>CM072820.1:22403546-22883550 GCA_036937905.1 Salvia rosmarinus
TTATCTCACTATTTAAAGCTTACTTGAGAAGCTTTGAATCTTCTAGAATAAGCTTGTAAATGGCTTCCAACATAAGCTATATTTTAGCTTCTTTAATAAGCTAAAAGTTTCTAGAAAAATCTTACTATAATACAAGCTTAAAAAATAACAGACATATATCTTTTGAAATTATTAACTCAATATAAATCAAATAGAATTATAGAAATTTCTAGCCAATCAAACTTTCAATAATCACTCTTTCTAGAATAACGTTGAAATAAAACAATAAATTGAAATTTATTGTTAAATCAATCAACTTTAGAATTCTAAAATAAATCTTTAAGTTAAAACTTTATAAAATCTTATCTAAGGATGCATTGTCCCTAGTCACTCACGTAATTAATTTCTAATTAATTACGACTTACGCTTAATTGAGCTATGAGAATCGGGTATTACCGTGGACCGATCGAAAATTTAACGGTTGGATCGTGAAATTTGGAGCATGAAGTTTTCAAAATTTATGTGTGTAGTGTGTGAAGCACGAAATTGGGAAGAAAATGATGAAAATGATGAATAGTAGCTATTTATAATCTAATCCACAAATTTTTCTTTTATTTTTCAATTTATTTAATAAGGTGATTAATCACCATTTTCTAGAGAAATCCACAAAATTCTACACTTTTCTTCATACTTAAGGCATAAGATGTATATTTACATATATGTACATGTATATCCATTTTATTACTTCTTCACAAATTTTTAATCTAATGCATAACAAATAAGCTTTTAACGATTCTTATATCAAATCACTTAATATCATCAATTAATCACCAATGCATAAAATTAAACTTTCATGCTAAACTCATAATTATAAATTACTAAGACATTAAAACTTATAATATTAAACTTTACATTTTGCTAGGCGCATCCTCGCTCTTCGAACAACTAGAAACGCTCAAAACTCAAATTTTCATTAGTTCACAATTTAAAGAAAAATAATTCACTCTTAAAATATAGATATATATATATATATATATATATAAATATATATTTCATACTTTTAAGAAAATTTCTGGTATTACATTCTACCACCCTTAAAAATAATTTTGTCCTGAAATTAACGTATGTCTCTAAGGTGGGATAGCGAACCGAAAGTTCATCTTCTCTTTCCCATGTGGCTTCCTCAGGTCCATGCCTACTCCATCTGTATTTTCACCAAAGGCACCTCTCGATTTCTTAAAGTATGCACCTTTCTATCTAGAATAGCAATCGGCACTCTTCGTATGTTAGATTTGGTGAAACCAGAAATTCTCATGAGATATAACATGACACGGATCTGAAATATATTTCCTAAGCATCGACACGTGAAACACATCATGACGCCACCAAGTGCGGAGGTAAAGCTAATCGATATGCCACATTTCCTATCCTTTCAAGTATTTAAAGGCCCTACAAAACGAGGCTATAACTTTCCTTTCTTACCAATCGATTCCTTTTATCGGCTATCTTTAAAAATACCTTGTCACCAACCTCGTGTATGTCCTTTCGTCTTTGGTCAGATATGATTTATACGATCTTGGTCGCTTTAATTCTTTCTCGATCTTTGTGATAACTCCAATGTTTCTTCAATTAATTCAGCCCTAAATGCTCTCTCCAACTTTATCCCAATGAATTGGTGACCTACATTTTCTTCCATCAAGGCTTCAAATGGAGCCATTCAATAGTGGCTTGATAGCTATTATTATAAGCAATTCCACCAACGGTAGATACTTCTCCAACTTCCACCCATATCTAACACGCAGCACGGAGCATATCTTCCGAATTTGGATAGTTGCTCGTCGTCCATCCGATTGAGGATGGTAAGTAGATCTTGAAATTTAACTTAGTGCTAAAGTCGATGGAGACTTTTCCAAAATTGAAGTAAATCTTGGTCTCGATCGACACAATGGACACGCACTCCATGTAGCCTTACAATCTCATTAATATAGAGTTGAGCAACGATCCATGCTAAAGTCATCTTCATGGGAAGAAAATGAGGATTTTGTCATATGTCAATAATAACCAAATAGCATGATTACCTCTAACGTGCGAGGTAGTCCAACCACAAATCCATAGAAATGTGTTCCCATTTCCACTCGGGAATCTCAAGTGGATTTAGCAATCAGATGGTCTTGATGTTCAAATTTCACTTGTCGACATGTAATGCATTTTTTACAAATTCTCCAATAGATCTCTTCATATTCGCCACCATAGATCACTGAGTCTCGGATGCGAAGGTATGAGTCAAGTAGTTCTTGTCTCAATTCCTCATTATTTTGCACACAAATCTTCCGTTGAAAACAAAGTACCATCATCGTGATAGCAAATCCTTGAATTGTACCATCTTCGCTCGTTTCTTCATTTTGCACAAAATGGATCATTCTTCTGCTTCTCTAATTCGATCTTGAATTACGGAGAACCACAAGTGCGAAATGATTCCGTCGTGGTGTTGGTGGTGTCACCACTTCCAAATTAATTTCAAATTCTCTAATCAATTCTTCTTGTTTGGTAGGTAAGCTGCCATGTAACTTTTCGGCTCAATGCATCAGAACACGCTTGCTTTTCGGATGATAGTGAATAGTGCATAGTCTTTAACCAACTCTAACCATCTTCTTTGCGAAGGTTTAACTCTTTCGCGTGAAGAAATATTTCAAACTTTTATGGTGTGTAAATGTCACACTTGCTCCCATAAAGATAATGTCGCCATATCTTCAATGCATGTACCACACGCAAGCTCAAGATCATGTGTTGGATAATTCGCTCATGTGGTTTCAATTGTCTTGAAGCATAAGCTATCACATTTCCATGTTGCATTAATACACATCCAAGTCCTTGCTTTGAAGCATCACGAGATAACAAAACCGTCGGTACCATCAGACGCTTAGAACAGAGTTGACATGAGGCTGCTTTAGCTCTTGGAAACTTTGCTCCACCTTCATTCCATGAAACTTCTCATTTTACGTGTCAACTTTGTCATGGACCGAAATCTTTGAGAAACCTTCTATAAATCTTGATAATACCCGCCATTCAGAAAACTTCGACCTCATTCACATTAGTTGGTTTTTCCAATTGCTTATCGCTTCAACTTTTGACGGATCTACTTCTATTCCTCTCAAGTAATCACATGTCCAAGAAAAGCAACTTGTTCCAACCAAAACTCACATTTCGATATTTTGCATACAACTTTTCTTTTCTTAATATTTCCAAACGGTCCGAGATGTTCAACATGTTGCTTTTATCCCTTGAATACACTAGAATATCAGCAATGAACACAATAACAAACCGATCAAGATATGAGTAGAAAACTGGTTCATTAAGTCCATGAAGAGCTGATTCGAGAGACCAAAAGGTACATGAATTCAAAATGACCATATCTTGTTCTAAAAGTGTTTTTGAATGTCACTCTCTTTGATTTTTAGTTGGTGATAACCCGATCTCAAGTCAATCTTTGAGAACACACTAGCACCTTTAAGTCGATCAAATAAATCTTGATCCGGCAATGGATACTTATTCTTAATCGTCAATCTATTCCTCAGTAATCCACGCATTCTCGGGTTCCATCTTTCTTTTTCACAAATAATACGAGCACCCCGGAGATACACTTGGTCGAATAAATTCTTTTCTAAGTAGGTCTTGCAATTGAACTTTGAGTTCTTGCAATCTCTGGTGCTATTCGGTATGGTGCTTTTGAGATCGGTGCCCTGTGCGATCTATTGTAAATTCAACTCGACGTCTCGGTGGAACTGGTAATTCCTCGAAACACATCTACATATTCCCTTACTACCGGTACTCGTGATCTTACTTTTGTCGATTTGTTTACATGGTAACTAAATACCCAAAGCAATTACTTTTCTTAACATTTTCATCGCTTTATAGCCGATAATTTTGGATGGAGCCTTTGTTCTGCACCATGAAAACAAAATTTTGGCTCTCGGACATTGAATCTCCACTTCCCGCCACGACATCCGAGTGTTACATGATTCTTACCCATCCAATCCATTCCTAGGATTATATCAAAATCTGCATGTCATAACATGAAGGTCGCTTCTAGTTCCTTTCCTCTAAATCTATTACTATGCCTTTTATTATCCTAGAAGTTATAATAGTTTTCCGAAGGAATGCTAACTTCTAGTGCATCACAATCAACATAGCAAGGCATTTAAAGATTGGAACAAAATTTTGTAGAGATAAAGGAATGTGTAGCTCGAATCAAATAAGACCAAAGTCGGAGTATAACACTGAAGAATACGACATCGTGTTCGCTCCATCTTTAGAGTTATCTTCTCCTGTGTCATAGAAAGACTGGGCTTCACTTTCTTTTCGTACTTGCACTTTCTTTTCGTGCCCTCATCTTATTGGGCGGTTATATGACACATGCCCCGGTTTTCCACAAGAATAGCACACATTCTTTCCTAGCAGATTCACCTTTATGATGTTTCTTGCAATTTGGGCACGAGGCTTGTCGCTGTTGTGCGTGTTTGCGAACCTATCAAGAACGTGATATTTGTTGCCATCTCTGCGACCGCTCACTTCCATTTTTCCAATTCTCCTTTTCTTTTCCATAAAATTCACGTTTCTCATCTCGGGTTTCTAGTTGCGACCACTAGAAATCGCGCTCGCTCAATTATTTCCTATAAGTTGCTAGTTTCGGCCGCCTAATATTCCTTGAATTTCGGTCTCAACCCTTGTTCAAATGGGAGCTTTCTTCTCATCAGATCAACCAAATACGGTGCAAATCGAGACAATCTATTAAAATTCCTTTCATATTCAACCACCGCATATTCCCGCCATGTTAAGAAATTGATCTGTTTCCATCGATATGATTGAGGAAGTACGATCCCTAATCAAATCTTTGAAATCATTCCACGCAAAGCTGACGTTGTTCAATAGTCATTGTTCGCATGCGACTCCCACCAATAACTTGCTTCCTCAACTAGTTGGTATATAGCACATGAAACTTTTTGCTCTTGAGCAACCCATCAACTCAAAATACGCCAAGAACTCGAATCCACCCTCAACATTTTACGGTCTTTCATATCCCTTAAACTTTGGTGGATCCATCCTTCTAAATTGATCTATAATTTCATAAGTTCTCGGTTGGGTGTTCATGCCTACACCTCGATTTGCTTGTCTGCATAAACCCTGCGTTTGTAGAAACGAGCAAAATCTACACCATTATCGGGTTTTGTAGCCCATTTTCTGGCGATTGCGTCTTGGTGGCATACTTCAATTTCTAAATCAAGAAATACAAGTCATTTACTTTCAGAAGTTATATTTCGAGGACTCCTTCTCATAACATGAAAATAATTTCTTTATTCTTTCTCATAGCATAACACATAGTTCTTAACTTGAAATCAAAACTTCATAAGTTAAGAAACACTTCATAGAACTTTCATCTTTAACTTTATAAAGAATGTGTCGGAACCATAAATCTTTAATTCATATCAAACATAACAAATCAATATACTTTCCTTTGGGACACTTCTTAACCTTTCTCATTTCTTTCGATCGAAAACTTTTAAACATTATCCGACACATCCTTCTTTTCATTTCACTTCATTGCATACTCACATCATAACTTTGAAAAACAAATAAACATTTTTCATAAACATAAATTACAGAGTCGACGTTGAGCACGGTAATGGCCCACACATTCTCGCTTATTCAAAAGTTCAAAATCTTTCAAACACATATAATACATTCATACTATTAGCAAGTCTACAGAATGTAAACGCTCGATACCAAACGTAACGCCCATTCTTGTAATAGACATTACTAAAATCTTTCTATCTTTAACAATTTTAAAAATAATAATGACAATAATGATAATATTGGTAAATATTATATATATAAGCATGGAGGAAAAAATTGACGAACGGACGGCATATACCCTATAAATATGTATATGCCAATCAACAACAATACCAACAACGAATAAGAACTAGGGACACATTCAACAAAATGTATACATATCTATTAACGTCATAGTATATCAAACATAGTTTTTAACCAAAACAATTTATGGTTGTCTTAACACACTCGAGTACTAACATAGTTTGAAACATATTTACATAAAACATGGTCCGAGAGAATGTATTTGTGGAGCTCATTCCCAAGATCATTCGTCAACCTCTCACCGAAAACATATATGAAAATATGGGATGTGAGCATGTAAACATACTCGGGGAATACATTGTAGGTTATAACCAATTGCGTAATGCACACAACATAATGAACTCTTCTTAATAGCATTCCTGGTAATCATTATTTATCTCATGGTTAGCCCTGGGCCTCCCGAGGTAATTCTTAACATGAGCCCTCTGGCCTCCTCGAGTGTAGATCGCTACACCAGACCCCTGTGAGTCTCCTCGAGGGTACTTCTTTAACATTCTAGCTCACATGCATGCACAAAACACAACAATGATTATAACCAAACAACGACTTAGATCGAGTAAACCCCACCTCGTGAGACGCTTTAAAGACTCTTTAGCTCTGCTTGGTTGTTCGTCTCGAGCTTCGGAGTCGCACCACCTAGCACTTTAACATTACTCTTAACTAAGTTTCATATGTCCAATTAAATATAAGACTCATCAACATGTACAAATTATCTAGTCTTAACCAAAATCAACAATACCCTTTTAACCTAACGTATGTTCAACGTGAAAAATCGATAAGACGTCATTTATCTTAAACGAGCCTCCATATATGTTCAACTATTATCAAAGAACATAAATCAATCATCAAAATCCAAAAATCAAAGCTTTAGCATTGAAAGCCCTAATTCGACGTCAAACTAAAATTTTCCAAATTTTGAATACGTCATTAAAAATCGAATAAATCATTTTAAGCTTTATTCATAGCATAGAATCCAAATATGAAGTCAAAATAATCAATAAAATCAAAATCCAACATTACATGGTCTAGGGTTTTCGCCAAAAGGGTTTTCAACTTCGATTTCAAACTTCTTGTTCAAAACATATTTATTTCAATCCAACAACACATATATGAACAAATATCAAGCATATAAACAACATAAATTTAAGATAAAGACCTCCAAAATTTGAAATTTACCAAATTCCACAGAATGCAATATGTTCAAAATTTCAACGTTAAGCATTCGTCCGATTAACTTAACATAAGATCAAGAAATCATCAAACAACAACACATCCTCTTCATAATTCAAAAATGACCAAAATACATCATGTTCATAAGTTCATATTTTCTAAATTTCAAACCATAGATGTGTTCTAAGGATGGAATTATACCGAATTAGTGGACCGATCGAAAATTTAAGTTGGATCGTGAAATTTGGAGCATGAAGTTTTCAAAATTTTAGTGTTGTGTAGTGTGTGAAGCACGAAATTGGAGAAGAAAATGATGAAAATGATGAATAGTAGCTATTTATAATCTAATCCACAAATTTTTCTTTTATTTTTCAATTTATTTAATAAGGTGATTAATCACCATTTTCTAGAAAATCCACAAAATTCTACACTTTTCTTCATACTTAAGGCATAAGATGTATATTTACAATATGTACATGTATATCCATTTTATTACTTCTTCACAAATTTTTAATCTAATGCATAACAAATAAAGCTTTAACCGATTCTTATATCCAAATCACTTAATATCATCAATTAATCACCAATGCATAAAATTAAACTTTCATGCTAAACTCATAATTATAAATTACTAAGACATTAAAACTTATAATATTAAACTTTACATTTTGCTAGGCGCATCCTCGCCTCGCGAACAACATGTAAAACTTCAAACTCAAATTTTCATTAGTTCACAATTTAAAGAAAAATAATTCACTCTTAAAATATATATATATATATATATATATATATATATATATTTCATACTTTAAGAAAATTTCTGGTATTAATATATATAGGCAATGCATCCTCGCCCAACTCTCCCAAAGACGTTTTTCTCCAATTTTGCATAGTTTTCATATATTTTCCTCCCAAGACGCTTTTCCTCCCGCTATTGCTATTAACCTTCCGTAACGATTTTTGATTCTTGGGCTTAATAATACGTTAATTTATGATTAATCATGATGCATATCTAGTTGCCGATTAATTACTTAACCGTTTAATTGTCAATCGATCTTGAAGCACATACTAATAAACCTCGAGTCGTGAGATAGGAACATTCGAGGAAGCTTATTATTTGTGATCCTTTTGGAGTTGCTAATTTTCACCTAGAGCGTAAATTAATAGGGAAAATTGGTAATCAACACAATTGTCGAATCGAAATTGTTGGTTACATATGTGATCTTCCATCTTTCGGATTAAAATTGGTTAATAGGAAGCAAGATAAACATACGTTGTGGGTAGGATTAATGCATCCCTAGGGTTAGTCTTTTAATTCTTATTATCTCTTTGAGTGTTTATTGCTTTAGTTTTTTACGTTGTTACAATTGGCTTTGAATTTAATATTCAAGCCCCAAAACTTTCAAACCAAATTTTCTTGGATAATGATGAATTATTGTTGAGTTAGCTTCTATGTTTTCTTATAAGAATCCTGTGGATACGATACTCGAGTACCCTATCTACTTGCACGCGTGTTAGAAAAGTAGCGATCAAATTTTGCGCTGTCGGGATTGTTAAGATTATATAGGAATAACTTGACGATTTAGATTTATTAATTCAAGTTGTATTTTATTTCTTACGAGCTAATTTTCTCTTTTCTCCGGGTAGTTTATGATCACAAGGTCCCAGGACCTCCCGAACTACTTTTAGATCCTAAATCGAAAATGCCCAAAGGAGAAGGAGACGAAAGAAGGCAAGGATGGCAACGAATCCAACAACGGGTGTTCCTCCAGCGCATCGCGCCTTCGGTAATTTATCGAGAGCAGCGTGAGCAACATGGGAATCCTTATCCTCGCTCCAAACGAGACCGTTGAACTACATGTATCGACCTCCTATTGAGCAATATCAAGGAGACGGATGGGGCCGGAGGTGAATGCGAATAATTTTGAGTGAACCCCCCGATCAGATGGTTCAAGGAGAACGCTTCGGAGGAGGAGGACGAGGATCCGAATGCTCATCTCGAGACATACTCGATATATGTGACACCATCAAGTAGAATTGGGTGCCACAAGATACGATCCGGATGCGCATGTTCGGATTTTTACGCTCAAGAGCTTGGACCGACCGGTATAAAGCAGGAAACTTTAGAAGTTTCTCTCAAAATATTTTTCGCGCTAAAGCGCAGAAGATTATCGTCGAAATCTCCACTTCTCCCAACTAGGAGATGAATCATTGTTCGAGTCGTGGGAGAGATTTAGGCTTATTGAGAAAGTACCATAACATGGATTCTCAGAGAGCAGATCACGAGTTCTATAGTGGTGACCCGCACAGAGGAGATAATGGATGCATCGGCGGAGGATGCTGAACCGACGCTGGAAGATGCTAGCAAAGTTTTAGAAGAGATGGTCGCTAATAGCTATCAATAGCCTATGGAGAGAACACGTGGTAGGCAAGCATCAGGCGATTCCAAGTATGATAATCTTATGGAGCGTTCACCATTTAAGTCCTGGAGAAAGAGAGAAAGCGAAGTGGCCCACATAAATCGCGAATCGGACATGAATAAAGTCAAGACGTGAATTACATCAATCAGAAACCGTTCTAGGAAATCCGAAACAATCCGAATAAAAATCATCCCATTTCTCGTATGCCACCCCAACAACTTTCAAGAACCTCCACCGGCTCTCGGTAGAATGGAATAATTCAAGAAGCGAAGAAGGAGTTTGGAGACATGATGCAGCAGTTGTGAGCAACCAACAATGGCACACAGTAATCGCTTTATAAGAATGGAATAAGATAACTCATCCGAGTCCACCGTGACGGCTAGGGAAGCATATGAAGATGATGGAAAATCAAATTAGTCGATAGACAGCCAGAATGGGCAACACAAGTCGCTAATTTCGAGTAACACGAGGTGAACCTAAAAATCACTATAATGTCATTCAACTAAGGGTGGACAAGCTTATCGAACCACCCGGCAAACAACGAAGAGGGAAAAGAGGAAACTCACGACCGAGCTCACGACCGAGTCCGCCACGAAACCGAAGCGTGTCCGAGAGGCTCGCACACCCCGACCGCCAGGCCACCGTGAAAGAATGGCGAGAGCTCTATCGCGAGTTAGCGACCGCGCGACCGCCGCCCGACGCAAGAAGACCCCGATGCAGCCAGATGCCAGCGACCACACTCGCGACGCGATGGCATGAGGCACTCCTCAGAAGAAATATCCGACCTATAAGCCTCGGCTTTGGAGGATAGCGCCAAGTACGATGAGAAGCGACCGGTTTTGGAGATGTTTGTGCAAGACATCAACATTCAATTACTTGATGCACTCGAGACATGTCGGGATATGTGAAATTTCAAGGATTTGTTGCACAAGTAAGAAATTGGGAAATTTGAGACGATAAATTTGTCTCAAGAGTGTAGTCTAAAAGAAGTGCCTCAAATGAAGGATCAGTGCCACCATAGCGTTGCTTAGAGGCGAATTCTCCAAAGTTCTGGCGACTTAGGGCGCATCAATTTGAGCGTTGTCCATATTCAATAGATTGGAGATTGAGAGATCAAGCCGACCACCATTGCTCTCTGATGGTAGACAATCTGACATATCCGAAAGGAATAGGAGGACGTGTTCGTGAAGTTAGAGACATCAACTTTCCGAGATTTCGTAGTTCTCGATACGAAGGGAACACGCCTTTATTCTTAAGAGACGCTCCTAGCTACAAGCAGCATCGACGACTGCAAGATAAGATCTCAATCTCGTGGTCAACGATTGTAATACCCGCATTTTCATAGCTATTGATTACAGCACGTAATTAATTAGAGATTAATTACGTGAGTGACTAGGAACAATGCATCCTCGATAAGATTTCATAAAGTTTTAACTTAAAGATTTATATTAGAATTCGCTTGATTGATTAAATGATAAATCTCTTAATTATGATTTTATTTAGTTATTTAGAAAGAGTGATAAATGATATTTCATTGCTAGAAAATTTTACCTTTCTATTTGATTTATTAAAATTAAGAGATATGAATATTATATCCCTAATCGTGAGCCATATTTTCAAAAATATGTACATGTTCGTTGAAGATTTAACGTCCTAAACAAATTGGGCCCAGATTAAAGTGTAGAAATGAGCCCAAATGTTTATTAAGCTTCTAAGATGAAAGAAAATTTAACCTTATAGCTTATCAAAAGCCATTTGCTAGCTTATGAGAGAAGCTTAAATAATGAGGTGAGTACTTGATATATATATTATGCTTAGCCCAAGGGTCACTTTTCACCATTTTCCTCTCATTCCTCAAAAATTTCGAGAACCACCACATCACCACCACCGAAAATTCTCTTCCAAGCACAAGAAGCGGCGGAAACGGGTCTCTCGGCGGTCCACGGATGGTTTCTGGCGAGCCTCGCGGTCGCGAGCGTCGCGCGGGGGGCGCAGCGGCAGGCGTGCGTTCGCCACGGATCCACAGCGCCCGCCAGCGAAAGCGAGCTGGCGGGCGGCGGTCGTGTGGCCAGCGAAACCACGGCGCTTGCGGCGGACTTCACGCGATCACGCGGTTTCGACGTCGGCGGGACATCTCGAGCAGTGTTCGGCGCTCGGGCGTGGCAGCGCAGCGTGCTTTCGACGGGTCGGATCGGCGTTAACAGCGACGGTGCCCGTGAGGACAGCGGCTGACGGTAGCGAGAGAAGGCTGGCGGTGGGCTTTGCCTGCGCAACCCGGCCGCAGTTGGGCCGACCCGGCCAGACCCGTTTTCCGATGACCCAGTTTTTCGGTCCGTGCGGGTGCGCGAGCGCCGTTGTTGAATCGGTCCGTGCGTGCACGCGAGGCCCGTTTTAGTTTAATTCATTCTTTGTTAAATCTTGTAATAGATTAGATATAAATATGAGGTTTCACGATTGGGCGCGATGAGCGTTTATTTTATTTTATCGTTCATATGCATGTGTGGATGTTTAAATTATCGATGTATGCTATGTATGTTTATATTCGTTGACTAACCTTTAAGTGTTTTACGTAATTGGATGCGCATAGTAAGCATGCTAGGTTTATCCGTTTATCAAGCATTTTTAGAATTACTGGAACATGTTTTACATGTTGAGTTCTATAGAAAAGCATGCTAGGATTCATTGATCTGCATGGACAAACCTTTTGAATAAAAGACTAAGCAGAACCGAGAAATTAATTTTCAAATTAATATGTCAGACCTCCACTTTTGATCTCTAAACAAAGTGAGGCCTTGTGAGTAGCGTCCGCCCGTGGCTTGCTTGCTTGTTTATCATAAGTTTGTTAGATGAGATTTCTAAATAAAACTTTTAAATCTATTGAGAAGTGGGGTTTCGTAGCGTCGGCGTGGCTTCGTGCGATTTTCATAAGTTCTCTAGAGATAGATATAAAAGAGATAACAAAAAATTTGAATTGGGCGGTATGGTCAGGTGGTATGCGATTCTAAAATTCATTTACGCTATTAAAATTGTGGTCGATGCTTGACATCACCTCAAGTACAACTTCCATAAAGTCCCTTCTGCATAGTGATGTGTCAAGTAAGGTCGAATCGTTAATTTCATTTGTCATAAGGATAAGTTGACATGGATTGAAATTAAGCGACTAAAAGGTATATTTTAGTGCAGTGGGGGTTCATGTATGGCGATCACACGTGGCTTGCATGTGGGATTCCTTGGGCGATTGGAGGTTTCATTAATATTGTTTATCAAAAGTTTACAATATTATTATTCTGAATTATATCGTCGTATGCTTATGTGTTTACATTATCGTTTGAGATATGTCTCTTCGCCCGATTATCAATATGCTACTTAAAATCCGTTATCGGTCCAAATTTTGTCGAGTGGAAGCGAAACATGGAATATGTTCTTATATTTGAAGAACACATGTTTGTTCTCACTTTCCTAAACTCGATGCCTTCTGGCATGCGACTAATGGCTGCGGTCAGCGGACTTTGGAATAAGTCAAAAATATGGCTAAATGATATATGATGACTACTATGTCCAAAGGTTTTGCGGTGCGACATCGATCGATGGTGAGCGGTGATATTTGGTCAGTCTCGAGGTAAGTTTGGGGATCGGATCGGACGATCCGTTCCACAAAATGAGAGAAATCTTGGCGTGTAAGATGGAAGAAGGAAGTTCGGTCCATGAACATGTCTCCACATGACTCATCTCATGGATAGTCTTGATCGGTTGGGAGGAGGTATTGTGGCAAGCCAGGTCGATATCATCCTCAATACTGCATGAATCTTTTGAGAACTTTCGGCTCGTCGATCATGAGCAAGGCCGAGTTTACATTTAGTCGGTTGCTTAATGATCTCGTGGCGGCGGAAGGAGTTATGGGAAAAGGGCACATGCTCTTGCTAGCATCTAAGGGCCCAAATTTTCGTTGCAAAATGGAAATAGAAAAGGGTACCAAAGGTGGAAGAAGCGAGGCAAATAGTGGGAGTAATGGGAGCGAACATGGTTGCCACGGAGCAAAGAAGCCAAGAGAAGGGCAGAGTGCTTCAAGTGCGGTAGGGCGGGCATTGGAGGCCAGTGCCCTATGCTCAAGGCTCAGTGCGCCATATGCTTTAATGTGACATGTTTAGCGACTTGTTCTAGTTCTTGGGTAGTAGTCTGCATAGCGAGTCATGTTTATTACGCCTGAGGGTTCTGCGGACAAGGAGTTGTTTGATGGCGAGATAACGATCTCCATGGCAGCCTTGAAGTCGAAGCCGTTGCGGTTGGAGATGTTACTTTATGTTTAGAACAGGTTTTAGTTTGGAAAGGCGTTTTATATGTGCGGATTTTAGGAACCTTGTTTCTGTTTGAATTATTTACTCATGGATATTCATTATTTTTGATAGTGGTGTTTCTATCATGAAATGGCGAAGTTATCTGTTGTACGTTATAAAATTAAGCTTTATACTATTTACGCGAAACATAATACTATAACTATGTTGCATCTTCATCAAACCAAAAAGAAAGTTTTCTTCAAGATGACTCTACTTTCTCTGGCATCTTAGATTAGGTCACATCAATCTAAATAGGATCAAGAGCGGCTAAGAATGGGCGTTGGGTAATCTCACGGTTACTCCATTCCCGGTCTGCGAATCTTATAGAAGTAAGATGTTGACGGACCTTAGCGAAGGGTTATAGGCGAAGAAATGTTGGAGTTAGTCCATTCGACTGTGTGGACCGATGTCACACAAGCTCGTGGAGAATGCGAGTATTTGTCACTTTCATTGGCTGATTACTCAGTGCGGATCGTATCACCTTCGCAAAGTGCAGAATGCTGAGAAATTCGAAAGAGTTTAAGGCGGAGTGGAGGCGAAGCTAGGTAAAGTATCAATCCTGCGTTACGATCGCGGTGGCGAATACCTCGATGTGAGTTTATGGACTATCTAGTGAAGTGTGGGATTACCTCGGTACGCTTCACGAGGCACCTGCACAAAATGGTGTGTCGGGCGAAGAAATATGACTCTTTTGAAATGGTTAGATCAATGATGAGCTATGCTACATTGCCTATTTAGTAGGGGTATGCCTTAGAGCGGCATACTTGCTAAATCTAGTACCGTCAAGTCGTCGAAAAGACCCTTTCGAGTTGTGGTTTGGCGTAAGTCTGGTTTAAGCCACATAAGATATGGGATCCGAGCGTGTCTTGAACAAGAAGGCGACAAGTTGGAGGCTAGATCGCTTGAGCTTTTTTGGCTATCCTAGAGGGCGAAGGTGGTTTATTCTATAGTCCTAAGGATCGGAAGGTCATTATTAGCACTAATGCCCGATTCTTAGAAGAGGATTATCTGAAAATCATAAATCAAAGTTGAAATCATTCTTGAGATTAGAAGATGATCGTATTCCACCACGATAGGCGAAGGTGCGAGATGTCGAGTCAGTGGGAGGATCGACACGGATACTGAGAAATTGAAGTGGGTCGGGTTCCGGAGATACCGACCGTCTGAGTGGTACCTACACGACAAGTTGTGCAGATGAGAACCACAAGTTTACGCACCGCGTTGCCATTGTGCATGAGAACCTCGTCGTAGTGGGAGGTTGTTCGTCGACGAGCGATTTATGTTCGTGGGTGAATCTTGGTTTAGTCGAGAAGCGAGCGAGCGAATAATCGACCCGTGGACATCTGAGGAGGCGTACAAGATTTTGATGCAAGATCATGGCACCGCATATGGACTTAGAAATGGAGTCCATAGCTATGGATGTATGAAAGACACCTCTACGGATGGCAAGAAGCCATAGGTAGTAAGTGGATATCTGAGAGGAAGAGAGATTTCGATGGAGGGTTTGACTTTTAAAGCCGAGACTTGTGGCGAAGACACTTTCAGTTGAGGGCATCGATTTCGATGAGACCTTTTCGTTAGATGCTCAAGTCCATCGAAATTCTTACGGCCATGCAAGCCACGAACCTAGAGGTTTGGCAAATGGATGTTAAAACCGCTTTTCTAAGCGGTTACCTTGAGGAAGGTAGAGACATCTATTCGACAACACGAAGGTTATGTGGTAAAGGTGAAGAGCATCTAGTATGGAAGCTTAAAGGTCCATTTATGGACTTAGCGAACCTCCGATCATGGAACTTACGCTTTGACAAGGTGTAAAGTCCTTGGATTTACCCGGTTGCTAGCGAGAGTTGTGTGTCGATTAGATGTCAGCGGTGATGTGGTATTTCTTGCACTTTATGTAGATGACATCCTTCTAGTTGGCAACAACGTGAAAATTATCGAGGCGTAAAGAGTTGGCTATCCGATGGTTTCAAAGAAAGACTTAGGAGATGCGGCGTACATTCTTGGGATCAGGTTTACGAGATCGCAGAAGAAAATATTGAGCTTATCTCGGGCGTCTTACATTGATCTTGTGATTACTACTTTAGTATGCGGACCGCGAAAGGTTGCTACCTTTCGGACATGGCGTTCCTTTATCAAGGCGATGCTATTATACAAAGGAGATAGAGGAAATGAGACAAGTTCATCACGCTTCCGCGTGGGAAGTCTCATGTCTGCAATCTTATGCGAGGAGCCCGATATACGCTATCGGTGGGCATAGTAGCTGATATCGATCTAACCACTGGACAAGCTCATTGAATGCTGCATAAGCATATACTCAAGTACGAAAGGACTCGAGATTATAGGCTTGTTTACCATCTGAGATAGTCTAATGCCTTTGGGTTACGACTCGGTTCCAGTGACCGTGATGAGAAAAAGTCGACCTCGGGTATGTGTTTACCTTGGGAGGTGGAGCCGTATCTGGCGGAGTGCAAAGCGGCGATGCATTCGGACTCTACCATGGAAGCGAATATGTAGCGGCGAGGCTTCTAAGGAGGCTGTATGGTTCAAGAACTACCTCGATGGATCTAGATGTGGTACTGGTTTGCCCAAATTCATAGTTCTTTGTGATAACTTTCGGTGCGATGGCAAACTCGGAAGGAACCACGGACCCTGAAGGCGACCAAACACATAGAGAAAGTACCATGTCATGAAATCGTTAGGCGGTGGCGTCTGATTGAAAAGATTGATTGACGAAATCTAGCGGATCCATTCACGAAGAACTGCCGCAAAAGTTACGATGGACACGTTAGAGGACTTAGATTGCGTTGATGGCCCCACTTAGAAAGAAACTTTTGTATAAGTGGGAGAAGCAAAGTGATGGTTGTTTGTAATAGCTAGTAGAGACACATTGTATACTAAAGTTTGCTTTAGTATAAGTGGGAGATTGTTGGATTTATATCTTGAAAGCGGTTTGGTTGAGCTTGTATACAATGTTTCTGTTACCCTATTACAATCTCTATCTGAATTGAATACTTGATTGCATATATCGTTCCCATTATCTCATATATAAGTTAGATCATCTGATGTGTGAAGAAGTCATAGAAGTCTATGATTGGTCGAGCTTAATGAGATATAAAATGTTTCCGGTGAGACAACTTAGGACGAGTTGTCGGTTTAGGGCTGTATATAGATAAGTGACTTGACTTAGTTGCTTGTCTATCTTTGCGTCTACGGCGTATTGAAGGATCAGTGAGATGTGTTCTTCTTCGACCTTCGTGAAGAACAAAGATCTCGGTGACTTCGATGATCTAAACCTCGATAAGGTATTAGGTGAGTATGAGTTCTGACCATCACTTTGACTTGTTATGAGTGAGGTTATATGTTCTAACCAGAATTCTCGCATCTTGGGTGGTGGCGATCTTGTATTCACGCTAGTTATCTGCTGTCAGTCACCGTATCCGTTAAGGATGATGGCGTCCTAAAGAGCTCAAAGGTTTATTGTACTAAACCACTAGGTTGAGTTAGCTCAAGTACAATAAAAGGTTGAGTGGTACTACTTAGGAAATGAAGTTATTAATTATTTTAGCGATCGAATCTGATAAATAATTAATGGACGTTCGATATCTTAAATCGGGGATTACTAATGTCTAAGTGCAAGCCGACTCAACTTGGTAATAAATGAGTAAGTCGACATTCTTTCTCTAGTGGCATGATCGAATGTTTATAAATTAATTTATGTTAAAATTTGAACATAAGATAATTAATTTTTGAGGCCATCTTTATTCCTTGCATTTGATCCACATTTGGCCGTCGGGCCGTGTAGCAAGGAAAATGGGCCTTATGCTCCCAAAGGCAAGATTTTATTCTCTTTATCCCACAAGGATATAATTATATTTATGGTATATGTAGATATTTTCCTTATGGGATTAAGGATCATTATAAATATAAGGTAGAGATAGAATCGAGGTTAATGCACATTTTAACCTAGAAATTTTACCCCTCATAGCATTGTAGAGAGTTTGAAAATTGTGAAGTGAGAACAAGGGTGATTTTCGAGCATTCTCCATAGATCGTCTCACTCGGCGTTGGAGATTGGGCAAGGGATCTGATCCAGAAGGTCAAGCAGTCCGATCCTTTCGATCCATTCATCTCGTTCCATCGACCGCGGATCGAAGGTAAACGTGAAAACCCTACGTCTTGCGATTAATTATATAGGCGATCTTGGGTTTATAATCAATGTATGGTGAATTAAATATCGAGATAGATCCTGGCGAGGCTAACATATGTTTTCCCTACGTTATTCGTTATAGATTGTTAGTATTCAAGTTATGATTGGTATATTAGGATATTCTCAAGCCACTAACTAGCCTAACAATTATAATTCGATCCTAGTAGGTTATGTTGAGACTTGTCGTATTAACACGAAGAATGAAAGTTTAATACCCGTCCTTCTAAGCTTCGTTTGCTGCACGTTTTTGAAAAGGTCAAAGGTTGACTTTGTTTTGATGCGACCATCACGAAACCTCGGGTTGTGAAGAGTGTCTTATGCGAATTCATAGACACTAAGTATCAGGTTTTCGACCACCCAGAAGGTTTGGCACTCAGGAAGTTATCGAAAAACGGACTTTTCATGGGTCTTTTAAAAGCATATCTTGTTTATAGTCGTTGTGTCCGGTATTTTATTTGAGTCCATGGTACAAGTTTGCTAAATTTGGAGTCCGTTTGCAAAAGTTATTGCTTTGCGTTTTCGAAAAAGGGCAGCTTGAGCAGCTAGCAGCCTCTTTCTATAAATAGGAGGCTAGGGCCTTCTTTTCAAGTTCATTTCCTTCGTCTCTTGTTTACGGAGGGAGCGCTAAGTGCAGTAGCAGGCCGAAGGAGTGGGGATCGGCAGGGGAGGCTCGGCGTGGCCCATTCTTGTCTTGCCGAGCCACCACCGCCGATCACCCCCACGAAGCCCGTTTTCTTTTGTCCTTTTTTTTGATTCCGCCTTTTAGTAGATAGCATAGCATAGAACTCGGGTTTCTAAAGGACGGGCGAGAAAGGGGGCCGACCATTTAACCACCGCCGCCGCGTGCGCGCGACGCCGTTTGCGCCATTTGGTGGCACAGCCCTCTGCTTGGGCCCTTTGGGTTTTGAGTTGGGCTATGCATTCTACTAAAGCATTGTTTTCTTTTTGCGTTTACGCATGCGGGATGTTTTCCGTTGCTTGAGTTTTCTAAAGAAGTACATGCAGGTTTATCCATTTTCAACATGTTTGTCATTCCATGTTGTGTTATGCATATTGCTTATGTTTCCATTTCCATGCATCGATTTTGGATGGTTTATCTAGATCGAGGATAGGCATCGATTTTTGAAGCTTCTTTTGCTAGATTTGAGTCGACTTGCATGCATGCATATTTTGAAGTACCCTATTATAGGTCTTGATGCCGAATATATTTCCCTACGCATCGAGTTGATTTGAAAACCGGAGAGTGCGAATGTGGGTTGAGAAAGTCGAAAACCCTTTTTTTCGATCTTCGTTTGGATCACGATGTTGCTTTGCTTTTGGGAGTGACCCCAAAGTTTTCCGTCTTGTTACGGTACCTACGGCGATCGGTGAGTCATCGGATCCGTAGATATCTCTCGGTTGGCGTTTTATCATTGGTTGGGTTATATATGCTTATTTTGAGTTATTTACTCGATATTTCAAAATAAAACATGTGTTGTAAAATGTTTTTGAAGTTATTACTTTTCTACATCGAGATTGGTTCTATTGGTTGTGCAGGATCTCTATTCGGTGGGTTGATCACCATCTTGAGTATTGATCTAAGGGGATAGACCCGAACACGTGGTTATGGTTACGAAGGGGATGAACCCAAAGTCCACGGAAATGGTAATGAGGTGGTTATGGTTACGGGGGTTTGACCACAAGTCCACCGAGTTACCGGTTGGATACGTTCGGGCTGGGCCATGGATATGTTCGGGCGAATGAGATGTGATGTGGCGGGATCGTTCGAGCCGTGGTTCATGGTTCTATGATGGAAACGATGAAAAATCGGTATCGAAAAGAAAATCTATTTTGCTTACTTAGAAGTGGTTTTTTAAAACCTTCTAAGGTAAGTGCTCAACACGACTCATGATTCTTTTGATTTATGATAAAACCCAGTGAGTCGCTAGTACTCCAAAACTCTTTTCAAATCTTTTCACGGATGGAGGAATTGGGCAGGCGGAGGGGTGGAGCTGGGTTCTTCATGCTATGCTTCATGATGTTGTGTTATATCGATTACGATTTGATGTATCTTGTCCCTATTTTGCTTTCGATTGGGAACAAGGTTTGTTATTATCGTGAGTCCGATATGAGCATCTATGTGGTTGACGGTCTAGTGACGGGATGTAATGCTATTTTCTTTCTTGCATTACTTATAATAAACGAGATCATGTTCTTGAAGTTATGTTCGATATATATTACATTGGTGGATTGTTTGCTACCCTCCGGAGGATATGTCCTAGTTATAGAGAAATCTTGATTTCATGGTCACATTTCTTATCATATGTTATATGTATTCCTTCTTCCCTTAACCCCACTAATCACACCCGACATCCGTGCCCTCGGGAATTGGGCGTGACAAGTATCGAGCGGTGTTCTTGCACGACATCTATCTTTGTTATCGATACGGCTTGGTATCGAGCGATTTTCTTGCTTTGGGTATGTATAGTTATGCGATATCAAAGCGATTCGTTTGCTTTATATCTTATCGTTCTTGAAATTGAGTGTTTAGAACTTGTTCTTCTAAAGCATTTAGTCGGTGACTACCCTCGGCTCACCATCAGGCCGCCTTCGCTTTAAAAGGGGATGAGGTATGTGTTTATTGTTGATCTTTATGTGGTTACGTGATGCTTGATATGATCTTGGTTTCATGTGTTCGGACTGGTAAGGTTTCGTGATGTAAATGTGATGTGGATGAGATATGGTTGGATGATGATGTGGATGTGGAAGTGATTGTCGATGGGACGAAAGGACTGTGTGGGCGTGATATGGGAACCATTGATGTGGTATGATGTGATGTGATTGATATGATCATGAATGGATGATGTGAATCTATGTGTTTACATAGAAATATGTTATTGATTGAAAATCTTGTTTATTTTGATAAGCGAGTGCTTGTAAGTGAATCTTGTTGCTTACGTGATTATTATTATGAATATCCATATCGGGGTTTATATGTGTTGAAAGTGAATATGTGTCTTGAGACATGATTACCCGGATATAGGCGAGAAAAGAAGCGTGAATATTTGTTGTTATTTTGATGAACTAACATGTGGTTTATGGATATTGATGGCGAGACAACGTTGGTTAAGATCCACAGGATGGATGAGCGGATCCGTAAGTTCGGGAATGTACGGGAATGTCCATGAGCCGTTAGGTGTATTACAGGGAGATTTGTTGGTTTGTGGAGAAATATTGAGCGGTGGGAAAGTATCCAGTGCGAGGCTTACTATCGGATGCGGAAAGGCTACAGGCAGGTTGGCAACCATGGGCAGAAGGCAGTGCGTGATGTTCGTCGGGACCCTATCACGAGACACTTATCTTGGATTTCCCGAGTTATTTGCTCGAGTGTGGAGACAATGGACGATCATCGAGGCATACCATCGAGGCAAATGTGATAGCGAGGTATGTTCGAGGCGATCGAGTTGATGGCGAGATGATGTTCTGAAGAGCCTTTGGGAGGCGACCGTCGCTCGATCGACGATTCATGGGATACACGGTCACTACACCTCGTCTGATCCTCACCCGGCGGACCGGGAATGATTCGGTGAGGACCCTCGGTGAGAGATGATCCACCAGGCAGTGGCGAGAAGGCGAGTGAAGAATCATAGTGCCAGCAAGCGGTGTCGGGTTGGCCTCCGGGAAGGAGATTACGAGGAGGAGGAGGAGGAGGAGGACGAGGAGGCGGTGAGGACTCGGATGACCCGGTGATCGGATAGTGATGACTCGGATGAGGTCAGTATGTTGAGGAAGACGGCCTTGAGGCGGAACCAGGGGCAGACATTCACGAGACTCGAGTCGAGCCGGCTTGGATGGGATCATACCATGAGACTTGCTTCCATCTTTGGATCGCTTCAGCGGCGGCCGAATCGAGCCACGATAGGAAGGGAGAGAGGATGAGGAAAGGTAGAATGGAACCGTTGAAACAAGCGGAGTAGTGGATGGATATGGAGACGAGATCTAGGTGGTCGGTATGTATAGTAGCAGTCGCAGATCTGCTATAAGCATGGACGGCGGCGATCTTTTGGCGATGAGGGTCGATTCTTTTGCTCATGTCGACCTTTTGGTGACATACCTTTGATCTTGTATTTTGGATCCTTCATGGACCTTTGGATATCTTGATACTAATGTCTATACATGAGGGATGTTTATGCTGGTGCTTATATGTGATATGGGCTATGCCATGATGATATATGATCTATGTGATGTGTGATGATGATGTTATGTGGAATGCATACGATGATGTGTTGACGAGTTGCATGTTTATATGTGATCGTGATATGTGGCATATGTGATGATATGTGGTTATGGTTGATGATATATGTTATGCGATGATACTCGGTTATCTATCGAGCGTGTTTCTAATATTTCAGCGTCGATGCAGAATGCGAGAACAAGGAACCGGAGGAACAATAGCGTGGAAGAAGCCAGAACCACCTTTGGTTCACGGCGATCGAGGTTTTAAGAGCAAAATCCCCACTTCGACGATCTCGGTGAACCGATCGACAGGCGGATCGATCCACGAAAGGATCTTGAATACATCATTGCGAAGAAGCAAAAAGGTGAATGCGCAATCTTTGACTAACGATGGGCTGATTTACGGTGAATCCGTGAGGAGAACCACAACACCGGGCAGTGGGGAAGGTATCGTGGGAAGATTTCAGGAAGAACTCATGGAAAAGTATGTGCTGGCGTTTCTGGTGTTCGACCAAATTATTCTTTTCGGTCACTCCAATGATACGAGGTCTATAGGCGATAAGGTCGACCAAGTCGAATCTCTGAGAAGACTTGAGACTACGGTTTTATTTCAAACCAGTGAAAAGAAAAACTAACGTCTAACAAAATGAAAGACATGAGGAAAATAAAATAAGCGGGGGAAGCGGATGCACTTGGACAACAATAGGAATTGCGAGATACGAATTGGAGCGGTGTTCTGAGGGTTCAAATCTATCCTCGCTATTAATGAATCAGGGCAGGTACATAATGATAAAACACCCCATCTCGTAAGCGTTCAACTAACTAATCTCATTATTACGTCGCGTTGAACTCGAACTTAATGACGGGGATCTCTCAATCAACCACCATCAACTTCGATGGATATTATACTAAAGCACACAATAGCAAACCACACTTACGTATATTTATTGACAACAAACCAATCTCTCGATCACTTTCATTGTCAAACTTATATTTAATATAAATGCGCTCTGCATATCTTCTAATTAAACATAAGCATACAATCAACCTACACTATTCTTTCGAACACCATGCTGAAGATCATAAAATATACAATTTATACGGGTGAGAAATTACAAATCATCAACCCGACAATCACGATTCAAGATAAGAACAATCTAACATGTATTACTACTATAAACAATAATTCATCTCATAAAATCATCCCATCACAATTACATAGTCATAATCAAAATCTGAAAAACTTACAACCATTCATGGACAAATTAGTCTTCAAAATCCGAATCGTCAATCATTGTTAATCCAGTATAAAATAATTAAAAGGAAAGAGCGAAAAAGAAAGAATAAAGAAACTGCGAATGTGAGAATGAGTGAGCTAGGGTTTCCAGCGTGTTTAACTTTATATATAACAAATGGCCGTTGCTGAGACGCCTGTATTTGCCAAACTCTGGAAAACGACCAGCACCCAGTCGGACGGACCTTGATGCGGGCCTGACTTCTAGAACACAGCGGCCTGGTGAGAATCAACGCAGACTGCTCCCGGAGGATAAGCGGAAATCGCGGCCAGCCGGAAGCGGTGCAGAAGCAGCAGACAGCGCGTCTTGAAATGAGCGGCGTGCGGGCGGCAGCTACAGCCGGGAGCGGGCAGCGTCGTGGGGTGAGAAAGCGATGGCGTAGCTTCTAGCGCGGACGGAGATATAAGCGTGGGGCGGCGGGCCGGCGGCCGGGGCCGCGAATGCCGGCAGGCGGCACTTGCGCGCGCGTGGCGAACTCGGCGTCGGCGAGCTTAGCGTCGTGGCGAGCTCGACATGGGCGGCCAAACCACGGCAGGCGGGCCATGGCAGGCGGCGGGTGCCGTCTTGACTTGCGTTTAGCTCGTTCTCCGCGTCCGATCTTGAATGCAAACGTTTTACTCTGAACTCCTATCACGATGCTCTTCAGATAAACTTGATCCTTGGCAGATCTAATTCATCTATTTTAATTTCTTTTTCTACAAAACATGAAACAAGCAGTAAGTTGAATCGATAAATATTAATCAAACCAGCGGCATAAATAGGAAAAACCACTAAAAATGACATGTAAAACAATACAGAATCGGCACAAATTCATACTAAACAACTCCCACACTTATCCATTTGCTTGTCCTCAAGCAAAATCTATACTAGTAGAAGTAAGGAAGATAACTCATAACTTCACTCTTAGTCTAATCAATCAAACCTTATTGCTTTCTCCCACACTTGGTGTTTACGTATTCAAAGATAATGTGAAATAAATCTAGGAGACAAATGATTTCCAATATATAAAGGGTAACCTGCTCGGACCGACTCTCATGAGGGTGAACTAACTAATGTGGCCACCTTTAGCAACAAGTTCCTTTTAAAGCACAAAGAATGTTTTAGATTTTGGAACAATGTTGAAAGGTGAACTCTCGATGAACTCGAGTTTCCTATGTGGTCTCCATGTCCATTTCTCAATTCTGAGAAGAGGGCGAGAATCTCTCATCCTATCAACAATCTCGACAAATAGCGGGTTTTCATTCTTTTTCTACTCTTTTTCACATTTTTTCTTTTTTTATAAATGAAACAAGTATATAGGTAACCACAATGTTAACACTACCCTAACATTAGCGGACAAATCACATCAATTCTCCCTATTCATTTCTATCAATCACAATCTCGTCAATTCACATTACACTTCGATCATAAACCACCAAAAGTCTCGGAAATTTAAAATCGGTTTGACCAATACCACGAGTTTAGTCGCACAAATCAAAATCATAACACTCGCATATACAATACTTGATTCAAGAAATCAAAATAAGCCGATGCATCTGTCACCAAGCATATAAATAGATAAAGGGGCCTGAAAAATGAATAATCATCCATAATCAGAACACTGTCCCGTGCTCCAAACATTAATAACACAAAATGGCCATAGAGGATGATACTTCACGATAATGAGCAGTGTGCTGTGGTAGTTAAACATCCGGCTTCACGGATTGATGTCCAAAACTCGAGAATAATTAACACGAAACACGCACCACATAGCAAAACAAAGGAAAACACAAACACAAAGCAAAACAAAAGAAACAAGAACAAAGCAGAGAAAAACAAGAAAACTGGTGGGTTGCCTCCCACGTGGCGCTCGTTCAAGTGCAGACTCCACTAATATGGACTATCCATAGTCCTTCAGCAGAATACCATCTCAGCAAAGCATCGGTATAACATGTAAGCCAAAGGGCGGTTAAGGTAGCAAATAACGAATTAATTAAGTTGAATGAAACATCCTATTCTTCAAAGCAAAATAGATAACCCGACTCCAACGATACAATACTTTGGAGAATTAGGATATTAAAAATTATAGATGCTACCTCAGCGTATGTCCTCTCTTCATCCTCTAGCGGTTCGGAAGATATCGGGTTGTTCGTGGTTACTGCGGTTTGATGAAACATTGACTCTTTAATTTCATCATCTTCCATGATTCTCCCACTTCATCATCTTCATAGACTATGATTGAAGAGTTTGCTCAATTGTCTGGCATCTCTCACACTTTGGTTGTGCCAATTCTTCCACTATCCGCTAAGGTGACTTGAGTCTCTAGCGCTCGATAGATGTTTCAAAATCTCGAACCTTTGTTGACTCAATGCGTATGAAAAGCGTCGAATGTGTCTTCAATGTAACTTCACGGTGACTACGCGAATGAAGCGCAATGTCTCCTCAATGTCGGTGACTCGATAGAATGAACATTGTTGGAAGAAGAGGTCGACTATATGAAGAACTAAGGATGCCTCGGTAGGGATCATAGGCTTGATGCTCCACTGACTGAGTATCCTCAAAATAGTCGAATGGGCATCTTCATGGGAAAAATTTGCCCAATCTGACGAGCTTTCCTCCTCGGGCACTCGACCATATTTGTCGCGGTAACCTGCATTAGACACCAACTACAAAACAAGATAACGCACAGTTGGAGAAAATAGAAACAAAGAAAAAGAAAAAGAAGAATTAAAAAGAAGAAGGGCGGGGAAAAAGCAGGAAAAACAAAATGAAACACGAAAAACAAGCGACCAAAACCAAAAGCTAAAGTCGTCCCAAGCGGTGCCAAATTTATTCGACCAAATTTTCTTTTGATCGCTTCGCAATAGTCGAGGTCCTATAGGCGATAAGGTCGACCAAGTCGAATCTCGAGGAAGGCAGTAGACTACGGTTTTATGTCAAACGAGCGAAAAGAAAAACCTAACGTCTAACATAAGAACATCACGGAAAAGAACAGCGAGGAAAATAAAATAAAGCGGGAAGCGGATGCGCTTGGATAACAATAGGAATTGAGCGGATACGGATTGGAGCGGTGTTCTAGGGTTCAAATCTATCCTTGCTATTAATGAATCGAGGACCGGTACATAATGCATAAAACACCCCGCCTCTCCAAGCGTTCGACTTAACTAATCTCTTGATTACGTCTTGTTAGACTCGAACTTAATGCGAGGATCTCAATCAACCCACCATCAACTCGATGGATATTATACTACAAAGCACACATAGAAACCACCCAGTATATTATTTATTCACAACAAACCAATCTCTCGATCACTTTCATTGTCGAACTTATATTTAATATAAATGCTCTCGCATATCTTCATAATTAAACATAAGCATCAATCAACCTACTATTCTTTCGAACACCATGCTTGAAGATCATAAAATATCATTTATACGGGTGAAAATTACAAATCATCAACCAACAATCACGATTCAGATAAGAACAACTAACATGTACTTATAAAACAATAATTCATCTCATGGAAATCATCCCGTCACAATTACATAGTAATCAAAATCGAAAAACACAACCATTCATGGACAAATTAGTCTTCCCAAATCCGAATCGTCTGATCCCAATTTTAATCCAAGTACAAAATAATTAAAAGGAAGGGAGCGAAAAGAAAAAAGAATAAAGAGAGAGCTGCGAGAATGAGAGAATGAGTGAGGTGTTTTGCATGTTTTGTTTGTTTTCTTTGTTTTGTTGTCGGCGTTTGATTCCATTTTGGTTATATTTGAACATCTTTTATTGGAATCGTGATCGTTTGGTTTGTGCGAGGAATGATCATGTTGAAAGCATTTTGAGCTCTTGACGCGGTGCCGACTCGGCGTGGTGGCCCGGTCTTGGCGTTGCATGTCACGAGCTCGAGAAGCGCGTCCGGCGCTTCCCTCGTCCGGCGCCGTACTCATTTCTCCGGCGCCCGCTCCTGCATTTCCCCATGTCCGGCGGGCGCCCTGCCCGTGGCGCCCGCGTCGGGATTCCAGCGTCGTGTTGGGCGGCTCATGTCTGACTTCGTCGGAGAGTCGTCCAGTCGCGCCTCGGATCTGTCGGTCTTTGCGCAGTGTCGAACTCATCCGAGAGTCCGTGCGTCCGGTTGCGCAGCGTCGGTCGAGCCAATAAGAATTCATCGAGACTCGGCGTGTCCGGCGCCTCGCGTCCGTCGTTGGCTAGCTCGTCAGGTTCACGCGTCCGTGCGCTTGGTCGTATTTGGGATGCCCTGTTCTGCGCCTGCGTCCGTTTGGGCTCTCGTCCGTCTGCTTAATTTTGTGCACTATATCGTTTCAAGCTAAAACCACTAACACTATTGATTATTTTATTTTTCCGTCTTGTTGTTAAGCTCCCAGACGAGAATTCTCCTTGTTCTTAATTAATTTATTCTCTTGTCTTTGGAATTTGATTCGAGAATTATCGTAGAAATTGGATTAGTACTACGTAATTTGATTATCAATTCCATCGTTCGATTTGTTAAGTAAGTTTCTTCTATTGCTTTATTACGTTTAATCTTTTCGTATTTGATTGTCATTGGTTTCTACATTGGGTTAAGATTAATATTGATATTATCTAAGTAATCTTGTCTTCGTTTTATCTTTTCGATTCATGTCTAGGGTTTATAATTTCGATTAGTGTTCTTGATTTAGGGTTTAATTCTTGCTAGATAATTTATACGCTTTGTCGATTTCCGTCTAGTTAATTTGTCTTTCCTTCTTTAATAATTTCTTGCCTAGGTAATCTATCAACCCCTTTTGAGATTAGAGTGTTTAGGAATTTATTTGTTTGTGTGGCAACTTAGTGCTGTTAAGTTTTCCTTGAGAGCGACTAGGGTTAACTTTCCTACTATAACACCTCGTTCGATTGTGAGTCGATTAAGTATACTTTTAGTTGAAACAAAATTTTGGCGCGTTGGAAAACTTTAAGCGTTTATTAATGTTGCATGTTTTCGTTTTATTCTTCTCCTTGCCTTTCTTATTTTGTACCATTGATTCGCTTTGATCTCGTTTGTTGAGTGTTGTGTGTGCGGGGGCACTGAGCTTAAATCTAGATTGGCATCCCGTTGAAGTATACTTGCAAGTTGAGAAACGCATGCCTAGTGTGGCGAACTTTGATCACTCAGTTGTGATAGTTTACGTGAGGGCGAGTTCTCTCCAGTTGAAGGATTACTACCGTCGACAATTTTTGTTTGAAGAGTTCCTCAAGGGTCATGGGTGATCGAAGAACAACAATCATGGCGAGGCTTGTCCGCACGATGGGGATTATTTTAAGCCCTAAGATGAGAGACTACCAATCGATCGTGTTGTGCCCGACACGTGGGCATGAGTTGAAGCTAATCACTTTAACCTCTTCCCACTTTTCATGGCATGGCGAGGATGCCACAGGTTTTATCGAGAGAATATAATCAAGTGGTGCGTCATTCCCTCGATGGGCACGAGCGAAGCGATTGAAGATCTGTGTTTCTCTATTCTTTGAAGGATAAAGCAGTCTTGGCTTATGAGCTCCAGACTCTCGACAAATTGGAATTACGTGGTGGAGCAGTTCATGTTGAGGTTTATCCTGACGGAAGACCAGGATCTTGATCAAAATTATGACATTCAAGCAAGATCTAGATGAGCGTTCCATGAGGCGAGAGAAAGATTCAAAAGAGCTTCAAAGGCAATGCCATCACTTCTTCCGTTGGTTCTTTTGTGCCAATTCTTCTATGGCGGGATCACGAAATCCGATCTGGAAAAGGCGGCCGGCGGCGAGCAACATAGCTCATATCACGGTAGGGCTCTTGACAAAATCTTTGGCGTCATGGCGAGCAATTCCCTCGAAGGCATCTAATGCGCGATCTTACATCGACTCATTGGACACTGGATCGTTGGCGAAGCGAATAGCGACTCGTGAGAGATGAGCGAGATGAAAATGAAGCGGTGAGTTCCTTCACCACCCAGGGGTTGGCTCTTCTCGGAATTCGGCCACCTCGAGTTTCTCGATGCATCCTTGTGGGATTTGCATGGAAATGGGACATCTGACGGATATGTGTCCTAATATGAGACACCCGTCTATAAAGGCGGATGAGGCTTATGATGCAAGGTTTCCGCCTCGACCACTTTATGAGCCGAGGCGAACTATAAACAAAACCGGACAATACAACTCGAGGTGGAAGAACCGAGCCAAGGTCGGGGCTCGGGTTCAAACTCATGAACTCGGCGCCTCACACTGGCGAGTACCACCGCAGATACAGCTCGGTAGTATCCGTCAAAGCAGCGGGGTTATGGTCGTGATGTCGGTACCAGCGGCCATATCGGCGGCCGTCATACTGCGATATCATTATCGGCGTGACCACCCTCGGTACCCTTACCAGCGGCCGCCTCTCACGGTGCCCTCGTGACCTTACCAGCCTCCACAGGCGTCGACATGCTCCTCCGAAATCATCGATGGAGGATAGTTTAACGCGTTCATGCGAGAGTAAGTTAGCGAGGAAGCACAAGATCGACCATTAAGCGTCTTGAGAGTTCGATTGGGTAGATCTGGTCTTGTCGATGAAATCGAGCAACAACAACGAGCAGGGAGGATACAGGGCAAGGGCTCCAGCCACGCAAGCTCAAGTTGTGTTGTTCTTGAGTGGAAAGAAGGTTGATAATAGGTACAACTCCGGAGATTGTGGAAGAGAGATAGTGGAAGAGAGTGGTAGTGGAGAAGCAGGAGGCGAGAGAAAGTGATTGAGGAGGAACAACCGGCATGCGATTACACAAGGCAAATCCATATAAGCCTCTGGTGCCATTTAGGCGGTTGAAAAATGAGAAACAAGCGGCGGTTCTCGGTTTCTACAAAATGCTTTCAAGGTCGCGTTAATGCCCACTATTGGATGTGATCGCAATGTTCCGCCTATGTTAAGTTCTTGAGAACTTGCATCAAAGAAGAGAGGTTTGTCGACAATGAGTCGGTTATGGTATACGAGATGGCCAACTCCATTTCACGACAACCACTTGCCGAACAACGGGACCGAGTAGATTAGTCATCACAATTGCTTTGGGAAATGGTAAGGAAGCAAGGTATGCTAGATTTAGGGGCTGGTATTAATCTTATGCCTTACTCATTTCAAGCAATTAAATTAGGAAGTTGAAACCTCTTTGGTATGAGTCTTGATTAGCGATCGCTCATCTGTACCACAGGGGAATTGTAGAGATATTCTTGTGCGTGTGGATGGTTTGATTGTACCTATGGATTTTGTGGTGTTAGAGATAGGCGATGTGCATAAAATGGTCGAGACCATACTTGCTATTAGGCGACCTTTTATGGCCACTACTAATACATTGATTGATGTGAAAAATGGGAATATTAGGATGACCGTCCTAGGGAGACTATGTCATTTTCGGTGCATAATAATAAGGCGTACCATCAATTAATTCAATTATGTTCTTTTATAGACTCGATTGATGCCTTGGCGAGATTTCTTTTATGCGGGATCACAGTGGAGGAAGTATCTGAGGATCGGCGGACACGGAGAAAGGCTCATGTTGGGCGAATTTGAAAAACCGATAAAGGAAAGGAGATTCCACAGGAGAAGTTAGAGTTGAAGGAGCTTCCCGAGAATCGAAGTATGTCTTCCTCGGGATAATGAAGCGACCGTGATCATCTCTTGAACTCAGAGTACCAACAATCTTGTTGGTTTCCGTGTTGAAGCGACATAAGCTCGCTTTCGGGTGGAGTTGGGAGATATCGGAGAATCGATCACCGCCATGTGCATGCATAAGATACGACTTGAAGATGGGCGGTGCCGAAAAAGGATGGGCAACGGAGACTTAACCCGTGCTCGGTGAGGTAGTGAAGAAGGAGATCTTAAAGCGCTAGCATAAGGAATCATTTTTCAATTCTTGCTGAATGGGTCGATCCAGTCCATGTCATGCCCAAAGGAGGAATAACGATGGTCCTGAGAGAAAGAGTTGGTGCCCAGACCCGTCCTGGATGGTGGATGTGCATAGACTATCGGAAGCTTATGCTTCCACCAAAGATCATTCCTTCCTTTCATTGACCAAATGTTAGATAAGTTGGTGGTAATGAATTTCTTTGTTTTCTTGATGGCTTGTCGAGTTACTACAGTTGCTATAGACCAGTGGATCGAAGCAGGCAGCGTTCACAAGTCCATTTGGGACATATGCTTTTCGAAGGATGCCATTCGGACTCTGCAATGCTCGGTACTTTCAACGATGTATGATGTCATCTTCGACATGATAGGAGATTTTGTAGAGATCTTTATGGATGATTTTACGTGTTTGGATCCTCGTTTGATGTATTTGTTTAGAAAGATTGAGCGTGTACTTAGTGGTTGTGTGGAATCGGTCTTACTCTAAGTTGGGAGAAAAGTCATTTTATGGTCCGTAGTGGCATTGTGTTGGGACATCGTGTCTAGTCGGGGATAGAGGTTGATAGAGCTAAAGTGGAGGTGATTGAAAGTTACCCCAAAAGATGTTAAATGAATAAGGAGTTTCACAGGTCTTTGGTTTTTACGTCGTTTCATTAAGGATTTTTCTAAAATATGTCAACCTCTATCGTCTGTAGCTCATGATTCTCCTTTTAATTTTGATAATGATTGCCTTGTTGCTTTTAAAGATTTAAAGGAGAAACTAAACCTTTGTCGTTGTCGGTCTAATTGGTCTTTTCCTTTTGAAATCATATGTGATCTTCTAATTACTGTGAACTCTGAGGTCAGCGGGTTGATAAAATGTTACGTGTGATTTACTATGCAAGCTAACTCTTAATCACTGCTCAAGTAAATTATCAACCACGAGAAAAAGAGATCTTCTGTGATTTTTGCTCTCGATAAGTTTTGTGCTTACATAATTGGTTCTAGAGTAATAATACATATTGATCATGCCCTTAGATATTTGTTGACAAACCCGGGCGACCTAGACTTATTAGATGGGTGCTCTTATTGCAAGAATTCGACTTAGAAATTCGGGATAGGAAGGTAGTGAGAATGTCCTTGCCGATCATTTATCTCGATTAGATAGTCACCTCGAGTCTACTATAGGTCCCGTCACGAGTTCTTCCCTTATGAGCATGCTTATAGTGCCTCTTCTATGCCTTGGTATCTTGACATTGTTAATTATTTAGCATGTGGTGAGTTGAGGCTGACCTTACCTCCCAGAGAGAGGCGTTTTCTTTCTCTATCAGGGCAATATTATTGGGAGGACCCTATCTTTTAAGTTAGGGAAGGATGAGGTTATCCGTCGATGTATTCGGATGAGGAACACACGCAGGTCCTTGAGATGTGCCACCAGCTCATTGTGGTGGACATTTTGGAGGACAAAGGCTGCCAAGGTGTTACAATCGGGTTTATTTTGTGACTCTTTCAAGATTCTCATACATATTGTATGTCTTGTGATCGGTGTCAAAAAGTGGGGTCAATTGGACGTAGGAGCGAGATGCCTCTCAATAACATCTTAGTAGTTGAGGTTTTTGATGTTTGGGGAATATATATTATGGGACCTTTCCTAAATCTATGGGGTATGAGTATATTTGCTTGCCGTTGATTATGTGTCTAAGTGGGTTGAGGCTATCCCACTGGGACATGTGATTCTTATTGTGCTCAAGTTTGTGCGGAAAACATCTTATGCGGGTTTGGTTTCCTGAGCAATCATTAGTGGGGAAGCATACGCAATAATTTGTTTGAGAAACTAATGAAAAGAATGGAATCGGACATAAGATCGCACACTTACCACCCACGGACTTGGTCGGTTTGAAGCGAGTAACGACAAATCGAGGGCATCCTCGAAGACCGTGAAGCCCTCAAGGAAGATTGGGCCAACAAAGCGGTGCCGGCTCTATGGGCTTACGTGCAGCGTACAAGGGCATCTTGGGAATGAGCCCATATCGTCTTGTGTCGAGAAGGCATGTCACTTACTGTGGAGGTTGAACATAAGGCATATTGGGCCATCGAAGTTCGAACCGATCCTCTAAATCCTTGAGCATCGTTCTCTCAAATGTCCAATTGGGCACGGCTCAAGTAACGAGCATTGACAATGCGGCGTATCTATAAGGATAAGGTCGAAGCTTCATGATCGTCGAATTGTGCATAAGGATTTGAAGCCGGAATGAAGGTTTTGTTATTGATTCGGTGAAGCTTTTCCGGGAAGTTGAAGTCTCGTTGGGTGGCGCGTTTATCATCGAAGTGAAGCCGTATGGTTCGGTTGTGCTTTCGATAAAGAAGGATCGGGCGAATCGTTCGAGGTCAATGGTCAGCGTGTAAAGCTCTATGTAGAAGGGGTCCGACCTCGCTACGGTGGAATCTATTTCCGTCGTGATCCTTGATCGTCGAGTTAATTCTTATCAAGCGAATGACGATGGCAAGCGCTTCATGGGAAGCAACCCACATTTCTTTTGTTGTGTTCGTGCTTTCCTTTGTTTTGCTTTTGTTTGCATGTTGATTTCTTTTGTGGTTTTATGTGTAGTGCGAGGATGAGGAGTTATTTTATCCGGAATTGAAACATGGATCGTAAAAGTGGAAGCGGTAAAATTACGTCGAGGAGGTACCCGGTAGCCGGACGCGAAACCGGGCGTTGGAGTGCAATTATCAAAAGACAGCAGTGGCGCCCGCCATACGGACGCCGCGCGCGGGCAGGGGTGGATAAATTTTGATGACGAGTGACACCCAACGCGGACGCGGACGCAAGCCGGGCGTGGGGTGGATCGATGAAGGACGGCAGTGACACCAGCGGACGCGGTGTTTATCTTTAATGGCGATAAGGTGACCCAGTAGCGGACCTTGATGAAACCGGACCGGCATTTTATTATTAAAATAATAATAATAATAATAATAATAATAATAATAATAATAATAATAATAAAATAAAATAAAATAAAATAAAAAAATTATATATATATACATGAATTAGGGTTTCTCCCTTTGCGCGTTTACTCTTGTCACTCTCTGTGCGATTCTCCCTTCTCCCGTCAGCGACCTTTCCTCCACCTCTCCCGTCCCGGCGTTTCCTCACGCTTGATGCAGCTCCTGGTCATCTCCCGGTCCGTAGCGCAAGCCCTCTTCCGTCCGGCATTTCCTCTCGCCTTGGCGCCTCGTTCTCAGTGCGCATTTAAATCGGCCTGTCGCCCCGATCGGCGCCCGCCTCGGCCCCGTCAGGTGCCTTACCCTCAGCGGTGCCGGCTCCTTCCATCCGTCCGGCGCTACCCGTCGGCCTAGCCGCGCCTCCGGCACCTAATCCACCTCCGTCCGGTGCCTCCTCTAACGTCCGTGCCGCGTCCCTTTCCTCCGAGAATCGCCGCCGACAACTTCCGTCCCATTTCTCATACCGTCAGACGTTTGAGCCGCCTCAAGCATATCACTATGGTTCGGACTAAAATGCCTTTGGGTCCACCTCCGCCATCCTCAAGCGACGATGTTCAGCGGAGGAAACGAGAGGATATTAGCGTTATGTACCTGCCACCTTCCCAATTTATAATCCGGTGGAAGGTACACACTATCGTCGTTTGCATTTCAAGAAATCACACCTCCGCGTCAATTCAGCGGCAATTGATCAGCAGTCTAGTCTTGAGGATAGGGTAAAGAAGTATTTGAAAATTTGGGTTTGCTATAATATGCTTTGATGGATTTACACGGTTATAACCCATTGTTGCTTGAATTCTCTTGCACGATGTGTATTGATGATGAATCGATTCCTTGTCTTGTCGTGCATTGGGGCAAGAGTATGTTATAACGCCTCTTATTATGAAGGGGGTATTTGGTTTTCCGACTTCTGGTGCACGTGGTGTGCCCAATTCTTTCAATGTTAGAGAGGCTGGAAGGAGCTATCGGGATTTAATAGCGGTCATGCAGCCGGAATGCCGAGTGGGTTTATCAAGGATGAAGCATTGGCAATGGTCCACAAGTTCATAGCTTTCAATGTTTTGGAAATGAGCAGGCAAATAAGGTGAATCTCACTGAGGTCTTCCCCCTTAACATGTCTTTGTAAAGAAGGCGAAGATTTCGCGATATACTTTATTTGGGACCACTTGCAAGCGATCCGGTGGCGTAAGAAATGTAGGCCAACCCTGTGCCAAATCCCTACTGGTCTGGCAGTGAGCTTAGGGATCATAAATAACGATGGACGACCAGTTCCAGGCCAATATCATATACGACCTAAGATGATTGATCTTAGTGATGCGCGCCTCCTTTGCTTTCAAAGACTACTACGGTACCTCGACATCGAGAGGAATTGCGTGAAAAGATATATGCTTGCTTGCGCAGCAGCCAAGAAGCGAGGCAGCCCAGCGGTGCGTGGACCATCACATGCACCTACGGGTGATATGATCATCTATGATACCACCGTACCATCCGATGAAGACCGTGACGGCGGTAGATGCGGGGAGGGATCTGAGCCCCTGTGAGCGACACGATCCTAATCATCCATGTTTCCCTTCCCCAAATACGCGCCGGGCCAAGGGTATAGTTCTTTTCGTGAGGAGTTTGGTCGGTTTAGGAGTGAATTAGGCGGCCCTGGAAAGAGTTCGTCAAGACATAACTTCTCGGTTTGATCGGCAAAATCAGCGTCTTGTGAGCGAATCAATTGTGGCACGAGCAGTAACTACCGGAACACGTATAACCGCGGATGATTGAGCGAATCGCGCATGGCGCCCTTGAAGCCCGTGGAGCGCATGGACTACCTTTCATGGCGCTCCTCCTCCAACATCGCCGACCAATAGTGATTCTTCACTATTGGGCGTTATGTTTTCCTTTTGTTTGTGTTTCGCCTCGTTTTCCTTGTTTCGTTGTTTTGCTTCTCTCTTTTTCTGTTTTGTAGGTCTTGTCTTTTGTTGCTTCCCCGCTGTTCCGTTCGTCGCCTTGAAGTCTCCTCCGCCTTTCTCTAATATTTTATACGCAATGAGGTCCTCGCTGCTTTAAGTGTGGGGCGGGGTTTTTACATGCATTTGGTTTGTTTTGTTTTGTTTTATCGTTTACGCTTTTGTTGTGTTTTGTCGTTTCTTAACTTTTGTTTGGATTAAAGACGATTTTATCTTCTTGAAATCAATGGTGTATGAAGAATTATGCCTTAAGTTGAATTAATTGCGTTTTGATCTCGAATTTCTTTGCTTCTTGGTATATGGTTTTAGTTTAATGAAACTTAGGTGTCAATTTGAGCGTGGGACATAATTAGAAAGCTGTGTTTAGACAAGGTGTGTGATCGGATGTCATATGCTTCGTAAATGGAACCCGTCTCTTGTATGATCTTTCAAGAAAAAGTGGACTATAAAAAAAAAAAAAAAGAAAAGAAAATATGTCGTTATTGTGAAGTAAGTGGGCTTAAAATTCGAATAAGGGGCTCTACCCCTCTTGCTTGTGTTGTCTCTCGAATGGAGACTCTTTGCTATGGGTATAGATATCTACGTTAGGATACTCGAGTGTACAACTTGAAGGTTCCACCTAACGATTATTGTCTTATAATCGGTTTTAATTTCCACATGTTCTTATTTGTTGTTGTCATTTGAGATATCTTACATGAAAGGGAACCATATAAGTTGTATATTGATTTCTGAAATCATGTTGAGTCGAAGCACAGCTATTCTATGATAAGTCACATGTTTGGATTGATAAATGAGGATCATTGTATTGAGAACTATATTATTGAGATGCATTGAAGGGATGTGAATATGTTATTGATTCTATTTGAAGTATTGATTCTATGTGTACCATTCCTTTCAAGAAACTAAAATTTGCTCGAGGACAAGCAAAGAGTTAAGTGTGGGGGTGTTGTTTTGCATGTTTTTGTTTTGTTTTTCTTTGTTTTCTTGTCGACGTTTTGATTCCATTTTGGTTATATTTGAACATCTTTTTATTGGAATCGTGATCGTTTTGGTTTTGTGCAGGGAATGATCATGTTGAAAGCATTTTGAGCTCTTAAGCGCACCCGGGCGCCGGACTCGGCGTAGCCGGCGCTGGGTGCGCGTTGCATCGCGAGAGCGCGCTCGAGAAGGCGCGCCCGCGCTTCCCTCGTCCGATGCCGCGCCCTCATTCCGCCTGCCCGCGTCGGCGTTTCCCGTGTCCGTGGCGCCCTCCGCGATAGCGCCCGCGGCGGAGTTTCCACGTCCGTGGCTGGGCGCTATGTACGACTTCGTCCGAGAGAGTCGCCGAGTCGGCGCCTCGGATCCGTCGGCTGCGGTGTCGAACTCATCCGAGTCCGTGCGTGCGGCGTTGCGCTCGCGTCCGCTGAGCCAATAAGAGAATTCATCCGAGACTCGGCGTGTCCGCTCGCCTCCTTGCGTCCGTTAGCTAACTCATCTGCGTAACCAGCAGGCCGGCGCTTGCTGAGTCCGTATTGGGATGCCCTTTTGTTTGCGCGCGCGCGTCGGCACTGCTCGCGTCCGGTCTTCCGCGTTAATTTTGGCGCTATATATCGTTTTCAAGCCTTGAAACCACTGACACTATTGATTATTTTATTTTTCCGTCTTTTTGTTCAATGCTCCCAGACGAGAATTCTCCTTGTTCTTAATTCAGAATTTATTCTCTTGTCTTTGGAATTTGATTCAAGAATTATCGTAAGAATTTGGATTCGTACTCTGTAATTTGATTATCAATTCCATCGTTCGATTTGTTCGTAAGTTTCTTCTATTGCTTTGTTCCGTTTAATCTTTTCGTATTTGATTGTCATTGGTTTCTACATTGGGTTAAGATTAATATTGATATTCGTCGAAGTAATCTTGTCTTCCGTTTTATCTTTTCGATTCATGTCTAGGGTTTACAATTTCGATTCTGTGTTCTTCAATTTTGGGTTTAATTCTTTTCCAGATAATTTATCTGCTTTGTCAATTTCCATCTAGTTAATTTGTCTTTCCTTCTTTAATAATTTCTTGCCTAGGTAATCTATCAACCCCCTTTTTGAGATTAGAGTGTTTAGGAATTTATTTGTTTTCATGTGGCAACTTAGAAACGCCCTGTTAAGTTTTCCTTGAGAGACGACTAGGGTTAACTTTCCCTACTATAACACCTCATTCGATTGTGAGTCAATTAAGAGTATACTTTTAGTTGAAACATGAGGCTAGGGTTTCCGCGTGCTTAACTTTTATATATAACAGCGGAAAAATCGCGCGCAGCGTCGGACGCGTCGCAGCGCCGGATGCGAGAAGCTCCTTTAAAGAACAGCCAACACCCCTCAAAGACCGAACTGTACGCCGACGCATGGCTTTCTGGAGACACGGCCAGCGCCGGTTGGGAATCAAGCATGAACGCGCTCGGAGGATAAGCGGCGGAGGTCGCAGCGCCACGTGAGCTGGGCGGGAAACGCAGCGTCGACCAGGCGGCGCTGCAAGGTGAGGTGGGCGTGCGGGCGGCGCGCAGCGCGGATGGAGATCAAGGCGTGGGGCGGCGGGTCTTGGGCGCTGGCGGCGCCGGGCGCGGACATGCGGAGGAGGCGAGGTCTGTGGCGAAGCTAGCAAACTCGGCGTCTTGGGCGAGCTGGCAAACTCGGCGTGCGGGGCGAGCTTGGCTTGCGGAGTGAGCTCGGCATGGGCGACCGAGGGTGCGGCACACGACGGGGCGAGGCACCGGACTCACTGGGCGAGCTGGGTGCACGTGCGTGACTTCGACGTTTCGCTCCGTTCTCTCGCATCCGATCTCCGAATTGCAAACCGTTTTCGCCTACGAACTCCTATCGCGATGCTCTTCAATAAACTTGATCCTTGGCAGATCTAATTCATCCTATTTTAATGTCTTTTTTCTACAAAACATCGAAACAAACGAAGTAAGTTCGAATCGATAAATATTAATCAAACCAACGGCATAAATAGGAAAAACCACTAAAAATGACATGTAAAACAATACCAAGAATCAGCACAAATTCATACTAAACAACTCCCCCACACTTATCCATTTGCTTTTCCTCAAGCAAAATCTATACTAGTAAGAGTAGGAAGATAACTCATGCAACTTCACTCTTAGTCTAATCAATCAAACCTTATTGCTTTCTCCCACACTTGGTGTTTACGTATTCAAAGATAATGTAAAATAAATCTAGGACAGCAAATGATTTCCAATAAATAAAAGGGTAACCTCTGCTCAGACCCAACTCTCCGCTAGGGGTGAACTAACTAATGTGGCCACCTTTAGCAACAAGTTCCTTTTTAAAGCACAAAGAATGTTTTAACAGATTTTGGAACAATGTTCGAAAGGTGAACTCTCGATGAACTCGAGTTTCCTATCGTGGTTTCCCATGTCCATTTCTCAATTTACGAGAAAGAGGGACAGAATCCCATCCTCCATATCAACAATCTCAACAAATAACCGGAGTTTTCATTCTCCTCATTTTCTACTCTTTTTCACATTTCTTTTTCTTTTTTTTTTTTATAAAATGATACAAGTATATAGGTAACCACAATGTTAACACTACCCCTAACATTAGCCGGACAAATCACATCAATTCTCCCTATTCATTTTCTATCAATCACAATCTCAAATCGATTCACATTACACTCGAATCATAAACCACCAAAAGTCTCGAAATTTAAAATCAGTTTGACCAATACACGAGTTTAGTCGCACAAATCAAAATCATAACTTACTCAAGATATACAATACTTGATTCCAAGAAATCAAAATAAGCATGATGCACATCACCAAGCATACAAATAGATAAAGGGCGACATGAAAATGAATAATCATCCCACTTAATTGAACCTTGTCCCCAGTGCTCCAAACATTAATAACACAAAATGGCCATAGAGGATGATACTTCCCGATAATAGGCAGTGTCTGTTTGTAGAGTTGGAGCATTACGGCTTCACTACACGGATTACAATGTCCCAAAACTCAAGAATAATTAACACCGAAACACACCACACAAAACCAAAACAAAGGCGAAAATACAAACACATGCAAAACCAAAAGAAAACAAGAACAAAACAGAAAAACAAGAAAACTCGTGGGTTGCCTCCCACGTAGCGGTCGTTTCAATGGTAAGAGCTCCACCAATGAAAACTAGACTATCCATAGTCCTTCAACTGCAGGAATACCATCTCAACCAAAGCATCAATAGTAACAATGTAAGCACAAAGGACAGTTAATGTAGCAAATAACGAATTAATTAAGTTCAAATGAAACATCCTATTCTTCAAAGCAAAATAGATAACCCGACTCCAACAGTACAATACTTTGGAGAATTAGGATATTGAAAAATTATAGATGCTACCTCAACGTATGTCCTCTCTTCCTCTTCTAACTGGTTCGGGAAGATATCAGGTTGTTCATGGTTAGTCGCGGTTTGATGAAACCTTGACTCTTTAATTTCATCATCTTCCATGATTCTTCCCTTAACTTCATCATCTTCATAGACTATGATAGAAGAAGTTTGCACCAATTGTCTCGGCATCTCCTCCACACTTTGGTTGTGGACCAATTCTTCCACTATCTCGGCTAATCGACTGACTTGAGTCTCTAAACGCTCGATAGATGTTTCCAAAATCTCGAACCTTTGTTGACTAAATGCATGAAAGGCGTCAATGTGTCTTCCAATATCGGCTTCACGGTGACTCGCTTGAATGAAAGCCAGCAATGACTACTCAATGTCGGCTTCACGGCATTTGTTGGAAGAAGAGGTCCCGACTAAATGAAGAACTACGAGGATGCCTCAGTAGGGATCATAGGCTTGATGCTCACACGGCGACGGGTATCCTCAAAATAGTCGAATTGGGCTCCTTCTTCATAGGAAGAATTTGCCCACTGACGAGCTTTCTCCTCCAGCCCTGTCGACCATATTCGTATCGCGGTAACCACCATTAACGGACACCAACTACAAAAACAAGATCACACGCACGGTTAGAGAAAATAGAAACAAAGAAAAAGAAAAGAAAGAAATAAAAAAGAAGAAGCACGGGGAAGAAGCAGAAAAACAAAATGAAACACGAAAAACAAAGCGACACAAAACCAAAGCCTAAAGCCGTCCCGACAGCGGCGCCAAAATTTATTACGACCAAATTATTCTTTTCGGTGCTCGCATGATAGTGCGAGGTCCTTATAGGCGATAAGGTCGACCCAAGTCGAATCTCTCGAGAAGACTTAACAGGCTACGGTTTTATGTCAAACACGAAGCGAAAAAGAAAAACTAACGTCCTAACATAAGGGGCTGTCACGGAAAGGACGAAGCGGAAAATAAAATAAAGCGAGGAAAGCGGATGCACTTGGATATGATAGGAATTGGCAGATACATTGAATTGGAGCGGTGTTCTAGGGTTCAAATTATCCTCGCTATTAATGAATCAAGGACCGGTACAAAATGCATAAAACACCCACGCCTCTCACCAAATGTTCAACACTAACTAATCTCTCGATTGCGTCAATGTTAGACTCGAACTTAATGACATGGATCTCTCAATCAACCCACCATCAACTACGACGGATATTATACTACAAAGCACACAATAGCAAAACCCTACCCACATATATTATTTATTCAACAACAAACCAATCTCTCGATCACTTTCATTGTCAAACTTATATCTAATATAAATCTGCTCTCACATAACTTCATAATCAAACATAAGCATACAATCAACCTACACTATTCTTTCGAACACCATGCTTGTAGATCATAAAATATACAATTTATACGGGTGAGAAATTACAAATCATCAACCCAACAATCACGATTCAAGATAAGAACAACCTAACATGTATTACTCTATAAAACAATAATTCATCTCATAGCAGAAATCATCCCCATCACAATTACATAGACATAATCAAAATACGAAAAACTTACAACCATTCATAGACAAATTCGTCTTCCAAAATCCGGAATCGTACAATCCCAATTGTTAATCCAAGTACAAAATAATTAAAAGGAAAGGGAACGAAAAAGAAAGAATAAAAGAGAAGAGAGCTGCGAGAATGTGAGAATGAGTGAGGCTAGGGTTTCCGCGTGTTTAACTTATATATATAATGTGAGAAAAATCGCGCAGCGTGCAGCCGGAAGCTCTGGAATGAATGAACAGCAGATACCCAATACGGACGAGCGCCGGACGCGCCAAGCTTCTGGAGACATGGCCAGTGCCGGCTGGGAATCAAACGCCGGACGTGGCTCGGAGGGATAGGCGCTGGAGGTCACATCGCCCGCTGGAGCTGGGCGCTGAAACGCTTGCCAAGCGCAAGCCTTGCAAGGTGAGGTGGGCGTGCGGGCGCCGGGCGCGAGCTTCCATCACCGGACGGAGCGGCGTGCGTGGGGTGAGAAGCGGCGAGCAGCCCCGCAGCGCGGACGGAGGTGTAAGCGTTAGGCGGCGGGCGGCTGGGCGGCTTGGGCGCGGATCTTTGAGCGGCGCCGGTTTTCGCGAAGGCCGCAGCGGCGGCCTTTTGCGCGAAAGCGCAGGCGCTGGGCGGCGGTGGCGAACTTCGGCGTGCGGGCGAGGTCAGCATGGGTGACCGAGGTGCGGTGCACGACGGGGCGAGGCGCCGAACTCGCTGGGCGAGCTAGGTGCACGTCTTGCGACTTGACTTTTTCGCTCCGTTCTCTCGCGTCCGATCTTCGAATTGCAAACCGTTTTGGCCTACGAACTCCTATCGCGATGCTCTTCAATAAAATTGATCCTTGGCAGATCCAATTCATCCTATTTTAATGTCGTTTTTCTACAAAACATCAAAACAAATGAAGTAAGTTCGAATCGATAAATATTAATCAAACCAACGGCATAAATAGGAAAAACCACAGAAAATAACATGTAAAACAATACCAAGAAACAGCACAAATTCATACTAAACAACGAGCGAGAGAGGCAAAGCGAGTTGGAATCTTCGTCGAGGAGAAGGACGGTCACCGTGTCGATCGCTCGTTCGATCGCTGCAATAAGCGTTATGCTACGTGCACAGTCGGCACCGAGGTTGCTAGGGTAGACAAGTTCGAGAGAGAACTCGACCCGAGATCGAATTTCACTCGTCGACCGGAGATTTGGCGTATGCCGATCCTTGAACAAGGCTTTAAACATTGAGTCGATGTTGCCCGGCGAGAAAACGATGCCACCGGACGACCGGTGACGGAGGAAAAGGTAAGAGAAATGGGAAGATCGAGGGAGAGGCAATCGGTGTTCCAAGGAACCGAGGCGGTCCAAAGATTTCGAGGAATCAGGTATTCGGGAGAGAGAGGCTACTGGGAAGGAATTTCCAACCCATGCGGCGGTGGGGGCGGTGTGGAAAACCTTGGTGCCGAAATACCGGAGGAATCATTTGGGCGAGTGCGAGGCAAGGTAGCGTTGAGTGTTATCGTTGTAGGAAGTCTCGACATTACGCTCGAGATTGTCCATTAGGAGGTCGGCCGGTGCAGCCGCCCGGTGAGGCGACCATCCGGCTCAGCGGCGAACCAAGCTCCGCCAGGGCGAACCACGGAGCAGGAGGTCATCCGAGGCCGACAAACCAAAGGCCACCACAAGCAAGGGTGTATGCCTTGAATCGTGACGAAACAAGCTCCTAGAAATCTCGCGGTATAATCCATATGAGTGATATACCCGTTTCACTTTGTTTGATCTGAGCCTCACATTCATTCGTTTCGAGAATCGCGTGTGAGAGGTTGGGTTTGGTACCCGAGGAATCACGTAGTACCACGAAATTTGCATCCTTCGGGGAAGTGCTAAGGCAAAAGAGATATGCCGAACCGGAGGTAGAAATCGTGAGGAAAAGGTCTATGTCAACTTGCATGTCATCTGAATGGAAGATTTCGATGTCATCTTTGGCATGGATTGGTTGGAAAAGCACAAGGCAACTATACATTGTCTCGAGAGAGAAGTTGATTTTCAAACAGCCAAAGGAGTGGAAGTTTGTTTCCACGACATAAGGATGGGTGTTCCGTGCCTAAGATCTCGACCTTGAAGGCGGTGAGGATGATCGGGAAAGGAAGTCAAAACTTTCTTGGTAAGTTTGACAGGGCACGATGAACCACGCAAACAGTTGCAAGAGGAGCCAGTGGTGTGTGAATATCCGGACGTGTTTCCCGAGGACTTGCCAAGCTTGCCACCTGATAGACAAGTGGAATTCACTATTGATCTGGAACCAGGAGCAGCGCCAGTATCAAAGGCACCATACAGAATAGCACCTAAAGAATTGCAAGAACTGAAAGCACAGTTGCAGGAGCTGTTGGATCTAGGTTTTATCCAACCTAGCATATCGCCGTGGGGAGCGTCAGTTCTGTTCGTCAAGAAGAATGATGGGTCAATGCGGATGTGCATTGACTACAGAGAGCTGAATAAGCTGACGATCAAGAACAAATATCCTCTTCCAAGGATCGACGATCTGCTTGACCAGCTCAAAGGAGCGAGTGTCTTCTCTAAGATGGATTTGAGGTCAGGCTACCATCAGCTGAAGATCAGGAAGGATGACGTTGCGAAGACCGCGGTCAGAACAAGGTATGGGCACTACGAGTTCATTGTGATGCCGTTTGGTTTGACCAATGCGCCAGCAGTCTTCATGGATCTGATGAATCGAGTTTTCCATCGATGTCTGGATAGTTTCGTCTTGGTTTTATCGATGATATTCTCATCTATTCCAGAATGCGAGCTACATAGAGAACACCTCCGTGCACTGTTCGAAGCGTTACGAAAGGCAGAGAGGTTGTATGCCAGTATAGTGAGTGCGAGTTTTGGCTCGGAGAAGTGATGTTCCTTGGACATATCGTGTGCGCGAAGGAATCAAAGTCGACCCGATGAAGGTTGAAGCGATAAGTAATCGGAAGGTTCCGACTAATGCCAATGAGGTTCAAGCTTTCTAGGCTTGGCATGGTATTATAGACGTTTCATCGAAGGGTTTTCGAAGTTAGCAAGGCCGATGACGCAACAGCTCAGGAAAGGGATCAAGTTTTCGTGGTCTGAAGCTTGTGAAGCCAATGTCGTAGCAGATGCCCTTAGTCGCAAGTCGAGAGCGAAATTGGGATGTCTTCTTACGCAAGAGAAAGAGCTTATTCGAGATTTCGAAAAGCTCAGCCTAGAAGTGATTCACCCGCCGGAATCAGTGCAAGGATTCGTCGCAGCTTTGACAGCAGAACCGAACCTGAGAGAAGCCATCGTGGGCGCACAGCGAAGAGACGAATTCTTGGAAAGGATGCGTTTGAAAGCAAGGCTAGAAGATAGCAAGGGGTTCACGGAAGCAAAAGATAATGCGCTACTATTCCGAGAAAGGTTGTGTGTGCCACTCAATAGGGAATTGAGAGATAAGATCATGAGTGAAACTCATGAGGCACCATATCTGACTCGTCCAGAAGCACCAAAATGTCAGAGACCTTAAGAGGAACTTTTGGTGGGAAGGGATGAAAAAGGATGTAGCCGCGTTTTTGGAACGTTGTTTGGCTTGACAGCAAGTGAAAGCTGTGCACCAACGTCTGTCAGGTTTGTTGCAACCAATACCAATCCCAGAGTGGAAATGGGAGCGTATCGGAATGGATTTTGTGATGAGTTTTCCAAGGTCAGCGTGATGAAACACCGCCATATGAGTTGTCATCGATAGACTGACGAAGTTAGCTCATTTTCTACCGATTCGGATGACGTATGGGTTAGATAAGCTTGCTCAGCTTTACGTCAGAGAAATCGTACGGTTACATGGTGTGCCGGTATCGATTACGTCAGATCGTGACCCGAGGTTCACATCAAGGTTTTGGAGGAGTCTGCAAAGAGCTATGGGGACCAAGTCGAATCTCGATCTGACATTCCATCCTAAGGCGGACGGTCGATCGGAAAAACGATTCAAGTCTTGGAGGATATCTTTGCGGCGATCATAGCCGACGAGATGAGAAATTGGGAAAAATAATACCTTTGGTGGAGTTTGCTATAACAATAATTATCAGGCCACCATAGGAATGGCTCCCTATGAAGCGTTGTATGGAAGGAAGTGTCGATCGCCACTTTATTGGGACGAAGTGGGCGAGAGAAAGATGTTAGGACCAGAGATGATTCAGCAGACGGTCGAGGTTATCGATCAGATCAAGCGAAGGATCAAGGAAGCTCAGGACAGGCAGAAGTCCTATGCGGACAAGCGTCGCACGGATCTTCAGTTCATGGTCGGAGATCGCGTCTTCCTTAAGGTTTCCCCGACGAGAGGAGTCGTTCGTTTTGGGAAACGAGGTAAGTTGCGACCGAGGTTGTCACAGCCCCTTAATCCTAATTACGGATTAGCAGGGACTATAACTGTAAACATGAAAGAATAAACATGGAGACTCTCATTAATAATAAGCGTAATACATATGTCAAGCATGTTCTTGGACTCTAGTACATAAATTAGGTTCTTGCAGCGGAAAACATGTGATATGTACATATGACGATGTACTATCAAGGTATAAACATTTCAAATGACAACATTCGATTGCTCAACACCGCTCATCCACCATCGCTCAACCTGCACATTTAAAACAAACATGCGGGTGAGTACAAGAATGCTCGATGGACTCATGCCAAAACATTTTATCATTTTTAGATTACATTTGCCACATCATGGTAAGACACAGGGTTTTAGTTGAAAATGCCTTGTGCTTACTAAAATATTTTCATCATTTTTCAAAATCATCGACTGGCCAGGCATTTTCCTGGTGTGTATGATCCATATCCCTTAACATCCTTTCATCATATCATCATAGTCGAGCGTCGTGAAGGAGGCCTCCTCACGACGCCGTGACCGCCGTGAATTGTCCTTCAAAGACACAACACCTTAGTGTACACGTTAATCTAGCCGGTATTGTCCTTCCGGCATAGGATCCGATATCGATTTTCATTCATAAGTTGGGAGCAACCCAACAACATTCATAACATTTCATAACATCTCATAACATCTCATGGATAGGATACATACACAAAACATAAATATTTTTGGCAGGTAATCTTGTAAACATTTTATCAACAGTTGATATAAGCATCGTAATTAAATATTTTAGAAGCATTATATTTTTGAGTAGAGTAAAGCCCACCTGGACTATTGTTCGTCTTAAACTTGAGTATTCGTCAACGTCCGGCCGTCGCGTCCGCGTCCACACCTTTACGTAAAAATGATGTTTTAGTACGTCGTTCACGTTTCTCAAGACTCTCAAAGTCGAGAATAAACTTCGATATTCTATATCGATATAAACTGAATTCCTTAATGAATTCGATACGCTTTTCAATTACGTATTTCAATTGAATAGTTCTCGTTCTTGAGACCGTTCAACCGTGTCGTTTAACCTTTACGGTTTAAGCGTTCGAAGCGTGTTATCGTTTCTCGATATAAGGATTTCAATTATGAAATTTTTCTTACTAATGAGGTTTCTTACCTAATTAGTACACCTACAGCGTATTAGCGTATTTATCGAGCGATTTTAAATGCGTTGACTTTAAAAGTCGACAATTTTGACTTTCAATAGTAATTTCTTACTAATTCATGTTATAAATCGATTTCCAATCGATTTTTTTCATAAAGTCCTAATTCTCGATTTGTCACGTAAATCGATGAACTTCATTAATATTTTTCTTAAATATTAATCCATTTATCCATAAATCCTTATTATTCATTTATAACGTTATTAAATATAACGTTTCGTTATAAACATAGTGATCTACTTTTATAAAATTTTATAAATCCCAAATATGTCCAAAATAATTTTTAGACATATAATATATTATTACTCTTAATTAGAAAGGATTTAAAATCCTTATAACTCCTTTAATGCTCTCGGTAATCCTTAAAATTACCAATGATTTCCAAAAATTTCTAAATTCATATAGTGTATTATTATACACTTATGGTCATTAATATGTATTAATATCATTCATATAACAATCGATCATCACCCTATTCACATAAGGCATATTTCACCTAGGGGAGTTCCAACACTTAGTCAAATTTTCAAGTGTTTAATTTCAGCAAAACAGCTTGAAACAACCCAAGTGACGTACTTTGACGATTCATAACTCTCGATTCAGAATACGTATGGTCTCACAAAGATACATTCTGGAAACCTCTAAACATGTACTACAAGTTCTAAGAAGGAATTAAATCCAAAAGAGTCGTGGTTTTGGAGATATAGGGTCTCAAAGTGGGCAACTCAAACTGACTTCTATACTTAGAAAAATTTTCAGAATTTTTAGTTTTAGCTTAACGACGAGGGGTTTTGCGGGGCTCGTAACTTTTGACTCACAATGCCAAAATGGCTGCAGGCTACCAATTTCGAAACCTTGTAACAAGAACTACATATTTCATGAAGACCATACTAGAAAATATCTAACGCATCGAGAAATACATAAGCCCAAAGTTGACTAGTTGAAAATGGACAGTTTCCAGTAGGTGACTTTGGGTCGATGAATGATATACCTATAAAACTTGATTTGGGATCAAACTTTCCAGATCATAACTAGACATGGTGAGAAACATTTCTTATGAAGAAACCCAAGTCCAAATCGGACTACAAACGGCTTGAACACCTCACGTAAAAGTCATACTCGAACAGCCTATTACATGAAAAATTTCACTAAGGCAGTTTGTCCAAAAAGCTTACTGTAATGTATCAACTTTAAAAATTCACTGTGAGTTCATTATAAAGAATCTGGGAATGAAAACAATCATATTGAAAAGCCACTTAAGTCTAGTTTAATCCAGAAAAATCCTCACTCAATGATTCACAATAGATTGGGAGAAAGAAATATTTTACTACAAGCTATCACTTCCATGACAGTTTTGTGCAGTTAGATTGTAAAACCTGTAATAAATAGTAAACATTTTTAGAAAATTCTGAAAATTTTCATAAATCTTCTAGACATGATGAATTATGTTTCTGAAAAATTTTAGAGTTTTATCATTGTCCAAACTTAAAACTAAAGCCACGTACTATGGGTGATGAAATCGTCAATTTCACAGTTTTGTGCGATGCTTTAGAAAAATACGATTAAAATAGAAAATCAAGTTGGATGGCCTTGAAATTTTACAGAGGCATATTAGACACATATAAGTTCAACATATTAAAAATTCACAATCATAGGACCAGTGTAACTTAGTCTATTAATTTTATAAAGTCACTGTTCGTCCAGATCAACAACATGCAATCATATAAACACACAATATAAGTGTTTTGCTACTCATGCATGTATGATTTTGCCATGGTACACGAGTTGAGATGTATGGATACCTACCTTAGGAATGAATCTAGCCAGAGGTCGAGGAGATGCAACTAAGCTTGTAGCTTGGGTTGAGCTCGGTTCTTGGCCATGTCTTCGCATTGCCGTGAGAGATGGAAGGGTGGGAAGAGCTCTCAACTTCCTTGAAGATTTTTGAGAGAAGGAGGAGACAAGGGGCGGCTACATTCTGAGTTTTGGGGGAGGGTTGTGTGGGTGAGAATGGCTGAAGTGGTGTAGGTGGTGGGGTGGTTGCTTATGGGTGACAATTGTCACCCTTAATACATCATAAATGACACCACACACACCTCTACCTACACACCACACACATGCACGATTTTGTACACATATATATGTATATATATCAGATTTAATCATTTAATTAGACTATATAATTAATCACATTGCCATATAGTAGATATATGCAAAAGTGGTAAGATTAACATACATTTGTTACACACATATAACATTTTCGCCCTTATGCCCAAACATAGACTAAATTTTATTTTTCATGTTAAACATAGATATATGCATTATAGTATATGATTTAGATGATAATTAATAGCATAGGATAATTTAATGGCATCATTTTATGCGATAAAAATCGAGTTCGAAAATTAGGGTTTTCAGCGTTTGAAAAATTGGTCACTATCAATTCTTGTTGATCTAGCATTGATTTAATACTTAATAATACTGTAATAACATATAAAAATCATTGGAAATAATTTCCTATAATTTCTTGATCGATTAAAACGCTTTTCGTTCATCTCAAAGCGTTAACGTTTGAAAACGCCAAAACCTTCATTATCGACTCATCTCGAAATGGTCGTAATGAAGTCGTAATCACTTTATTAAATTATTCCATTAATAATGGAATTTAATTCTAAGCTTGATTGCTTAGAAAAATTTACGACGTTTTAACTATCGATACGAAATCAACGTTAAAGAAAATACGGCCTATACACTTCATATACTCTTATTCCTTAATTCACAATTCTCGGTGAATATGAAATTGAATTCATTCCTTCAGAAACAATCGAAATCATTATTCGATATCTTATTGATTGAATAACTCGGCTAAACTCTAGTTTACGGGTTTTAAATACCGTAATTAGGCATTTAAATCTGCGGGATATTACATCCTACCCCCCTTAAAAGAAATTTCGTCCCGAAATTTGCATACCTCATAAAGTATGGGTATGTTAACGTCATAACATCATGACTTTCACGTCTTTCTTTTTGTCCATGGTTCCTTCATCGGATTTTCATTAAAGATCCAAACTTGTTTCTTTAATCGTCAGATCGTGCGATCAAATTAGTCGTGAGATTTTCATCATAACTCATCTCGAGTCAAAGGTCACGTCATCATGTTGGTTTACGTGAATTGGGTCATTTTCGTATTTCTTTAACTGCGACACGTGGAAAACATTTCGTATTTCCCTCCCAAATGTGGTGGGAGTATCAGCTGTAGGCTACTAGGCTTATCATTGTTAGGAGCTCGTAGGTCCTATAAAACGTGATCTAATCATTCTTTGTACCGAATCCTTATAATTTCTCTAGACGGAGAAACCTTAAGAAAGTTTAATTCGCATTTAAAATGCGCTCAAAATTACAGCGTGTCGGTAGTAAGACTTTGTTTGTCTCTAGCTTTTCTTATTCTTTGCCTTATTGGGCGAGATATCTTAGTCGTTTCCCTTACGACGCCTGGACCTTATACCTTCTCTTACCTACTTTATTACAATAAAGTGGTGGTCGATACTTTTCAAAGACAATGCCTCATGAGGCTATATTAATCGTTGTTTGTATTTACGGTCGTACATAAACTTAACAAGTGGTACAATAAGTTCCCACCGATACCTTGGTTTATCATTTGTTCTATCGATCCCTAAACATTCATCTTGTCCTTTTGATGGTCCTTCCGCCTATGAGTGGACATATATGTTAAGGCTCAATCTTGTATCTAACTCCTGCTTATGAGTTAGTTCAAAATCTATGGGTACTCTTGGTGTCTCTATCTCAAGCGATAGGTTCTCATACTCCTTGTAAATATAAATTTTCCTTTTGTATAACCGAGTTAACTTCATCGGATCTACGAGTCATTTGATTAGGTAGTCAAACATAGTTGGTGAGTCATTTCACTATTACTCATATATCGTTGTTCTTTTTATGACTTTGGTAAAATCATCATAAGATCTATTTCTATATCATTCTAGTTTCATTCGTAGTTCTAGAGATTATTCTCTTATAAGGCCTTTGATACAATGCCTTTACTTATTGGTAACCGAGACACCGCTCGACAATATGGTTATATCTTATCTCATTCCTTCCTATCTAACCTTTCTAATAATTCACAATGTCACTTAATAATGCACGCCTCAGATGAGAAGGATCATGAAATTCATTCTTGGTTTCATTTCTAAGTTTATTATTGCTTGAAAATATATGTATATATCTCTCTTAGACAATATAACACCATCCAAAGGTCCTTAAAATATCCTTTAGCTCTTCATTCCTTATTTTCATTTGCATTCTATTCCCATCTTCATTTTCTTTTTTAGTCATATTTCACCTTGGTTGTGAGGTACCACTTAAGTTCGCCCTTGATTTCCCATTATTTCGCTCGTTTTCTTAACCTTTCGTATGAGTTTTCCTTTTCTATAAGGACATACCATGATTTAGACCGAATTTTATATCTTAGGCATTAGATTCTACATTACCCTTCCTTAGTGATTATTTATCACAATTATAATCTTTCTTGATTAGTGCCATCTTTCCTATCATGTATCCAAGTTTCTTTGCTCCATGAATAAGTTCAAACTTTGTAAATTGTGAAGGGTTCTTAATTTATTGATATAGGAGTGAAATTTTCCAAGACTTGGTATTTATACCATCACATTATTCCAAGTCATGAGTTGGGAAATTATATTCATGTGGCCTAAGTCATTCTCGATGCATAAGTTATTATCTTTCTCATATTAATACATAGCCTTTCTTTCATTAATCCATGTAATTTTGATTCTATTTTGGGGTAACTATCTTATTGGTCTTCATACCTTAGAGAGTTCTTAATGGATCTCTAATAGTAGTTAATCAATCTATAAAATTCCTAATCTTATTTTAGGTCATCGACGCCTTTCATCTTTAATTGTTTTGTCCTTTGTCGATTTACATTGTTCTCTTTTAAAGACACTATGTGCACGAGGAATATTTCTCTTATAAGCCTAAATTTACAAAATCAGATTTGGCAAAATTAAGCCTGCTCTTACAAATCGTAAAGATGCCCTTCGATTTTCTTTATGTTCTTTCTCGTCCTTTGAATAGATAAGAACATTATCCATGAGGATTGAGATAAAATTATCTAGTATGTGTGAAACACTCGATTTTTGAGGTTCATGAATGTGGTGCATTGGTTAGTCCGAATGGCGAACTATTATCTCATAGTAACCATATTTTATTCGTAACAATTCATTTCCGTATTTCGGATACCATTCTTCAAGACCATATAATATTACATCATAATGCCTCAAAGGAGGACTTTTCATACATTACTTATGAGGGTCGGTCTAATGAAATGACCATTACAAGGTGTCTAGCTCTTTACACTCAAAACTTTGACACTTCTTCACCATATTCATAAACTCTTCCAATCTACGTTTATTTTACATATTATAATCACATCATTTTCATCATAAACCATTATTTACATATAAGTCTCATAGGATCCTAGATTCTAGGTCTCGAGTGACCTTCGTCGAGTCGTACTCTCCCTCGAAACTTATCTTTCTCCAAGCACGTTTTTGTTTCATATTTGATGATTATTCTATTTCGAGAGCCGGGGTCCAAATGCTCCCGTTCTTCTTCAATACTAGAAGTTGGTGTTACTTTTATCAGAAAGTATGGTTGGGTTGGTAGCGGTAATTCTCCTAATCCGCGATGGCGATAAGATTTTGTCCTTTTTCCCTTCTCGTCTCTTTCTGGTACCATTGATGGCACAGGACGTGGGGCGGTGTTCGGAACATCAAGGTACAAACATTCCTTTATACCGTGCGGTGTAACTTGCTGAGTGTTCGAGCTAAAAACACACTCAAATTCACTCGCAATCGTACGAGGTAATCGTAGCGTGGTAAGTTAACACGAGTCGTCTCTCGAGGAAAACTTAACAGGGCGATTGTTCATGTCATACACAGAAAGCGATTAAAACCTAACATTCTAACATCAACGAGGGTTTTTTATCATACTGGAATTTAAATACGAGAAAATAAACAAGATCCTAAGCTGGGGTTGTCAATCCCAAGCTATACTAATAAAGCGATAAATCTAGACTGGGGTTGTCAATCCTTATTCAACTACGAAAGCGATAAATCAAAAGCGGTGAATAAAAGCATAAGCAATCATATTATTCATAGGGTTTGTCATTCCCTAATCTAAATCTAATTGCACATAAATCATCATCATCAACCAATCAAACAAGAACAGAAATTAAACGAAAGCATAATAGATTAAAGCAACATGAACACAATCCACTGTCACTATGGAGTTGAATTCAATAACAATCATCAAATAATAATACTGTGAAATGGATTCCAATAAAGCTCATAAATCCAAGAACATAAATCCAAAAACTGATAGATCCAAGAACATAAATTCAACAGCATAAAAACTATAAACTAAAGAATTCAATCGATGAAATAGGGATATAAAATAATACTGTGGTTTGATCTCTTGTTGTATGATGCATTCACGAGAAAATGGGCGAAGCGCGCGCAATGGAAGAGAAAACTCGAATGCAGCGAAACCCTTTCTCGACCCTAAACGCAGATATATATTAAAATAGGAGTGAGCGCCGGTTTATAATGAGCTCACGCTCAGAAAACATTCTGACTTCAATATGAACGCTGGCTGGGGTTGAGCGCCGGCTCAGAAAACTCACTGCCTTGGAAATGAGCGCTGGATCAGCTTGAACGTGCGAGGGAATAGCCGAACGCGCGCTTGGAATACGCGCTGGTTGAAGACAGAGTTCTGGACCCAAACCCAGCGCCGGCTGGAACCAGGCGCCGGTTGGGCTTGGAGCGTGCTCCCGAGGCGAGCGAGGCGGGCAAGGCGACAGCGCCGCATGCGGCGCAGCAGGGAAGCTGGCCTTTGCGAGCAGCACGGCGTGGCGAAGCGAAAGCTGGCGCTGAGATGCAATGCGCCTTGGCCGCTGGCGCGAGAGGCCACGGACGGGTGCTGAGGCGTGGCGCTGGGCGCGATCTGCGGCATGCGACAAGGCTGGATTGCGCAGACGCTGACGTGGCGCTCGGGCGGCGGGGCGACGCGGGGGCTAACGCGCGCCGATTCTGCTACTGGCTGGGCGAGGCGAGCGCTGGGGCAACGCTGGTGAGCGCCAGCTGGCATTGAGCGCCGAGGGAAATTGGGAGCCTTGGTGGTTGTGAACGCTGGCTGGGCGAAGCGCTGCGGGCAGCGCCGGCTGGCAGCGTCGACGGGTTGGCGTGCGTGCGACGGAGTCGTCGGCGGCCGATGTTCGCTCCGTTCTTTCTCGTTCGAACTCCGATTTACGAACCGTTTGTGCCTCGAACTCGTGTCGAAATGCTCTTCAATAATATATGATTCTTGGCAGATCCAATTCATCCTATTTTATGTCGTTTTCCTACAAAACATCGAGACGAGCAGTAAGTCCGAATCGATAAATATTAATCGAACCAAAGGCATAAATAGGACAAACCATAGAATATTACATGTGAAACAATACCAAGAATCATCACAAAATCATACCAAATAACTCCCCACACTTATCCATTTGCTTGTCCTCAAGCAAAGTCTATACTAATAAGGTTCAAAGATAACTCACGCAACATCACTCTTAGTCCAATCAATCAAATCTCTTTGCAATTCCCCAAACATGATGAATACATAATAAAAGTTAATGTGACACAAATCTAAGATTGTGAAAATATCAAACAAACGGTAGGTTATTTTTGCTCGCACCCAACTCTCCGCTAGAGGTGAATTAACTAAAATGGTTACCTTTAGCAACAAGTTTCTTTTGAGAACACAAAGAAAGTATAAACATATTTTGGAACAATGTTCGAAAGGTGAAGTCTCGATGAACTCGAGTCTCCTATCGTGGTTTCCCATGCCCATTTCTCAATTTACGAGAAAGAGGGCCAGAATCCCATCCTCTATTTATACAATCTCAACAACATTGGAGTTTTAATTCTCCTTATTTTCTTTTTCACATATTTTTCTTTTTCTTTTTTTTCTTTTCTTTTTATATTTGAAACGAGTATATAGGTAACCACCCTGTTAACACTCCCCCTAGCATTAGCCGGACAAATCACGCCAATAACCACCGATTTAAAATCAATTCACACAATCTAAATCGATTCACATTGCACTTTAATCACATGACATCAAGATAAGCGAGAAATACATCAAGGTCCGATCAATACCACGAGTTCAACAGCACAAATCAAAATCCTAACTTATTCGCATAGACACAAACTCAAGTCCAAACAATCAAAATAAGCACACGGCACGCTCATTAAGCATACAAAATAATACATCACGATATAAACGAGCAAACATCCCCATTTTAAATCGAGCAATCGTCCCGATTATCAAAACATTAAAAGCTCAAATGACTATAGAGGATGATACTTCTACGATAATCGACGATATGTACGTAGAGTTGGAGCACCACGGCTTCATCTCGGCTGCGATAACTTTCGGATCCGAGCAAAACAAACTCAACAACAACGGATAGATCAACAAGAACAACAAAACAAGACAAAGAAAAGAAAGAAAGAAAAGCAAATAAAAATCCGTGGGTCAACTCCCACGCGTTAGATTTCGCTTAACGTCGTGAGCACGACGTAAACGCACAACAACGGACTATCCATAGTCCTTCACCGCAGGAATACCATCTCGGCGTAACATCAAGAGTAACCATATATGCACAAAGGACGATAAAGGAAGCAAACAACGAATCATTTAAGCTCAAGTCAAACATCTTATTCTCCAAAGAAAAATAGATAACTATAATTCCCAAAGCACGATACTTTTGTGAATTAGGATGTTGACAAATTATTGATGTTACCTCAACCTTTGTCCTCGATTTGTCCTCCTCTGGGGATCCCGTCACTCCAATTGTTGAGGTAGTGCAATCACTTCCCGAGTGGGCTTTGGCATGTTTGCAACTTCGCACACCCACTCTTCCTCGTCATCCGCCCTGGTATCAACTTCCTTGTGGATCTGATTTTGCACCTCATCCTCACGCACTCCATTCTTCCGCCATTTCCACCTCCTCCGGCCGCAGCGGCTCTTCGTGTGTCTCTCCCACCACATCTTCAACAATTGGGTCTCTTTCAAGAACAAAGACCGCCGGACTGACCGGATTGTTTTGGAAGTTCCTCACGCTGCGTTGTTGTTGATACTCAAACCACTTCGCGAAGAACCATCCCATTTGTGCTCTAAACGCCAAGAGTTGCGTCTCTATCATCCAATGGCGAACTCGATGGTCGGTGGTCGCTCGAGCCTCATAGGGTGAGCTTGAGGCTCCCTATCGCATCTTGTTGTAGCAACTCGTCCGACTTCTCGGTCATCATTTCTAATTTCGCATGGCGCTACCGATTTTGGTGTCGTCAAGATCCCAATCGTTGGTGGCGAGTCTCGGAACACTTCGCCCATTGCATCCAACGGATACCTCCGAGGTGGTGATGGGTGTGGTGGAGTAAAATACTCTCTAGCGATGGTCGTACCCTTTGTTGTCGTGGAGGTTGTGGTTGATGTGAATCACACCATCCATAATCATGTTACGGTTCCCACCTTCCCGAGTCAGCCGGAGGCCGCTGCCGAGAATATGAGTACCGAGGTGGAGGTGGTTGTTGTGGTACTCATCTTGAGGTGGAGGATATGGTTGCTCCCAAGGTAGGCATTGGAGGCTTAATCCTCATAGTCTTGTGGAGGTGGTTGGTCCCAGTTGGGATCATAAGCGTGATCCTCATAGTGCGGTGGAGGTGGTTGATCCCAAGATAGATTGTAGGTGGCTGCTCACGCCCGACTGACACTCCTCAGAATAATCAGATTGGGCTCCTTCTTCGCAAGAAGAATTTGCCCAATCGACGAACTTTCCTCCCCCGCCCATGCCCGATTATACTGCATCGCTGGTAACCCCGCATTAATGACACCAACAACAAAAACTAAATTACACGCACTGTGGGAGAAAATAACGAAATAGAACAAAAGAAACACGTAAAACAAACAACACAAACAATACGCTTAAAGTTTTCCCGAACGCGCCAAAATTTGTTCAACCAAAGTATACTTTCAATTGACTCGCAATCGCACGAGGTAATCGTGGCGTGGTAAGTTAACACGAGTCGCCTCGAGGAAAACTTAACAGGCGATTGTTCATGTCATACACGTAAAGCGATTAAAACCTAACATTCTAACATCAACGAGGGTTTTGATCATACCGGAATTTAAATACGAGAAAATTAAACAAAGATCCTAAGCTAGAGGTTGTCAATCTAAACTAATAAAGCGATAAATCTAAACCAGGGTTGTCAATCCCTAGTTGAACTACTGGCGATAAATCAAAAGCGATAAATAAAAGCATATGCAATTCTATTGTTCATAGGGTTTGTTAATCCCTAATCTAAATATAATTGCAAATAAACGAAAGCAGGAAATCATTACGTAATATAAATCAACGGAACATGAGAATCCAATCCACTGTCACTATGAATTGAATTCAACATAAATCATCAAACAATAAACTGTGAAATAGAATCTGATAAAACTGATGAATCCAGAAACATGAACTGATAATCCAAAGAATATAACTTGATTACAAGAAATCATTCAATAAACAGAGAGCAAGAATTAAAACTAGATTGTATTCGTTGTTGTTGCTCAAGAAATCCATGGTGATCGCCGAAAGGAGCAGACCATGGTCTACCGGAGAAAAATCGAAATAGAGAACTGGCGCGACCTCTCATCGAACCCTAAGCGCCAGAATTTATATTAAATGAATGTGGCGCTGGATGAGAATGAGCGCAAGTTCGAAAACGCTCGACTTGAAGAGAACGCCGGCTCGAATGAGCGCCGAGGAAAAAGATTTCACCTTGACTGAGCCGGATGGCTTCGAGCGCCGGTGGCGAGCGCGCCGAGGCACGCCGGTGGAGAGGGAAACGCCGGTTCGTGGCTTGCGGAGAACAGGCGACGCGGAAGCTGGAGCGCGAGGATAGAGCACCGGAGGGATTGCAACACGCTACTGGCGCGGCGCGGTGCGCTGGGCAATTGTTCAACACAAACAATACGCTTAAAGTTTTCCCGGCAATGGGCGCCAAAATTGTTCGAGCTAAAAACACACTCAAATTCACTCGCAATCGTACGAGGTAATCGTAGTGTGGTAAGTTAACACGAGTCGTCTCTCGAGGAAAACTTAACAGGGCGATTGTTCGTGTCATACACAGAAAGCGATTAAAACCTAACATTCTAACATCAACGAGGGTTGAACATGCTGGAATTTAAATACGAGAAAATAAACAGCATCCTAAGCTAGGGGTTGTCAATCCCAAGCTATACTAATAAAGCGATAAATCTAGACCAGGGGTTGTCAATCCCTAGTTGAACTACGAAAGCGATAAATCAAAAGCGGTGAATAAAAGCATAAGCAATCATATTATTCATAGGGTTTGTCATTCCCTAATCTAAATCTAATTGCACATAAATCATCATCATCAACCAATCAAACAAGAACAGAAATTTAACGAAAGCATAATAGATTAAAGCAACATGAACACAATCCACTGTCACTATGGAGTTGAATTCAATAACAATCATCAAATAATAATACTGTGAAATTGATTCCAATAAAGCTCATAAATCCAAGAACATAAATCCAAAAACTGATAGATCCAAGAACATAAATTCAACAGCATAAAAACTATAAACTAAAGAATTCAATCGATGAAATAGGGATATAAAATAATCGTGGTTTGATCTCTTGTTGTCTGATGAATTCCTGGGAGAAAAATGGGCGAGAAGCGCCGCAGCGTGAAGAAGAAAACTCGTAACAGCGAAAACCCTTTCTCAGCCCTAAACGCACGTATATATATATATAAAAATAGGAGTGAGCGCCGGTTTATAATGAGCTCACACTCAGAAAACATTCTGACTTCAATATGAACGCTGGCCGGGTTGGCGCTTGGCTCGAAAACTCACCGCTTGAAATGAGCTACCGGATCGGCTTGAACGCGAGGAATAATCGAGCGTGCGCTTGGAATACGCGCTGGTTGAAGATAGAGTTCTGGACCCAAACCCAGCGCCGGCTGGAACCAGGCGCCGGTTGGGCTTGGAGCGTGCTCCCGAGGCGAGCGAGGCGGGCAAGGCGACGGCATCGCATGCGGCGTGTCTTTGAAGCAGCCGCCGCTAAGCGAGCGCGGCGTGTGGCGGTGCTGGCGGCTGAGATGCTGGCGCTGGCTGGCGCTGGCGGCCGAAGGCCAGCGCGGGACGGTCTTGAGGCGTGGCGCTGGGAGTGCGGACGGGCATGTGACGCATTACCGATTGCACGCGCTGGGACATGGGTGCTCGGGCGAGGCGGGCGACGCGGCGGGCAACGACGCCAGGATTGCGCTACCGGGACGAGGCGAGGCGCCGGGGCAACGCCAGGTGAGCGCCGGCTGGCATTGAGCGCCGGAGGAAAATTGGGAGCGCTGGTTGTGAACGCCGGCCGGGCGAAGCGCTGGCTGCGGGCAAAGGCCGCGGCGGCGGTCGACGGGCGGCGTGCGTGCGGCCAGTCGTCTTGGCGCTTCGATGTTCGCTCGTTCTTTCTCGTTCGAACTCCACTTTCGAACCGTTTGTGCCTCGAACTCCCCGTCAAATGCTCTTCAATAATATATGATTCTTGGCAGATCCAATTCATCCTATTTTATGTCGTTTTCCTACAAAACATCGAGACGAACAAGTAAGTCCGAATCGATAAATATTAATCGAACCAAAGGCATAAATAGGACAAACCATAGAATATGACATGTGAAACAATACCAAGAATCATCACAAAATCATACCAAACACTGAGGTCGAGGACAAGTACTGTGAGGTGTCGCTTCCTCACGATTATATGTATACTTGAGCCTGTTGACAAATCCTAGTAAGTGTGCCCAGGCTTTGGAATTTTTATCATGGAGAAAATTTTCTCTTGATACTTCTATTGCAAAAATTCTTTCAATTTGTTGGCAAATGACAGATACGTCGTTGGGTACCATCCTCATTTGACACTCTATAGTTCTGAGTATCCATCCGTAGGTGCAAAATTTTCTCCAAACTGCTCTAAATTCATTCCTAGTTCATATTAAAAGAGCCGATACGCTCGTGTGAGTTATAACCTTGTAGGCCTTGGGGTTAACTTTTTTTACTAAATCGGACCCTTTTCTTGCCATCTGTAAACATATAGTTCTAGATGAGTCCGACATAAATTAAGCAATGGAGGGAATTTTTTTATAAAAGGATCTCTTAAAGAATTATACACTTTAAGATATATATAACCCATAGACTACTTGTGACACGACTCATGACACTTATCTTAATACTCATTTTACGTTTTACATCTTCAGTCGTATGTTGCCTTAAAGATATTCGCATAGGCGAACAGTGGTTACTGATATTCTGTCGTGTAAAACCTCTAACGAAAAGGCTAGGCCTAGGTCACTAATCACATGAATGACAACCATTTCCGAAACTTCTTGTCTCTAAAATTATATCTACGCCCACATAGATATAATGATCCAAATCATTGGATAGAACTTTAAGCGATTCTAGGTTCAATTCGAGCTTAAGTAACACTTGCGATGGTCATAATTCCGTATAGGTAAGGAGATTCTAAATCTTCATTCGCTTACCTAATTTGGGTTCTATCGCTTCTTCGCATACTTGTATGATGTCAAAAGCAAGCATCTATATTGAACAAAATCTTATAGGTATTCGAGAAATTTTTCCTCATATCTATTCTCGCTTTTAGTTCTGCTTTGTTACATTTTCGATGCGAGATATAGGCTTTGGTCTACTGTGTTCCCTTTATTCAAGTAAATGTATATTTCATGTGTCATTGTTCTTTCCATCGGGACATTATGTTCCATTGCTATGGTCTTCATTGCCTCATTCACCCTATACTTCTCGGTATCCGTATCGTTATGCTTTTACCAACAAAGATTCATGGTTAGGTCTACATCAACCTATCCTTTGATATTGATATATTTCAATAATGAAATCTTATCGTAGAGATCGTCATGTCTCTATCACTATCATTCATTCCTAATCCAGTATGAATGATTCAATTTCCTTTTTTTTTCACTTTATCGATCTTAGGAGTATATTTCTCATATATTCTTACTTTAAACTCTTTTCCAGAGAAGTCCTTGTACTGGCATTTAGTGCCATCGTTTGTAATATCCCTTTTTGGATATACGTCATTTCTTCTTAATCTTTTATTGATTCATCATGCAATTTCACATAAGATAAAATCCTTTGTCCACTGGGGATGTATTATACTTTTGCCTTGACGTCAAATATCTTTACCATTTTTTTCGACATTCAATGAATGCTTCATTCCCATGTCCGAGATACTTAATATCCCACTTTATTGCTCGTCGCAAAAGTATGAGGGATAATCTTTCCAATTGGATTTACCTTAAAGTCCCTCAATGAGAATCTCTTTCTGTGTTCTCTTGGACGTATTTCCTTTGCAAGATCTATAGACGCTATCTTGCTTGTTAACTATTGAGTTACAAAAGACAAGCGTTTTGTGTCATTATAACTTAGGGTATTAAGATTCATTTCAAAATAATGAACATGTTTCCTTACTTCAAAGGAATTACCTTACTTATCAAGTCATAACATCTCCTCAAGCTTATATCATATCGTGAACTATCTAATTGTATAGCTCGTAATTTCTTCCGCTATTTGTGACTTTTATGCATTCTCATGAGCATGGTATTTGAAAGTAATCTTACTTTCGTTATACTTGTTTCCACCTTCGTGACTAGAATCGTTATCATTGTCGTATGGCTTGGTAGTGTAGTACATTCGTACACCATAACTTAATTCTAAGCATCTCATTACCATGTCTCGACTTGAGTTATTTCCTCCATACTTAGTTCACATACTAGGGCTATCCTCGTCGTTCACACAATCTTGAGGATTATGATTCCTCAATCTCATTATCTTTGTTTAACTAAGTTTTAATTACTCGGATCGATTATGCTCAAGCATAATCTCATCGATCGAGGTATAAGGCGAGAGATCTATTTTACGGGATGCTATCACTTTATATATATATATATATATATATATATTCTTTGAAAAGAATATCTTTCATGCATCTTCATTCCTTTTTTAAACATGTCCAACCTACTAACGAGGTTTCAAGGACATCCAACTATCTTAAAGATAAGTTGTAATCTCTCTCGTTATGACATAATAAGGGGAATTAATATTCCACAGATATCATATACTTTTCTTTACTTTTACCCTCGCATTCTATGCTAAAGAGTATCTTATTCATAACTTTGTTATCATAACGATCATATGATGGTATAACTTCACCGTTATCATTCTTTGTTAACCTCATCAAGGTCATCATATCATGTGTGCCATAGGAAGAATATCTCGTCTCATCGAGATTTTCTTTACATCATAATTTCTTGATGTCTATCACATTACTGATCTGAAACTTTTAGGTGACTGAGATATGTCAACTTATTTCATGCCCGACATTTATCGCTTTACTAACTCGCTCTTAGGTGATAAGGTAAGTCAACCTTCATTTTACTTGATGGTTTCAAGAGTCGAGAAGAAATTATCAAGACTACTTACGAGGTACTGTCTCACCCATCAAGATAACATCTTTTCAATGTTTGAATCAATATGCTCTTTGAATCAAGAAATGGGATCTAGGTCCAAGACCGAATGACGACTCACGAGATTTCTTTGGTCTTATGGGTGGCTGCACCCATCACAATTATATTCTCACCACATAAGGCTTTGGGTTCAAAAGGACACTTTGTAAATTTTGAGTTGGAAGTTTCTTGGAAGAAGTGAGAAACTCGAATGATTTCTCAATCGAACTAGGTCATAGAGTTAAACTCAACGATGTAAATTGGGTAACTAATAGAATTTTGAAAACTCATATACCCGTAATAGGTCATCAATAAAGGTTCTCATGTGTGTCGTGGCTCCACCGGTATTATCGAAATCTTACTTTCTTTATAAAATTCTAAGGTCCAGTATCATACTATAACGTTTTACTCTATACGATCATAGATCTAACTCGATCGATTCTCGTGAATTCGGGTAGGAATCGAATTTGTTCCTTCATAAGAAATGAAGTTCATGCATTAGGGACACGTGGCGAAAACCATACGTAATCGGAGTTCACACGATCGAGAACTAGTCAAAACAAAATCATGCGCGCAAGCGGGGAAATTTACACGTTCGCGTTGAGGTCATAGCGATGCCGACACCAAGGTCGGACAAACTACCACAATGACATGTCAAAGGCGATGTTATAAATGCCTATTTCAAGTCGACGATCGCACATGCCGAGGTCGAACAATTTCAGTATAAATCTTTTACTTTTCTTCACCAAGATGGAATGAAGTTCTAAATCCATCATTACTCTTATTCTTGTAATGGAAGGAAGTTCTTACTTCTATGTTCTTTCGTAAAAGTGATCATGCTTCTAAAAATCTACGTTCATTGAACTAGCATGCTCATCATCATAATCAACTTTGAGATTGAAGTAAAACTTGAATATTCCTACGTAGCTCATTTATGCAGACGTATTTCGTTGAATTTAAAGAATTCAACATATCATATTCGACAATTCAATGTCCAATCTCAATCATTTTAAAACATGAATAATCATAACTTTGTTCATAATAATGAACCCTTATTACATTTCAGAAATTCAAACATTTCATCTTTGGCATATCGTGCCACAACTTTTCATATCATTGTCATCATCTGTCTTATATCTTCCTTCCTTTCATAACTTTCTTGACAAATCATTTGTCACAACATTCATTCTCAACCTTTCTCATAGCTTTCATTTCACTTGATAAAATTTTGTTTCACTTTCAAACTTTTCGCTTTCAACTCGAGAAAATAATTTCATAAACATTCATCCGCCAGCTAATTTTCAAAACTTTGGAAAAGAGTCATTTACCTCATTTCGGTTGAGCTTGATGTGATGGAGTGTTGAGCATTGTCACCGATCTCTAGAAGTCTAATGACTTAATCTAGACTTAATCTTAAAGGAGATTTTGGGTACAAGAGCGAACCGCTCTGATACCACTCTGTCACGTACCCCTTAATCCTAATTACGGATTAGCGGGGACTATAATCAGTAAACATGAAAGAATAAACATGGAGACTCTCATTAATAATAAGCATAATACATATGTCAAGCATGTTCTTGGACTCTAGTACATAAATTAGGTTCTTGCAGCGGAAAACATGTGATATGCACATATGACGATGTACTATCAAGGTATAAACATTTCAGCGACAACATTCCTATTGCTCAACACCGCTCCATCCACCATCTCGCTCAACTCGCACATTTAAAAACAAACATGCGGTCGAGTACAAGAATGCACTCGATGGACTCATGCCAAAACATTTTATCATTTTTAGATTACATCGCCACATCATGGTAAGACACAGGGTTTTAGTTGAAAATGCCTTGTGCTTACTAAAATATTTTCATCATTTTTAAAAATCATCGCCTGGCCAGGCATTTTCCTGGTGTGTATGATCCATATCCCTTAACATCCTTTCATCATATCATCATAGTCGAATGTCGTGAAGGAGGCCTCCCTCTACGACGCCGTGACCGCCGTGAATTATCCTTACAAAGACACGGTCACCTTAGTGTACACGTTAATCCTAGCTGTATTGTCCTTCCCAAGATAGGATCCGATATCGATTTTCATTCATAAGTTGGGAGCGACCCAACAACATTCATAACATTTCATAACATCTCATAACATCTCATGGATAGGATACATACACAAAACATAAATATTTTTGGCAGGTAATATTGTAAACATTTTATCAACAGTTGAAATAAGCATCGTAATTAAATATTTCGAAGCATTATATTTTTAGTAGAGTAAAGCCCACGGACTATTGTTCGTCTTAAACTTGAGTATTCGCTCAACGTCCGGCCGTCGGCGTCGCGTCCCACCGCTTTACGTAAAAACGATGTTTTAGTACGTCGTTCACGTTTCTCGAGACTCTCAAAGTCGAGAATAAACTTCGATATTCTATATCGATATAAACTGAATTCCTTAATGAATTCGATACGCTTTTCAATTACGTATTTCAATTGAATAGTTCTCGTTCTTCGAGACACGTTCAACCGTATCGTTTTAACCTTTCTGGTTTAAACGTTCGACGTATTTATACGTTTCTCGATATAAGGATTTCAATTATGAAATCTTTTCTTACTAATGAGGTTTCTTACCTAATTAGTACACCTTACCTAATTAGCGTATTTATCGAACGTATTTCGTACGTTGACTTTAAAAGTCAACAATTTTGACTTTCAATAGTAATTTCTTACTAATTCATGTTATAAATCGATTTCCAATCGATTTTTTTCATAAAGTCCAAATTCTCGATTTGTCACGTAAATCGATGAACTTCATTAATATTTTCTTAAATATTAATCCATTTATCCATAAATCCTTATTATTCATTTATAACGTTATTAAATATAACGTTTCGTTATAAACATAGTGATCTACTTTTATAAAATTTTATAAATCCCAAATATGTCCAAAATAATTTTAGACATATAATATATTATTACTTTAATTAGAAAGGATTTAAAATCCTTATAATTCCTTTAATGCTCTCGGTAATCCTTAAAATTACCAATGATTTCCAAAATTTCTAAATTCATATAGTGTATTACTATACACTTATGGTCATTAATATGTATTAATATCATTCATATAACAATCGATCATCACCCTATTCACATAAGGCATATTTCGCCTAGGGAGTTCCAACACTTAGTCAAATTTTCAAGTGTTTAATTTCAGCAAAACAGCTTGAAACAACCCAAGTGACGTACTTTGAGGATTCATAACTCTCGATTCAGAATACGTATGGTCTCACAAAGATACATTCTGGAAACCTCTAAACATGTACTACAAGTTCTAAGAAGGAATTAAATCCAAAAGAGTCGTGGTTTTGGAGATATAGGGTCTCAAAGTGGGCTACTCAAACTGACTTCTAGTCAAATTTTTAGTTTTAGCTTAACGACGAGGGGTTTTGCGGGGCTCGTAACTTTTGATTCACAATGCCAAAATGGCTGCAGGCTACCAATTTCGAAACCTTGTAACAAGAACTACATATTTCATGAAGACCATACTGGAAAATATCTGACGCATCGAGAAATACATAAGCTCAAAGTTGACTAGTTGAAAATTGACAGTTTCCAGTAGGTGACTTTGGGTCGATGAATGATATACCTATAAAACTTGATTTGGGATCAAACTTTCCAGATCATAACTAGACATGGTGAGGAACATTTCTTATGAAGAAACCCAAGTCCAAATCGGACTACAAACGGCTTGAACACCTCACGTAAAAGTCATACTCGAACAGTGAAAAATTTCACTAAGGCAGTTTGTCCAAAAAGCTTACTGTAATGTATCAAATTTAAAAATTCACCATGAGTTCATTATAAGGAATCTGGGAATGAAACAAATCATATTGAAAAGCCACTTAAGTCTAGTTTAATACAGAAAAAGCCTCACTCAATGATTCACAATAGATTGGGAGAAAGAAATATTTTACTACAAGCTATCACTTCCGTGACAGTTTTGTGCAGTTAGATTGTAAAACCTGTAATAAATAGTAAACATTTTTAGAAAATTCTGAAAATTTACATACATCTTCTAGACATTCTGAATTATGTTTCTGCCAAATTTTAGAGTTTTATCGTTAGCCAAACTTAAAACGAAAGCCACGGACTATGGGTGATGAACTCGGCAATTTCACAGTTTTGCGCGATGCTTTCGAAAAATACAATTAAAATAGAAAATCAAGTTGGATGGACTTCAAATTTTACAGAGAAATATTAGACACATATAAGTTCAACATATTAAAAATTCACTATCATCGGACCACTGTAACTTAGTCTATTAATTTTATAAAGTCATTGCTCGTCCAGATCAACAACATGCAATCATAAAAACACACAATATAAGTGTTTTGCTACTCATGCATGTATGATTTGGCCATGGTACACGAGTTGAGATGTATGGATACCTACCTTAGGAATGAATCTAGCCAGAGGTCGAGGGAGATGCAACGAAGCTTGTAGCTTGGGTTGAGCTCTGGTTCTTGGCCATGTCTTCGCATTGCCGTGAGAGATGGAAGGGTGGGGAAGAGCTTTCAACTTCCTTGCAGATTTTTGAGAGAAGGAGGAGAGAAGGGGACGGCTACATTCTGAGTTTTGGGGGGGGGGGGGAGGGGGTTGTGTGGAGTGAGAATGGCTGAAGTGGTGTAGGTGGTGGGGTGGTTGCTTATGGATGACAATTGTCACCCTTAATACATGCATAAATGACACCACACACACCTCTACCTACACACCACACACATGCACGATTTTGTACACATATATATGTATATATATCAGATTTAATCATTTAATGAGACCATATAATTAATCACATTGCCATATAGTAGATATATGCAAAAGTGGTAAGATTAACATACATTTGTTACACACATATAACATTTTCGGCCCTTATGCCCAAACATAGACTAAATTTTATTTTTCATGTTAAACATAGATATATGCATCATAGTATATGATTTAGATGATAATTAATAGCATAGGATAATTTAATGGCATCATTTTATGCGATAAAAATCGAGTTCGAAAATTAGGGTTTTCGAACGTTTGAAAAATTGGTCACTATCAATTCTTGTTGATCTAGCATTGATTTAATGCTTAATAATACTGTAATAACATATAAAAATCATAGGAAATAATTTCCTATAATTTCTTGATCGATTAAAACGCTTTTCGTTTCATCTCAAAACGTTAACGTTTGAAAACGTTGCAAAACCTTCATTATCGACTCATCTCGAAATGGTCGTAATGAAGTCATAATCACTTTATTAAATTATTCCATTAATAATGGAATTTAATTCTAAGCTTGATTGCTTAGAAAAATTTACGACGTTTTAACTATCGATACGAAATCAACGTTAAAGAAAATACGGCCTATACACTTCATATACTCTTATTCCTTAATTCACAATTCTCAGTGAATATAAAATAGGAATTCATTCCTTCGTAAACAATCGAAATCATTATTCGATATCTTATTGATTGAATAACTCGGCTAAACTCTAGTTTACGGGTTTTAAATACCGTAATTAGGCATTTAAATCTGCGGGGTATTACATCGTTACCTATAGGTTAGCTTTGCCGCCTAGCATCGGAAATGTACACGACGTGTTTCACGTTTCTCAGCTGAGAAAGTACGTGTTCGACCCAAAACACGTGATCAAGCATGACCAAGTGGTTCTTGCTCGGGATCCGAGTTACGAGGAGAGACCGGTGGCTATCTTGGAACGAAGTGAAGGAGTTGAGAACAAGCGATTCACTTGGTGAAGGTGTTGTGGAATCACCATGGCGAAGAGGAAGCTACGTGGGAGTTGGAAGACAAGTTCGTGGCTCAAGACCGAGTTATTTCCACCACGTGTTTGAAATTTCGGGACGAAACTTTTCTAAGGAGGAAGGGATGTAATAGCCCGTCCTTCCTAAGCATCAGGTTTGCATGGCACGTTTTTCGAGAAAAGGTTAAAAGGTTGACTTTTTGTTTTGGTGATGTGACCATCACGAAACCTCAGGCATTGTGAAGAGTGTCTTACGACGAATTCATAGACACTAAGTATGCAGGTTTTCGACCACCCACGAAGGTTTGGCACTACGCGGAAGTTATCGAAAAACCAGACTTTTCATGGGTCTTTTAAAAGCATATCTTTTTTATAGACGTTGTGTCCGGTATTTTATTTCGAGTCCATGGGTACCAAGGTTGCTAAATTTGGAGTCCGTTTGCAAAAGTTGCGTCGCTTTTTGCGTTTTCGAAAAAGTGTTGCTTGCGCAAGCAGCTGCGCAACCCCCAGCTTTTTCCTATAAATAGGAGACTAGGGCCTTCATTTTCAACGTTCATTTCCTTTGTCTCTCTGTGTTTACGGACGAGCCGAGCAGCTCCAGGCACGCTGCGGAAGCGCTGGAGGAGTAGGGATCGAGCCGGGGAGGCTCGGCGGCGGCGCCATTGCGCTGCTACCGGCCACCACCGCCGATCAGCCCCTCCCCGGCAGCCCTGTTTTCCATTTTTGTCCTTTTCTTGTTTTGATTCCGCCTTTTAGTAGATAGCATAGCATAGAACTCGGGTTTCTAAAGGGACGAGGTGAGGAAACGGCCGGAGGCCGGCCATTTTGGCCAAACCACCGCCGCCGTTAGCGCCGCCGACCGTCGCCCCTCTTGGCCGCCGTTTGATGGTCAACGGGCCACCCTTTGGCTATGGGCCCTTTAGGTTTTGAGTTCCGGGCTATGCATTCTACTAAAGTACCGATTCCGTTTTTCTGTTTTTCGCGTTTTTGCATGTCGGGATGTTTTCTGTTGCTTCGAGTTTTCTAAAGGAAGTACATGCCCGGGTTATCCATTTTCAACATAGTTTGTCATTCCATGTTCGTCGTTATGCATATTGCTTATGTTTCTATTTTCATGCATCGATTTTGGATGGTTTATCCTAGATCTGAGGATAGGCATCGATTTTTGAAGCTTCTTCGCTGCTAAGATTTGAGTCAACTTGCATGCATGCATATTTTGAAGGTACCCTATTATAGGTCATGATTCCCTGAATATATTTCCCTTTTGCATCGAGTTGATTTGAAAACCCGGAGAGTGCCAAATGTGGGTTCAGAAAGTCGTAAAACCCCGTTTTGCTTCGATCTTCGTTTGGATCACGATTTTGCTTTGCTTTGTTGGATGTGACCCCAAAATTTGTTTCGTCTTGTTACCAGGTACCTACCAGTGTGATCGGTGCAGTCATCGGATCCGTAGATATCTCACGGTTGACATTTTCGTCTGTTCAGGTTGAGTTATATATGCTTATTTTGAGTTATTTACTCTGATATTTCAAAATAAAACATGTGCACCGTAAAATGTTTTGATGAAGTTATTACTGTTCTCTGATCCGAGATGTGGTTCTATTGTGATTGTGCACGGATCTCTATTCGGTGGGTTGATCATCATCTTGAGTATTGATCGTAAGGGGATAGACCCCGAACACGTGGTTATGGTTACGAAGGGATAGACCCCTAAGTCCACACGGAAATGGTAATGAGGTGGTTATGGTTCTGATGGGATTTGACCCCTGAAGTTCACACCGAGTTAGCCGGCTGGATACGTTCCGGGCATGGACCGACAGGATATGTTCCGGGCCGAATGAGATGTGATGGGCTGGCGGGATACGTTCTGAGCCGTGGTTCTTTGGTTCTATGATGAGAACAACAGTAATAATGGATCAGGTATCGAAAAACGAAAAATCTATTTTGCTTACTTAGAAGTGGATTTACGTTTTAAAACCTTCTAAGGTAAGTGCTCTGAACACGGCATCATGATTCTTTTGATTTATGATAAAACCCCAACTGAGTGCGCTAGTACTCACCCCAAACTCTTTTTCAAATCTTTCCACAGATGGAAGAGGGCTGGACGGGCGACGCTGAGGGGTGGAGCTGCGGGTTCTTCATGCTATGCTTCCGCGATGTTGTGTTATATATACGTATTCTGATGTGGATGTATTCTTGTCCCTTATTTTGCTTTCTGAATGGGATCAAGGCTCATTACGTTATTATGCTGTGAGTCTCGATATGAGCATGCTGTAGGGATGACATATGTTTAGCCCTCGCCCCGAGGATCTATCTTGGATATTTAATTCACCATACATTGATTATAAACCTAGCATGCGTCTATTTAATTAATTGCAACACGTAGGGGTTTTCTCGTGTTTACCTTTGGATCTGATGAGGTCGATGGAACGAGATGAATGGATCGAACGGATCGGACTCGTGCTTTGACCTTCTGGACTGTATCCCGGTTGCCCAATCTCCAACGTCGAGTGAGGACGATCTATGGAGAATGCTTCGGAAAATCACCCTAAGCTCTCTCAAAATTCTCGAAAATCTCTCCTATTTTTTCTTAGGAATTCTCGAAAATTGTAGGTTAAAAGTGAGCATTAACCTAGACTTTATCTCTTACCTTATATTTATAATGCACTACCTTAATCCCATAAGGAAAGGATCTATGCATATACCATAAATATAATTATATCCTTGTAGGATAAAGAGAATAAAATCTTGCCTTAGAGAGCAACTAGGGGGCGCCGATTTTCATGAGCTACGGGCCTGGATGGGCCAGCCCAGGGATCAAATGCAAGGAATAAAGATGGGCCTCAAATAAATTAATTATCTTATGTTCACCCGAACATAAATTAATTTATAAACATTCGATCATGCCACTAGAGAAAGAATGTCGACTTACCCTTTATTACCGAAGTTGAGTCGGGCTTGCACTTAGACATTACGAATCCCGTATTTAAGATATCGAACGTCCATTAATCATTTATAGCAATCGATCGCTTAAACGATTAATAACTTCATTTCCTTAAGTAGTACCACTCAACCTTATTATTGTACTTGAGCTAACTCAACTGCGGGGTTTAGTACAATAAACCTTTGAGCTCCTTAAGGGGCGCCATCATCCTAAACGGATACGGTGACTCGACATGAGATAACTAGCGTGACATACAAGACCGCCACCACCCAAGATGCGGAGAATCTTGGGTTAGAACATATAACCTCACCCATAACAAGTCAAAGTGATGGGCAGAACTCATACTCACCTAATACCTTATCGAGGTTTAGATCATCGTAAGTCACCGAGATCTTGGTTCTTTACGACGGTCAGAAAGAAGAACTCATCTCACTGTGATCCTTCAATACGTCAGAGACGTACCAGCATAGACAAGCAACTAAGTCAAGTCACTTCTTATCTATACAAGACCTAAACCGACAACTCGTCCTTAAGTTGTCTCAGCTGTGAAACATTTTATATCTCATTAAGCTTGACCAATCATACAGACTTCTGTGATCTTATACACACTGTATGATCTAACTTATATATGAGATAAGGGGACACAGATATATGCAATCAAGTATTCAATTCAGATAGGAGATTGTAATAGTGGTAACGAGAAACATTGTATACAAGCTCAACCAAACCGCTTTCAAGATACAAATCAACAATCTCCCACTTATACTAAAGCAAACTTTTAGTATACAATGTGTCTCTCTACTAGCTATTACAAACAACCATCACTTTGCTTCTCCCACTTATACAAAAGTTTCCTTTCTAAGTGGGTGCCATCAGCGCAAATCCAAGTCCTCTAACGTGTCCATCGTAGACTTTTTGCGGCGGTGCTCTTCGTGAATGGATCCGCTAGATTTTCCGTCGTATCAATCTTTTCAATCAAGACGTCACCTCGCCTAACGATTTCTCGTATGACATGGTACTTTCTCTCTATGTGTTTGGTCGCTTGTGGGTCCGTGGTTCCTTCGAGTTTGCATCGCACCGAAAGTTATCACAATGAAACTATGATACTCTTGGGCAAACCAGTACCACATCTAGATCCATGAGGTAGTTCTTGAACCATACAGCCTCCTTAGAAGCCTCCGGCGGCTACATATTCGGCTTCCATGGTAGAGTCCGCAATGCATCGCCGCTTTGCACTCCGCCAGATCTGGGTTGACTTTTTCTCATCACGGTCACTTGGAAATCCAGTCAGTAACCCAAAGGCATTAGACTATCGCATGGTAAACCAGCCTATAATCTCGAGTCCTTTTCATGTACTTGAGTATATGCTTTACTGCAGTCCAATGAGCTTGTCCAGGGTTAGACTGATATCTAGCTACTATGCCTACCGCATAGCAGATATCGGGCCTCGTGCATAGCATTGCGTACATGAGACTTCCTACGGCGGAAGCGTAAGGAACTTGTCTCATTTCCTCTATCTCCTTTGCAGTCATAGGTGACTGCGTCTTAGATAAAGGAACGCCATGTCTGAAAGGTAGCAATCCTTTCTTGGCGGTCTGCATACTAAAGCGAGTAATCACAGTATCAATGTAAGATGCCTGAGATAAGCTCAACATTTTCTTCTTGCGATCTCGGTAAACCTTGATCCCAAGAATGTACGCATCTCCTAAGTCTTTTATTTAAACCGATCGGATGGCCAACTCTTTACGCCGATAACGACTTCACATTGTTGCCAACTAGAAGGATGTCATCTACATAAAGTGCAAGAAATACCACATCACTGTTGACATCTAACCGATACACACAACTCTCGCTAGGCAACTGGGTAAATCCATAGGACTTTACCACCTCAAAAGCGTAAGTTCCATGATCGGGAGGCTCGCTTAAGTCCATAAATGGACTTCTTAAGCTTCCATACTAGATGCTCTTCACCCTTTACCACATAACCTTCGTTCTTTGCATATAGATGTCTCTACCTTCCTCAAGGTAACCGCTTAGAAAAGCGGTTTTAACATCCATTGCCAAACCTCTAGTTCAAGTGGGCTGCTATGGCGGAAGAATTACGATGGACTTGAGCATTGCTACAGGCGAAAAGGTCTCATCGAAATCGATGCCCTCAATCTGAGTGTACCCTTTCGCCACAAGCCTGGCTTTGAAAGTCGAAACCTCTCCATCGGAATCTCTCTTCCTCTTGTATATCCACTTACTACCTATGGCTTCCTTGCCATCTGGTAGAGGTGTCTTTTCATATACATCCATAGCCGTTATGGACTCCATTTCTAAGTCCATAGCGGTGTGCCATGATCTTGCATCAATATCTTGTATCGCCTCCTTGTATGTCCATGGGTCGATTATTGCATGTTTGTCTGCTTGGGACTAAATCAAGATTCACCCACGAACATAAATCGCTCGGGTTGACGAACAACCTCCCACTACGACGAGGTTCTCTGCACAATGGCAACGGTGGGTGCGAGATACTTGTGGTTCTCTAACTTGCACAACTTGTCGTGTAGGTACCACTTATGCGGTCGGTATCTCGGTGGAACTCGACCCACTTCAATTTCTTGAAGTATCGGTGTCGATCCTCCCACTAGACTCGACATCTCGCACCTTTGGCCTAATCGGTGGTGGAAAAGCGATCATCTTCTAATTCTTGAAGAATGATTTCAACTTTGGACTTATGATTTTCATATAATCCTCTTCTAAGAATCGGGCATTAGTGCTAATAATGACCTTTTGATCCTTAGGACTATAGAATAAACCACCTTCGCCCTCTAGGATAGCCAATAAACAGCCTTGCGTCGGATCTAGCCTCCAACTTGTCGCCTTCTTGTTCAAAGACGCACGTGTCTTTGGCCCCATATCCTTATGTGGCTTAAACTAGCTTACGCCCAAACCACAACTCGAAGGGGTCTTTTCGATGACTTGGGCGGTACTAGATTTAGCAAGTATGCCGCCGTCTCTAAGGCATACCCCGAGCGAAATAGGCAATGTAGCATAACTCATCATAGATCTAACCATTTCCAAAAGAGTCCTATTTCTTCGCTCGACACACCATTTTGTTTGTGGTGTGCCGGTGAAATCTTGTGGGATGTAATCCCACACTTCACTAGATAGTCCATAAACTCGTTCATCGAGGTATTCGCCACCGCGATCGCACATGATGACTTGATACTCTTACCTAGCTTCGTCTCCACTTCCGCCTTAAACTCTTTGAATTTCTCAAAGCATTCGGACTTATGGTGAAGCGGTATACGTATCCGTACCTTGAGTGTCGTCGATGAAAGTGAAAAATACCGCACCCTCCACGAGCTTGTGTGGACATCGGTCCACACAGTCGAAATGGACTAACTCCAACATTTCTTTGGCTCTATAACCTTCGCTTTGAAGAGTCGGTCGACATCTTACCTTCTATACAGGATTCGCAGACTGGGAATGGAGTAACCGTGAGATTACCCAACGCTCCATTCTTAGCCAGTCTTTGGATCCTATTTAGATTGATGTGACCTAATCTAAGATGCCAGAGAAAAGTAGAGTCATCTTGCGAAGAAAACTTTCTCTTTTTAGGGTTTGATGAAGATGCAACATAGTTATAGGTATTATGTTTGGCAGAAATAGTATAAAGCGAATTATATAACGTGCCAACACAGATAACTTCGTCATTTCTTATGATAGAAACACCACTATCAAAAATAACAGAATATCCATTAGGAAAATAATTTGAAACAGAAACAAGGTTCCGCCAAAATCCGGCACATATAAAACGTCTTTCAAAACTAAAACTGTTTTCTCAAAACATAAAGTAACATCTCCAACTGCAACGGCCTCGACTTTCGCCGCGTTGCCCATGGAGATCGTTATCTCGCCATCAAACAGCTCCCTTGTCCGCAGGAACCCCTGCAAGGTGTAACAAACATGATCAGTTGCGCCCGTATCTACTACCCAAGAATGGGTAGAACAAGTCGCTAAACATGTTTCACATACTAAAACAAACGCAGTACTTGAGCCTTGAGCATAGGGCACTTGGCCTTCCAATGCCCGATCTTACCGCACCAAGCACTTGCCCTTCTCCTTTGGCTTCTTCAAGCCTCCGGTGGCAACCATGTTCTTGTTCCCATTACTCCCACTATTTGCCTTGCCTCTTCCACCTTTGGTACCCCTTTTTCTATTTCCATTTTGCAACGAAAATTTTGGGCCCTTAGATGTGCTAGCAAGAGCATGTGCTCCTTTTCCCATAACTCCTTCCGCAGCCACGAGATCATTAAGCAACTGACTAAGTGTGAACTCGGTCTTGCTCATGATCGCATTCGCCGAAAGTTCTCAAAAGACTTGGGCGGTGTATTGAGGATGATATCGACCTTGGCCACCGTCAATACCTCCTCCCAACCGATCAAGACTATCCATGAGATGAGTCATGTGGAGACATGTTCATGGACCGAACTTCCTTCTTCCATCTTACACGCCAAGATTTCTCTCATTGTGTGGAAGCGGACTGTCCGATCCGACTGCCCAAACTTACTCTCGAGACTTGACCAAATATCAGTCGCGTCTACCATCGACTGATGCTGCAGCTGCAAGCCTTTGGACATAGTAGTCATCATATAGCATTTAGCCATATTGTTTGACTTATTCCAAAGTCCGCTTGACTCTCGCATCTCATTAGTCGATCGTCGAAGGGCATCGGGTTTAGGAGTAGTGAGAACAAACATGTGTTCTTCAAATGATAAGAACATATTCAATGTTTCGCCCACTCGATAAAATTTGGACCGGATAACGGTTTTGTGCGAGCATATTGATAATCGGCGTAAGAGACATATCTCGAACGATAAAGTAAACACATAAGCATACGATCGCATATAATTCGTAATAATAATATTGTAACCTTTTGATAAAACAATATTAATTGAAACCTCAATCGCCCAGGATTCCCACATGCAAGCCACGCGTGTGGGCGTTTACATGAACCCCTCGACCGGACTAAAATATACCTTTTAGTCGCTTAATTTCAATCCATGTCAACTTATCCTTATGACAAATGAAATTAACGATTGGACCTTACTGAACCACATCACTATCGCAAGAAGGGACTTCATGGGAAGTTGTACTTGAGGTGATGTCTAAGCATTGACCACAATTTTAACGAATAGAAATGAATTCTTAGAATTGGCATACTCACTCGGACCATACCGCTTCCAATTCAAATTCTTTTGTTATCTCTTTTATATCTATCTCTAGAGAACTTATGAAAATCGCACATACAAGCCACGCGTGTGGGCGTTTACATGAAACTCCCACTTCTCAATAGATTTAAAAGTTTTATTTAGAAATCTCATCTAACAAACTTATGATAAACAAGGCAAGCAAGCCCGCGGGTGGGCGTTTACTCACGATGGATCTCACTTTGTTTAGAGATCAAAAAGTGGAGGTCTTGACATTTTAAATTGAAAAATTAATTTGTCGGGTTGCTTGCTTAGTCTTTTTATTCAAAAGGTTTGTCCATGCAGATCACGTAATCTAGCATGCTTTTCTATAGAACTCAACATGTAAAACATGCTCGCAGTAATTCTAAAATATGCTTGATAAACGAATAAACCTAGCATGCTTTCTATGCGCATCCAATTCGTAAAACACTTAAAGGTTTGTCAACGAAATATAAACATACATAGCATGCTACTACATAATTTAAACATCCACGACATGCATATGAGCGATAAAATAAAATAAAACGCTCATCGCGCCCAATCGTGAAGCTCTGCACATTTAAATCTAATCTATTACATAGATTTACAAAGCATGCAATTAAACTTGACAGGGCTCGCGTGCGAGCACGGACGGATTCAACAAATGGGCCTTGCGTGCACGGCACGGACGGAAAATCTAGGTTGGGCTGGAAAACGGGTGCGGGCGGGTCGGCCCAATGTCTTTGGGCGCCGCTAGGGCAAAGCCCACCGCGCCCACCTTGCGTGTGCCGCTGCTGCGCGTGTTCCTCGCGGGCTACCTCGCGGTCGCTAACGCGACCGCGACCCGTCGATCACGCGCGCACGGCCACGCCCGGCGCCGAACATCTGCCGAGATGTCGCCGCCAGGCGGCGAAACTTCGCGACCGCGAAGTCCGCTTTCGCCAGCGCCGGGTTTCGCGAAACGCGCCCGCCGCCCGCTAGCTCGCTCGCTTTGCTTCGCGGCGAATCTCGCGACCACTCGCTCGCTCGCGTGGCGCCAGGATCTCGTCTTGTGACGCCGCGCCGCCGCGCCCTCGCGATCGCCTCGCGACCGCGAGGCTCGCCATGAAACCGCCGAGTGGACCGCCGAGACTGTTTTCCCGTCGTTTCGTTCTTCGTTCTTTCGTCTTCGTTCTTCTTTACGAGACAAGATTTACGAATAAAATCTAATCTAACCACGGATTTTCTCGTGGTGAAACAACAAAATCGAAAAAATAATAAGCGAGCCACGATGAGCAGCGGATCCACAATTAATAAAACGCGTAATAATCAAACGTGAATTAATCCAACAGAGCAAAGATTCTGATCCCAGGCTCTGATACCAATTGTAGGGATGACATATGTCTAGCCCTCGCCCCGAGGATCTATCTTGGATATTTAATTCACCATACATTGATTATAAACCTAGCATGCGTCTATTTAATTAATTGCAACACGTAGGGGTTTTCTCGTGTTTACCTTTGGATCGATGAGGTCGATGGAGCGAGATGAATGGATCGAGCGGATCGGACTCGTGCTTTGACCTTACGGATCAGTATCCGGTTGCCCAATCTCCAACGTCGAGTGAGGACGATCTATGGAGAATGCTTCGGAAAATCACCCTAAGCTCTCTCAAAATTCTCGAAAATCTCTCCTATTTTTTCTTAGGAATTCTCGAAAATTGTAGGTTAAAAGTGAGCATTAACCTAGACTTTATCTCTTACCTTATATTTATAATGCACTACCTTAATCCCATAAGAAAAGGATCTACCTTATATTTATAATGCATATACCATAAATATAATTATATCCTTGTAGGATAAAGAGAATAAAATCTTGCCTTAGAGAGCAACTAGGGGGCGCCCATTTTCATGAGCTACGGGCCTGGATGGGCCAGCCCAGGGATCAAATGCAAGGAATAAAGATGGGCCTCAAATAAATTAATTATCTTATGTTCACCCGAACATAAATTAATTTATAAACATTCGATCATGCCACTAGAGAAAGAATGTTGACTTACCCTTTATTACCGGTTGAGTCGGGATTGCACTTAGACATTACTGAATCCCGTATTTAAGATATCGAGCGTCCATTAATCATTTATAGCAATCATTGCTTAAAGCGATTAATAACTTCATTTCTTAAGTAGTACCACTCAACCTTATTATTGTACTTGAGCTAACTCAACTGCGGGGTTTAGTACAATAAACCTTTGAGCTCCTTAAGGGGCGTCATCATCCTAGCGGATACGGTGACTCGTCTGAGATAACTAGCGTGACATACAAGATTGCCACCACCCAAGATGCGGAGAATCTTGGGTTAGAACATATAACCTCACCCATAACAAGTCAAAGTGATGGACAAGAACTCATACTCACCTAATACCTTATCGAGGTTTAGATCATCGTAAGTCACCGAGATCTTGGTTCTTCACGACGGTCGAAAGAAGAAATCATCTCACTTTGTGATCCTTGATACGTCGAGACGTACCAAAGATAGACAAGCAACTAAGTCAAGTCACTTCTTATCTATATCTGCAGCTAAACCGACAACTCGTCCTTAAGTTGTCTCACCAGAAACATTTTATATCTCATTAAGCTTGACCAATCATACGGACTTACGTGATCTTCTACACACCGTATGATCTAACTTATATATGAGATAAGGGACACGATATATGCAATCAAGTATTCAATTCAGATAGGAGATTGTAATAGTGGTAACAGGAAACATTGTATACAAGCTCAACCAAACTGCTTTCAGTATACAAATCCAACACATGCTATGTGATTGACTGGTCTAGTCAACAGGGTGTAATGCTATTTTGCTTTCTTGCATTACTTATTACAATTCGAGATCACGTTCATTGAAGTTAAGGTGTCGATATAATTTTGTTGGTGGATTGTTTGCTTACCCCTCCCCTTCAGGATATGTCCTAGTTATAGAGGAAATGCTGCCCGATTTCATAGTCACATCTTCTTATCATGTACGTTATATGTATTCCCCCTTTTTCCCCGCTTCTTAACCCCCATCCCTAATCACACCCCGACATCCGTGCCTTCCCTCGGGAATTGGGGCGTGGCAGGGATCTTGACTTATGATTCGAGATATCTCATACCATCACGTAAGTAAATACTTAGGAATTAATGGAGTTCCTTTTGAATTCTAACTCGACCCTTGAGACATAAGGATTGACATCACCTTTCGACATTGTTTGTTTCTCTTAACTCGTCAGAGATTGTATACGTTATAAAATCGCTATTCGTATCGAGTTGTCTTAACGCTCAATCTAATATCGTATTAGGTTATCGTTGTTGAGCATTAACGTTGTAAGTCGGCTTTTTGTTTCTTTAACTTATGAACTCACATTTGAATATCCTATTATTAATAGAAAACCCTAAATTTATGTCTATCTTCGATTCTCATTAATTCCTTCTTAAGTTATCAAAATTTATCGATTTCTTTTGGATTCTCGTACATAAAGAACTATGTTGTTTACGTTTGAGATTTTTGTTTGTCGGCACAACATAAATAAAACCATACAACACCTTACACAACATAAACCATACTAAAGCATTAGAAAACCATAATTTCTAACATAATGAACAATCATTGTGTATATGTGCATAAGTATTCCATTCAATCATCATAATCACATACCATTCATTCCAAGCTTATAGATTAACTATTATAGCATCATTTACCATTAAAATCAACTCATACTTAACCATTTTGCTATATTTTCGATAATTAAAAATAATTAGCATAAGTATCCAATAAATTCCAATAAAATCATGATTTGCTCCTATCATACCATAGAATTTAATTATCAACTCAATACCATCAATTAAAATTTTAAACCATGAGTTAACAATATGAAAGTTTTCGGCAATTTCAAGTTATTGAACATTGATGTTCAATAAATTCCACAAAAATCATATCATGCTTATATCATATACTAAACATGAAATACCATTTCATATCATACATTAAAATTTGAACACATGCTTATTTCTACACATATATATTTCGGTACTATCACTATAAATATATTTAAATAATTTCTACCAACTTCAGAACATGTTTATAAATGTACTAAACATGTAATAGTACCCTTAAACATCAACTAATATTTATAATATGAACTAAATGCTTGGAATTCTTTTTTGTCCTCACACATATATTACATATGTGTTCAATAAATTCCCAACAATGCATAATAGGTTCATATTATTTCTAAATATCATAATTATATTATTTTCAACAAATAAAAATCAAATAAATCTTAGAATATTTTACATAGTTTCGGCCCTTTTCATAAAAATAGGAGTAGTGTCTCAAAAATTTCAAGATTAATATATGATGTTCATATCATATTTTAAACACTATATCTCAATTATTTCTCAACAAATAAAATCAAACAATGGCTTAAAAATACTTAAATATATTCTGCCCATTTGTGAAAAATAGGAGTAGTGTTTCAATAATTTCAAGATTAATATATGATGTTCATATCATATATTAAACACTATACCTCAACTATTTTCAAACAAATAAAATCAAAATAAATACAAGAAAATTCAAAAAAATTCCCATATTTATTTTACATGCTCATAATACATCAACAAGCAACAATATCAAATAATATTCACAAAAGCATGCTTTATATTCTATAAAAAGCATTATAAAAAAATCAAAAAATATAAAACATGCTCCAAAAATTTCCAAACTTTAAACACAACCTTAGAACACATTTCTAAGCATATTTCATTCATGGCTTGAGAGTATTTGTGTAATAACCGAAAAATTTAAAACTTTTATTAGTGATGTTTAAATCACTTATTTGTGGTTCTTAGACCTTAATTATGTATAAGGTAACCAACGAAACGAATTAGAATAGATTCGGAGATCGAAAACTAGAGAAATCAAAAACTAGTGACTAGTCCTACCGGATTAGGGTTTTCTGAATAACCTGAACATAGAATAAAAGATCGAGAATGAATCTTGACAAAAGGATTTCATTTCTAGAATCCTCTCGCGAAAACATGTGAGAAGCTAAAGAATGAGAATTTTCGGGCATACTTGCCCGGTCAGTCTTAAAGGCACTATTTACGAGCCAGATCAACTTCCAGTCCGTGCTAACCATGATAATTCATGATAAAAATTAAAATCATGAAGGAATATATAAGAATCAATTTTTGAAATAAATTCCTGAAGAACTTAACCGAACGCCGGGAAAAATATACCGGGAAAACCCTAAATTGATCCGAACGATCCGAAACTCGAACCAAGGGTCTAAATCAATAAAATATGATTTATAAGACTCAAATTAATTATGGAAGCTCAAGAGTTCAATAGAATTTTTGAATGAGCATAAATTAATCGTCGAACGCTGTTTTTCCGCGATAACTCGGAATTGACTTATCGGACGACGTCCGAACTTCATGAAATTTTTATAAACATTTAAATAAGTCATTTAAAGTCTATTTAATAAAATAAAATCTTAAGGTTCCGAGAAATCAATAGAAAGCGCGTTAAAACTTAAAGAGTCGGTATTAACACGCCAAAACGGGTAATTTGATCAATCCACCTCCCAACTACAACCAAGACCACCCCCAAATGGGTAATGACAGCCTTTAGGTCTGCCAATACAGTGAGGAACCATCCCTTTTCAGCCCCATTTGCTTAGGACCAATTTCTCTCTCAATTTTCAAATTCTCTCTTCACTTTTCAAACCTTAAGCTCTAAATCCTCCTTTCCAAACCTATCCCACATCCAAATAATCTTTCTAAGACCATAGAAAGGTATTATTCATCATCCTCTTCCATCCTAATGGAGTGAAATTTTTGTTTGAATTTTTTTGGTTTAAAAACCCTAGTTTGCTTCTCATTTTTTTTCGTGACTTTGGAGCCATCAAATGCTCTCAATCCATGAATGAAAAATTCTTAGAATAATTTTCTAAGGCTACTGTAAAAATTTCATAGTTTTTGGAGCATGTTTGTTTTTTTCGATTTATGCTTTAATTCTTTTTATATGTGATAAAGCATGATTTGGTGAATATTATTTGATATTATTGCTTGCTAATGTATTATAAGTATGTAGAATAAATATCATAATTTTCAGAATTTTTTGAATTTTTTTTTGAAAAAGCTGTGGGGTTTGAAGCATGTTTAGGCTTTTGATTTTATTTTTTTGTTGAAAATAGTTGAGATATGGTGTTTAATATGTGATGGGAACATCATATAAAAATCTTGGAATTTTTGAAACACATCTCCTATTTTATTTTATTTGGACCGATTATATATATATATAAATATATATTCTTTTAGAGTATTGTTTGATTTTTGTTTGTTGAAAATTGTTGAGATATGGTGTTTAAGGTATGATATGAATATCATATATTAACCTTGAATTTATTCAAACACCTCTCCTATTTTTCCAAGAGGAACCGTGAGTTATATATATATATATATATATAGTGATTTATTTGATTTTTGTTGTTGAGAATAATAGGATTTGTGATATTATAAATATTGGTTGATGTTTAATGTTAATATTACATGGTATTGCATTATATAACCATATGGTGAAAGATTGGAAATTATTGAATAGATATATATATATATATATATATGTTTATGTGATTACCGAAAATGATTGAGGGTGAAAAGCATGGGTTTAAAATTTTAATGCATGATATGAAGTGATATTTCATCTTTAGTATATGGTATAAGCATGATATAATTTTTGTGGAATTTATTGAACACCAAAACTTATTAATTTGAGATTGCCGAAAGTTTTGGAGAATTTAAACTATGGTTTGAAATTTTATATGATGATATTGAGTTGATAGTTAAATCCTATAGTATGATACGAGTATAACATGATTTTATTGGAATTTATTGGATACATAAGCTAATTGTTGCTAATTATCGAAAACATAACAAAATGGCTAAGTATGGGTTTAATTCTAATGTTAAATGATGCTATGATAGTGAAATTAGAAGCTTAGAATGAATGATTGTGATTATGGTGAATGAATGAAACACTTATACACACATACACAATGATTGTGTATTATGTTAGAAATTAGGGTTTTCTAATGCTTTAGTATAGTTTATGTTGTGTATGGTATTATTTGGTGTTGGATGTTTATGTTTATGTTGTACCGACAAACCAAAACCCAAACGTAAACAACATAATACTATATGTACAAGAATCCTAAAGAAATCGACCAATTTCGATAACTTAAGAACGAACCAACGAGAATCGAAGTTCGACATAAATTAGGGTTTGCTACTATTAAAATGTTACTCAACCGTGAGTTCCTAAGTTAGAAAAACCAAAAGCCGAGCTACGCCGTTGATACTCAATAACGACAACCCAATACGATATTAGTTGAGCGTTAAAACAACTCGATAACGAATAACGTTTATACGGCATATGAAATCTCCGACGAGTTAAGATGAACAAACAATGTCATAATGTGTAAGCAAAGATTCGAACATAAGATGTCGATCCTTATGTCTCAAAAGTCGAGTTAATATTCCCAAATCACTTCATTTATTCTTAAGTACTTACTTACATGATAGCATGTATTCACTTGGATCATAAGTCAATACTCCTCTTTTAATTATCGTGCTAATCGACAAGTCGTCACATAACCTACTAGACGTAACTATAATTGTTAAGTCAGTTGGTGGCTTGAGAATATCCTAATTTACCAATCATAATATGATTACCGACAATCTATAACGTAATAACGTTTAGAATAACACTAAGGTTAAGAGTCGAGGATAGACTCGGAGTATGTGTTTCATAATTGAAGTTCACCTATGAACGATGAAGTGATATAGCTTGGGAATTGGGAATGTAAGATAATAGAAATTATCTTAAAACAATCACATGAAATCATAAAGAAACCCTAAGTGAGAACTTTAAGTCGTAGTTTATAAACGACCTTCGATCGATAGAAAGAATCTAAGAAACGCTATTTTCTTATGAAGGGTTTGATCGTATGTAATCGGCGAGGAAGAACAACCACACTCTGCTCATTTAGACTTACTAGCTTTGGATTAGCAGGTGGGCTCTCTTGAAATAAAAATGATATGCATATCTATCTCAAAGCATGATTTACAAAAGCTTTATGAAATATTATTCCATGAACTGTTATTGACTGCCAAATGTTTTGTTTTGTTGTTATCCTATCTGAGATTGGTATATCCAATGTGGTATGTGAATGTGTTGGTCCACCAACGTTAAAAAAGGGGTAACGATCGGATCCGACTTAGTTGAGGACTAACTCGGATTGTGTACACATGTGACTGTGTGTTAAGGTTAGCTACCTCGACCGGTCACGGCGACTATGTGTAGGTGGCCACCTCCATAGTGCGCGAATGAATGAATGAATGAATGATCAGATATGGAACAACGTGGATGAAATAGTCCGGCCAGACACTTTTGGAAAACGATAAAATGTTTGATAGGCATGAGTCTTTTAACTAAAATCCTCATGCACTATTGTGGGCAGTTAATAACTTTTGAAAAAGAAAATATTTTCGGCAATGAGTCCACTGAGTACTTTTGTACTTAGCCCTGCATCTCGTTTTGATGTGCAAGTTGAGCAAGGATCGATGATGGGTGCGAGGTGGTGCAGAGTAGCAGTTGTTTTATGCTTAATTAGAAGAGATTCTAGAACCTTGGGCATGCATCGTCATATGCATGTCCACACGTTTATTGCTGCCTAACTCTGATAACTTTTGATGTTTTGATTATAATTGCCTTCATACCGTATTGAATTTGAGGTCGTACCTCGTACTTTGAATTGTGCCCTGACTGGGTTATATTTGAACCTTGCACCCTTTTTGACGAGTCCTTCTGTGACTCGAGTTGGTATTGAATAGCTTAATTCCTTGTTAGTTATGCGTTGTTGAGTAGTTAAATGGTTAACTGCATTGAATAATTATGTTTATATCCGTTGTTTTATCATACCGGTGATGATCCATATGATCCGTACTTCATTGGGAAGTCGGGTCGTCACAATTTGGTGGCTCAAAAGTCATGAAGAAAAATGAAGAACAAAACTAGGGTTCTTCATGAAATAAATTCAAAACAAAAATCAAACAAAAATACTACTCCATTATAAATGAAGAGAATGATGAATAATAACTTAGTATTGTCTTAGAAATTTAATTTGGTGGTTGGAATGAGTTGGAAATGAAGATTAAAGCTTGAAAAGCTTGAAGAACAAAGAGAGGAATTTCAAAATTAGAGAGAGAGAGGGGGCTCTTTTTTTTTGCTGAGAATTCTACCCAAATGAGCCTTTTTTAGCCTATATGGAGAGCCCTTTTGTGGTGGTTGGGAGAAGACTAGTCAAATTACCCGATTTGGCATATTAATACCGACTTTTTAAGTTTTATCGCGCTTTCGATTGATTTCTCGAATCTTAAGGTTTTGTTTTCTTAATTATCCTTAAAGAGTCTTATTTCATAGTTTATAGTAATTTCATGAAGTTCGAATGGCATCCGGTAAGTCAATTTCGAATTATCGCGGAAAAACCACGTCCGACGATCAAATTATGCTCATTCAAAATTCTATTGAATTCTTGAGCCTTAATAATTAATTTGAGTCTTATAAATAATTTCTTATTGATTTAGACCCTTGGTTCGAGTTTCGGTTCGTTCGGATCAGTTTAGGGTTTTCCGGTATATATTCCCGGCGCTCGGTTAAGTTCTTCAGGAATTTCATTCAAAAATTGATTCTTATGAATTCTAAATTCATAATAATATATTACCCCATGATTTTGATTGTTATCATTAATTTTCATGATTAGCACGGACTGAAAGTTGATCCGGCTCGTGAATAGTACTTTTGAGACTGACCGGGCAAGCATGCCCGAAAATTCCAATTCTTTGGCTTCTCGCATGTTTTCGCGAGGCGATTCTAGAAATAAAATCCTTTTTTGAGATTCATTCTAGATCTTTCTTCTATGTTCAAGCTATTTAGAAAACCCTAATCCGGTAGGACTAGTCACTAGTTTTTTATTTCTCTAGTTTTCGATCTTCGAATCGATTCTAATTCGTTTTGTTGGTCACCTTAAACATAATTAAGGTCTAAAAACCACAAGTAATTGGTTTAATCATCACTAATAAAAATTTTAAATTTTTCGGGTTATTACACAGTCACACGTGTACACAATCCGAGTTAGTCCTCAACTAAGTCGGATCCGATCGTTACCCTTTTTTAACGTTGGTGGACCAACACATTCTCATACCACGTTGGATATACCAACCTCAGATAGGATCACAACAAAACATAAACATTTGGCAGTCAATAACAGCTCATGCAATAATATTTCGTAAAGCTTTTGTAAATCATGCTTTGGGGTATGCATAACATTTTGTTTCAAGAGAGCCCACCTGTTAATCCAAAGCTAGTAGTCTAAGTGAGCAGGTGTGATTGTCCTTCCTCGCCAACTACATACGATCAAACCCTTCATAAGAAAATAGCCTTCCTTAGATTCTTTCTATCGATCGAAGGTCGTTTATAAATTACGACTTAAGCTTCCCAATTAGGGTTTCTTTATGATTTCATGTGAGAATTTTAAGATAATTTCTATTATCTTATATTCTCAATTCTCAAACTATATTACTTCATTATTCATAAATGAACCTCAACTTATGAGTCATATACTCTGAGTCTATCCTCGACACTTAGCCTTAGTGTTCTTCTAAACGTTATTACATTATAGATTGTTAGTATTGTTTGGTATGAATTTGTGTTTATTATTCATATCTTTGTGCATGTTGTCTCTCATGATTTGTTCTCTTTTTGCCGTTGGTTTGACTATTATTTATCGTTTCGAACTTATTTGGTTTGTTTTAATGTTTTGCAGAAAATCGGCATTATATAGGATGAAATGAATCTGCCAAGGATTAAATATATTGAAGAGCATCTCGACAGGAGTTCGTAGGCGAAAACCGTGCACAAATCGGAGTCAAGACGAAGGAGAACGGGCAAAAACAACGAAGTCGTGCACGTGCGTGCGCGCTGGCCTCGTCGTCCGTCGCATCCGCGCACGTTTCTCCCCACGTCCCGCACCCCAACGCGCCCGCTTTGCCTTCCAGCCCTCAGCGGCGCTCGATGACCGCGCGCGCTCATTCCAATTTATAGCGCGCGTTCAGTTTGCACCGGCGTTCACCCGCGTCGCCATCTCGCATCGCCCCCGGCACCCAGCACCCACTCCACGCTGCGCCCGCTCGACATCACCCACTCCAGCGCCCGTTCGCCCTCCGTCCGATGATGGACCATGCGACGCACACATCTCCCACCTCATCCGGCGCCCGCTCGACCTCCAGCGTCGCCTGGCCAACCGGCGCTTGACTCCAAACCGGCGTTCGGCCTCCAAATCCCTCGCGCGCATTCCAAGCCCACGCGCGTTGCCTGTTCACTCGAGCAGTTCTCCAGCGCTCGTTACCTTTCACCAGCGCTTCCAGCGCGGGCCTCACTCCCACGCGCGTTCGCCAGTCACGCGCACAACCGGCGCTCAGCCTCCAACCGGCGTTCACTTTCAAGTCAGAACGTTTTCTAAGCCGGCGCTCAGCTTGAACCGGCACTCATCCTCATTTATTATATATACGCGCGTTAGGTCAGATTTTTGGCTCTCTCGATCTCGGGCTCTCGGTTTTTTTACTGCTGTGAGCTACTGTTCAACATCTTTCTTCCGCGAGTTCTTCAGGCATGTAGACAGATACATTTTTAGTTTTAATTTCTGTTATTCTTCCTTTCAATTCATGTTTCATCCGAATATTTATATGCTTGTTTCGAGATTGTTGTTGGATTTATGCTTTGGAATTTATCAGTTCGATTGGAATTAAGTTCATAGAATTATTGCTTTATGAATATTATTGACTTCAATTCCATAGTGACAGTGGATTGTTTTCATGTTTGTTCGATTTATATTGCTTTATTTATTGCTTTCGATTTATCTTGCTTTCGTAGTTCAACTAGGGATTGACAACCCCTGATTTAGATTTATTGCTTTATTAGTTTAGCTCGGGATTGACAACCCCTAGCTTAGGATTGCTGTTTATTTTCAGTATTTCTCTTCCCGTATGTTTCAGACCCTCGTTGGTATTAGAATGTTTAGGATTTAATCGTTTTCTGTGCGCAACACGAACAATAACCCTGTTAAGTTTTCCTTGAGAGACGACTTGGGTTAACTTATCATGCTACAATTACCTCATACGATTGCGAGTGAATTTGAGTGTGTTTTTAGCTCGATTAATTTTGGCGCCGTTGCCGTGGAAAACTTTAGGCGTATTGTTTGTGTTGTTTGTTTTCTGTGTTTCTTTTCGTTCTGTTTGGTTATTTTCTCCCCCCGGTGCGTGTGATCTTGTTTTTGTTGTTGGTGTGCATTGTCTGGGGTTACCAAAGAATACGAATATGGCCAAACAGGCTGGGGGGAGGAAAGTTCGTCGTATTGGGCAAATTCTTCTTACGAAGAAGGAGCCCAGTTCGACCATATTGAGGGATATCCGCCAGTTTATGAGCAACAATATGGTTCAGTTGGAATAATCACCCGATTTGGGATATTGGGATCCACAAAGCGAAGAACCGTCTCCACAACCTGACCCGGAATATTGGAACCCACAACCTGATGAGCAACAAGCCTATGATCCCTACTGGGATCAACCACCTCCGCCGCACTATGAGGATCAATCCTACAATGCCTACTGGGAGCAACCACCTCCGCTGCAAAATCCATACCCGCAGCAGCCACCTCCACCTCAGATGCCAGCTTGGGGTGATAAGTTCGTCAAGAGTTTGGATGCTTGTGACGCCTCACTTCAACGTTTGGAGACGCAAGTGGGATATGTTAATAGCCTAGTTAATGAGCTGGCGTAGCAATGGAGGGAACTTCCAAACCAATCCAATCAGGTCCAGGCAGTCACTGTTCTAGAAAGTGACCCAATTATTGAGAATGGGTGGAAGAGACATCGATGAGAGCACTGCAGCGGAGAAGGTGGAAATTGAGGAAGAATGGGCACGTGAGGATGAGAATCAGGATCAAAGCCACGAGGAAGTTGTTACCAGGATGGCTGACGAGGAAGAGTGGGTACATGATATTGATAACACGCCACAACCCACTCTGGAGGTGAAAGAACTACCCAAGCACGTGGAGGAAGATGAAGAGAGGATGGAGAAAGAGTGGGCACTTGAAGTTACTAGAATACCAAAACCCACTCTGGAAGTGAAAGAACTGCCTCAACAACTGAAGTACGTGTTCCCAGAGGAGGACAAAGTGAAATCAAAGGTTGAGGTAACATCCATAATTTGTCAACATCCTAGTTCACCAATGTATTGTGCTTTGGGAATTGAAATAATCTATTTTTCTTTGGAGAATATGATGTTTGACTTGAGCTTAAATGATTCATTGTTTGCTTTCTTTACTATCCTCTGTTGTTATATGGTTTCTACTAATGCTCTGGCTGAGATGGTATTCCTGCAGGTGAAGGACTATGGATAGTCCGTTGTTGACCGGAACACGTCGGGCTCACGACGTTAAACTGAGTACTACGTGGGAGTTTACCCATGGATTTTTATTTTCTTTTTCTTTCTTTCTTTTTTGTTTTGTTTCGTTGTTCTCGTTGATCTGTCTGTTGTCGTTGAGTTTGTTTTGCTCAGAATTGGAACGTTGTGAGCAGTGTGGTGAAGCCGTGACACTCCAACTCTGCCGTGCACGCTCACACTCCAACCCTGCCACTGCCATCTATTAACAGGGAAGTCTCCTCCTCTATTGGCTATTTTTGTGTTATTAATGTTTTGAGCACCGGGACGAGGTTCGAATTTAAATGTGGGGAGAGAGTATGTGGTTTTGTGGGCGTGATATATATTTTTGAATGCTTAATGATGTGCCCTTGTGCTTATTTTGATTGTTTGGACTTAAGTTTTATTCTGTGCTTGTAAGGTTGGGATTTTGATTGTTGCATCTGAACTCTGTGGTATTGGTCAAATTGATTTTGAATTTCCGAGACTTTTGGTGATATATGATTTGAGTGTAATGTGAATTGACAAGATTGTGATTTATAGAAAATGAATAGGGAAAATTGATGTGATTTGTCCGGCTAATGTTAGGGGTAGTGTTAACATTGTGGTCGTCTATATACTTGTCTTCTTTTATTAATACAAAAATAAATGGAAGAGAAAAAAAAAAAAAAGAAAAGTATGATTTTGTTTTGTTGAGATTGTTGAAATGGAGGATGGGATTTTGTCCCTCTTTCTCGTAAATTGAGAAATGGACATGGGAAACCACGATGGGAGACTCGAGTTCACCGAGAGTTCACCTTTCGAATATTGTTCCAAAATCTGTTAAAACATTCTTTGTGCTTTAAAAAGGAACTTGTTGCTAAAGATGACCACATTAGTTATTTCACCCCTAACGGAGAGTTGGGTCTGAGCAGAGGTTACCCTTTTATTTATTGGAAATCAATTGTCGTCCTAGATTTATTTCACATTATCTTTGAATTCGTAAACACCAAGTGTGGGGGAAAAGCAATAAGGTTTGATTGATTAGAATAAGAGTGAAGTTGCATGAATTATCTTCCCTATTCTTATTGGTATAGAGTTTGCTTGAGGACAATCAAATGGATAAGTGTGGGGGAGTTGTTTGGTATGAATTTGTGCTTATTATTCATATCTTTGTGCATGTTGTCTCTCATGATTTGTTCTCTTTTTGCCGTTGGTTTGACTATTATTTATCGTTTCGAACTTATTTGGATTGTTTTAATGTTTTGCAGAAAATCGGCATTAAATAGGATGAAATGAATCTGCCAAGGATTAAATATATTGAAGAGCATCACGACAGGAGTTCGTAGGTGAAAACCGTGCACAAATCGGAGTCCAGACGAAAGAGAACGGGCCAAACAACGAAGTCACGCGTCGCGTGCTGTGGCCCGTCGTCGCGCGTTTCACCCGCACGTCCGTGCCCGGTCTTGCGCCGCTCGCCTTCCAGCCTCACCGGCGCTCGATGACCGCTCGCCCTCATTCCAATTTCGAGCGCGCGTTCAGTTTGCACCGTGTTCACCCACGTCGCCATCTCGTATCGCCCCCAGCACCCAGCGCCCACTCCACGCTGCGCCCGCTCGACATCACCCACTCCAGCGCCCGCTCGCCCTCCGTCCGGCACTGGACCATGCGACGCACACTTCTCCCACCTCATCCGGCGCTCTTGCTGAGCGCCGCTCGACCTCCAGCGTCGCCTGGCCAACCGACGCTTGACTCCAAACAGCGTTCGGCCTCTAGCTCCCCCGCACGCATTCCCAGCCCGCACGCGCTGCCTGTTCGCTCGAGCAGTTCTCCAGCGCCCGTTGCCTTTCACCCGCGCGCGTTCGCCAGTCACGCGCACAACCGGCGCTCAGCCTCCAACCGACGTTCACTTTCAAGTCAGAACGTTTTCTGAGCCGGCGCTCACCTTGAACCGGTTCTCATCCTCATTTATTATATATACGCGCGTTAGGTCAGATTTTTGGCTCTCTCGATACTGGGCTCTCAGTTTTTACTTCACGCGGCCGCGGCACTGTTCAACATCTTTCTTCAGGGAGTTCTTCACCAATTAGACAGATACTTTTTAGTTTTAATTTCTGTTTTTCTTCCTTTCAATTCATGTTTCATCCGAATATTTATATGCTTGTTTCGAGATTGTTGTTGGATTTATGCTTTGGAATTTATCAGTTCGATTGGAATTAAGTTCATAGAATTATTGCTTTATGAATATTATTGACTTCAATTCCATAGTGACAGTGGATTGTTTTCATGTTTGTTCGATTTATATTGCTTTGTTTATTGCTTTCGATTTATCCTGCTTTCGTAGTTCAACTAGGGATTGACAACCCCTGATTTAGATTTATTACTTTATTAGTTTAGCTCGGGATTGACAACCCCTAGGTTAGGATCGCTGTTTATTTTCAGTATTTCTCTTCCCGTATGTTTCAAACCCTCGTTGGAATTAGAATGTTTAGGATTTAATCGCTTTCTGTGCGCAACACGAACAATAGCCCTGTTAAGTTTTCCTTGAGAGACGACTTGGGTTAACTTATCACGCTACAATTACCTCGTACGATTGCGAGTGAATTTGAGTACTACGTGGGAGTTTACCCACGGATCTTTCTGTTCTTTTTCTTCTCTCTCTTTTGTCTGCTTCGTTGTTTTCTTTGATCTATCTGTTGTCGTTGAGGTTTTTTTGCTCAGAATTGGAACGTTATAAGCAGTGTGGTGAAGCCATAACCCTCCAACTCTGTCGTGCATGCTCATATTCCAACCCTGTTTCGCCATCTACTACCAGGGAAGTCTCATCCTCTATTGACTATTTTCGTTACCAATGTTTTGAGCACTGGGGACAGTGCTCGATTTTAGTGTGGGGGGATTATTTGGTTTTGTGTGTGTGCCTTATCTTTTTGCTTGTTTAGTGATGTGAGTTGGTGATGATTTTGATCCCTTGGACTCAAGTTTTTGTCTATGCGAGTAAGTTGGGATTGTGATTTGTGTGCTGAACTCTGTGGTATCGATCAAAACTTGATGTATTCCCGCTTATCTTGATGTTATGTTATTGAAGTACAATGTGAGTTGATGAGATTGAGTGAATTGATTTTAAATCGGAGGTTATTGATGTGATTTGTCCGGCTAATGCTAGGGGTAGTGTTAACAGTGTGGGTAAAGAAGAATGAAGGAGAATGAAAACTCCAATAAATTGTTGAGATTGTATAAACGGAGGATGGGATTCTGCCCCTCTTTCTCGTAAATTGAGAAATGGGCATGGGAAACCACGATAGGAGACTCGATTTCATCGAGACTTCACCTTTCGAACATTGTTCCAAAATATGTTAATACTTTCTTTGTGTTCTCAAAGAAACTTGTTGCTAAAGGTAACCATTTTAGTTAATTCACCTCTAGCGAAGAGTTGGGTCTGAGCAAAAATAATCTACTTGTTTAATTGATATTTTCACAATCTTAGATTTGTTTCACATTTACTTTGATTATGTATACATCATGTTTGGGAGAATTGCAAAACGAGGTTTGATTGATTGGATTAAGAGTTTAGTTGCATGAGTTATTCTTTTATTCTTATTAGTATAGACTTTGCTTGAGGACAAGCAAATGGATAAGTGTGGGAGAGTTGTTTGGTATTAATTTGTGCTTATTCTTGGTATTGTTTTGCATGTTGTTTTCTACGGTTTGTCCTATTTTTGCCGTCGTTTTGATTAGTGTTTATCGATTCGGACATATTTAGTTTGTTTTGATATTTTGTAGAAAAACGGCATTAAAATAGGATGAATTGGATCTTCCAAGGATCAAGTTAATTCAAGAGCATCGCGATAGGAGTTCATAGGCGCAAACGGATCGTAATTCGGAGTTCGGACGCGAGAGAACGGAGCGAAACGTCAAAGTCGCGCACGGCACCCCGTCGCATGGCCCAACGCCGCGCGCGCGCGCAGACGCCCAGCCAGCGTTCGCCGCCACGCCAGCGCCCTCGCCGCCGCTTCGCCCAGCGCCCGCCGTGCCCCAGCACCGCAACGCCAGCGCCGCTCATAGCCCAGCGCCGCTGCGCCCATCCCCGCACGCATTCGCGCGCTGTTGCTGCCCGCGCCGCTCGCTCTCGCCTCGCCCGTGCCGCTGCTCCCGCGCGCCAGCTGCTCTCGCACGCCCGCTGCGAGTCCGCCCAGCCGGCGCTCCTTTCCAACGCGCGCTCCAGCCCATTTTCACTCGCGTTTACTTTCAGCGGCGTTGATATCAATCTGAATGTTTTACGAATCGGCGCTATCTTGAATCAAGCGCCAACTTCCACCCAAAGCCTCCATTAAACATGCGCTCACATTCAACGCCGGTTCACTCTCATTCAATATATATATACGCGCTAGGTTTATTTTGAGGGGGTCTAATTTTATTTTTCATCGTTCGCGCCGCTTGCAGCTGTTCTTCAAGAGCTTTTCATTCAGTCGATCAGATAACATTCCAGTATTTGTTTTCTTAATTTAATTCTGTTAATTTACGAATTCTGTCGAACGATTTGAGTTGTCTTGGATTGAGAGTAATTTACCAGTTATTTCTTCCTGTTGATCTTGATTGAATTATTTAAGTGTTGGTTCTTGATTATCATTGGTTTCTCGATTAATTCGTGTTCTTTAGGTTTTGGATAATTTATATTCTATGCAATTGATTCTGAAGATTAGTAGAGTAATGAATCGTTCTTCGTCGAATTTCATAGCTTCATGTTTGATGATCTAGTTTAGTTTGTTTATTAAGTAGCTTCCTGCTTTCGTGCTTTCGTAGTTTATCAACTAGGGATTGACAACTCCTAGTTAGATTTATTGCTTTAATTTATTTTCCGTTCAGCTTTTCAATTCAAGTATGATCAAAAACCCTCGTTGGATTAGAATGTTTAGGATTTAATTGCTTTCTGTGTTCGGCACGAACAATAGCCATGTTAAGTTTTCCTTGAGAGACGACTAGGGTTAACCTTCCTTACTATAACACCTCATTCGATTATGAGTCAATTAAGAGTACACTTTTGATTGAACAAGTATTCATGTTGTGATTGGTATATTAGGATATTCTCAAGCCACTAACTAGACTTAACAATTGTAGTTACGTCCTAGTAAGTTATGCTTGATGACTTGTCGTATTAATACGACGAATAAAAGAGAGTCTTGACTTATGATTCAAGTGATCACATGCTATCATGTAAGTACTTAGGAATAGATGAAGTTCTTCGGGAATATTAACTCTACCTTTGAGACATAAGGATCGACATCTTATGTTCGAATCTTTGCTTACACTTTACGACATTGTTTGTTTCTCTTAACTCGTCGGAGATTATATAAGTTCTATATAATCGCTATTCGTTGTCGAGTTGTCTTAACACTCAATCTAACGTCGTATTAGGTTATCGTTGTTGAGTATTAACGTTGTAGCTCGGCTTTTGTTTTTCTAACTTAGGAACACACGTTTTGAGTATCATTTTATTAATAGAAAACCCTAATTTTTGTCTAACTTCGATTCTCATTAATTCCTTCTTAAGTTATATAAATTTGTCGATTTCTTTTGGATTCTCGTACATAAAGTATTATGTTATTTACGTTTGGGGTTTTGTTTGTCGGCATACATATACATAACCATTCAACACCATATAATACCAGACACAACATAAACTATACTAAAGCATTAGGAAACCTTAATTTCTAACATAATGCAAAACCATTGTGTATGTGTGCATAAGTGTTCCATTCATTCATCACAATCACAACCATTCATTCCAAGCTCATAGTTAACTATTATAGCATCATTTACCATTAAAATTCAACTTATACTTAACCATTTTGCTATGTTTTCGATAATTAACAATAATTAGCATATGTATCCAATAAATTCCAATAAAAACATTATATACTCCTATCATACCATCGAATTAAATTTCCAACTCAAAATCATCAAATAAAATTTTAAACCCTAATTAAAAATGCACATAGTTTTCGGTATTCATGATTTATTGAACATTGGTGTTCAATAAATTCCACAAAAATCATATCATGCTTATATCATATACTAAACATGAAATATCATCTCATATCATACATTAAAATTAAAACACATGCCTTTTCACTATATATATGTTTCGATAATTACTATATATGTGTATATATATTCATTAAATTTCATTCACTTCATGAAATGTTCATATTAAGCAATAAACATGTAATATTAACATTAAATATCAACTAATATTTATAATATGAACCAAATGCTTGGAATTCTTTTTTCCTCACACATATTTTACATATGTGTTCAATAAATTTTCAATAATGCATATTAGGTTCATATTATTACTAAACATCATATATCACATTATTTTCAACAAATAAAAATCAAATAAAACCTAAAATACATATATAACTTTCGGTCCAAATGGAATAAATAGGAGACGTGTTTCAATAATTTCAAGATTTATATATGATGTTCATATCATATATTTAACACCATTTCTCAACTATTTTCCAACAGATAAAATCAAAATAATTTCCAAAATACACATATATGTTTCGGTTATTTTGAGAAAATAGGAGATGTGTCTCAATAATTTCAAGATTAATATATGATGTTCATATCATATATTAAACACTATATCTCAACTATTTTCAACAAAAATAAATAAAACCATGGTCTAATAAAACCCCAAAGCTCACGGCCTCAACTAAAAAAATGCAAGGAATTTCCAAAAATTCTCACATTTATACTACATGCTCCTAATACATTAACAAGCAAAAATATCAAATAATATTCACAAAAGCATGCTTTATATTCTATAAAAAGAATTATAACATAAATCAAAAAATATAAAACATGCTCCAAAAATTACCAAACTTTAAACACAACCTTAGAAAACATTTTTAAGCATATTTCATTTATGGTTTGAGAGCATTTGGTGGCTCAAAAGTCATGAAGAAAAATGAAGAACAAAACTAGGGTTCTTCATGAAATAAATTCAAAAAAAAATCAAACAAAAATTTTACTCCATTATAAATGAACAGAATGATGAATACAACCTTATTATGGTCTTAGAAATTTAATTTGGGGGTTGGAATGGGTTGGAAATGAAGATTAAAGCTTGAAAAGCTTGAAGAACAAAAGAGAAAATTTTCAAATTAGAGAGAGAGAGAGAGGGCTCGGTTTTGGCTGAAGCATTCTGCCCCAAATGAGCCTTTTTCAACCTATATGGAGAGCATTTTGTGGTGGTTGTGATAAGACTAGTCAAATTACCCGATTTGGCATGTTAATACCGATTCTTTAAGTTTTAACGCGCTTTCGATTGATTTCTCGGAACCTTAAGGTTTTATTTTCTTAAATAGCCTTTAAAAGACTTATTTCAATGTTTATAATAATTTCATGAAGTTCAGATGGCATCTGATAAGTCAATTCTGAGTTATCGCGGAAAAACAACGTCCGGCGATTAAATTATGCTCATTCGAAATTCTATTTAATTCTCGAGCTTTCATCATTTATTTGAGTCTTATAAATCATTTCTTATTGATTTACACCCATGGTTCGAGTTTCGGTTCGTTCAGAACAGTTTAGGATTTTTCCGGTATATTTTCCAAGCGTTCGGTTAAGTTCTTCAGAAATTTCGTTCAGAAATTGATTCTTATGAATTATAAATTCATAATAATATATTCCTCCTTGATTTTTATTGTTATCATAAATTTTCATGAATAGCACGGGCTGAAAGTTGTTCCGGCTCATGAATAGTACTTTTGAGACTGACCGGGCAAGTATACCCGAAAATTCTCATTCTTTGGCTTCTCACATTTTTTCGTGAGAGGATTCTAGAAATGAAATCCTTTTGTTGAGATTCATTCTCTATCTTTCATTCTATGTTCAAGCTATTCAAAAACCCTAATTCGGTAGAACTGGTCACTAGTTTTTGATTCCTCTAGTTTTCGATCTCCGAATCGATTCTAATTCGTTTCGTTGGTTACCTTAAACATAATTGAGGTCTAAGCACCACAAATAATTGGTTTAAGCATCACTAATAAATGTTTTAAATTTTTCGGGTTATTACACGACAATAGTACAAACAACATCCTTATAGCTACCAACAATCTCCTTGAACATTCGAAAACTCAACTTGGACCAATATTAGCTTTTACACCATTTTCAATAAAGATGTTATGCATACAATCAACCTTGTGATTTGTCTTCATTAGATGTTAATATGCATCTGGGACCATGGCGTGTGTGTGACACTCAATAAATTTATGAATCTTATGACCAACACCAGCCTCAAACTTCAGAACCATGCATGCCATACATCCCACTCTACTAGACAAACGTACACGCTTTTGTTTGAACAAATTGTCATCTAAATCAACATTTGAATTATCTTTTGAACCTTCGCGTGTGCATAAAATAAACCTGAACAGAACAACAAAGTTGTCTCTTGCTCGTTTAACAGTACTTTTGTGAGTCTCAACTCCACATAAAGCTGCATAAGCGTCGTAAAAATCCTCCCCTTCTAAATTGAGAAAAGCCCTGCCAATTTTGAGTTTAAGTACATCGTCACAATATGGAAAAACTCAATCATCACACTGTACAACATCAAAATCGTCGTCCACAACTGCATGCACAAAATTGCAGTACAAATGCCTATTATCAACAATACAATACCTAACGTCTTCATAAATGATAAACGCGCTTTTTACACGTTTATAGTTGATATTTGAAGATGAGTTTAGCTCGTTTAACGTGCGTTTATGTATCGATTCTTAATGTTTTATCTTTTTCTAGAAGATACTGCTCTTGGGGTTTCTCTTTGGTGTTTTGTAGGCTTTTCAGGTGATAATCGAGACATAAGGCAAAGATGTAACCAAAGATGATTAAATGGATATGAAAAATATGGATGTGAAAAGTTTACAATGGTAAAGAGAATCTCGATAGGATTCCATAGGCGCAAACGGATCGCAATTCGAGTTCGGACGAGAGAACGGAGCGAAATGGTGAAGTCGCGCAGGGCTATGCAGCGAGCTCATGGCGCGGCCGCAGAAATCGCCCGAACACCCTAGACGCCCCAGACTCGTTTTTATTCAGTTTTCCTCAGTTTTTATAGCTTTTAGTCTTTAATCTTCCTTTAGTTTAATTCTAGTATTGTTTTTACGTTGTTCTAGTTTAGTTTATCGTTTCGTTATCGATCGGAACGTTTTGTCCGATCGTTTTCCGTTCGTTCGCTTGGGATTGGATTCAAGACCAACCATTGTTCATCCAACGCTTCCCTACGGGTTTTATATATTTAATTTCCGTTTTTATGATTAATTCGTATTTCATTCCGTTTATTATGTCTGGCTAGTTTTCCGTTCTAATCCTAGGGTTTGCATGATTCGATCCTATATGTTGTGATTCCTGCTATTGTTATTTACCTTCCAGGCATTGATTCATGATTCGATTGTGCTTATTTATATGTGTTGATTTCTGATCAATCTTGATGCATATCTAGTTGTCGGTTAATTACGTAATTGTATTAATTGTCAATCGTTATCGAATGCATGATCTGAATGAGCCTTGAGTAAATGGCGAGATAGGACATTCGTAGGAAGCATATTCTTAGTGAACCTTTTGGGTTGCTTATTTTCCTCTAGAGGCGTAGCGTGATAGGGAAAATTAGTAATCAATCGCCGCAATTGTCGTGAAATGGCAAGTTGTTGGTTATATATGTGATCTTCCGTCTTATCCGGATTAAAGCGGTTAATAATAAGCGGGATAAACATCGTTGTGGATAGGATTGGTGCATCCCTAGGTTAGTCTTTCTCCATAGTTATCTTCGTGATTTTATTACTTTATTTATATTTACGCTTGGTTATCTTTGCTTTGGATTAAATTAGAAGCCCTAAACCTTTCACCCAGTTACGTGCTTGGATAATGATGAATTGTCGTTGAGCTAGCTTCTATGTTTTCGTGATACAATCTCTGTGGATACGATACTTCGCTTACCCTATACTTACACTTTTGCGTGTGAAAAAGGAGCGATCAAATTTTGGCGCCGTTGCCGGGGATTGTTAAGATCACATAGGAATAATTTGACGATTTGGATTTATTAATTCAAGTTATATTTATTATATTATATTTATTTATTTTTGTCAGTGCTAAATTCTCTCTTTTCTCAGGTGGTTTATGCGTACAAGATCTCGTGGACCTCACGAGTATTACTAGATCCCGAGATCGAAAGCTCTCAAAGGAGAAGAGGGCGAGAGAGAGGCGGGCTGCAATGGCGGCCGATCCATAAAACAGGGCATTCCTCCCGAGCAAGTTGCACGTATGCTAGGCGACTTTGCGGAGATGCGTCGGATGGCGAATATGGAATCATTGTCCTGCTCGGAGGAAAGACCTCAATCACATGTACCGGCGTCCCACCAGCAGGTTCAAGGAGGCGGTTGGGGCCCGCACGTAGATGCAAACAATTTTGAGCTCAAACCAGCCACGATCGGTATGGTCCAAGGAGAGCGCGGTTTGGGGAGAGTCACGGAAGACCCAAATGCGCATCTCGAACGTTTCGATATTTGTGACACCATCAAGCAGAATGGGGTGCCACAAGACACGATCCGGATCGCATGTTGTTTTTCTCTGTGACTAGGCGAAAGATTGGTTCAAAGTTTGGACCGGTGGCATCGACACTTGGAAACTTTATGAAGTTTCTTTGAAATACTTTCCACCGGCCGTGGCCTTGAAGATCATCGTCGAAATCTCTCATTTTGCCAAAACCACGGCGAATCATTATTCGAGGCATGGGAGAGATTCAGAGGTCTATTGAGGCGATGTCCACAACATGGGTTCTCGAGGGAGCAACAAATCACACGCTTCTACGGTGGTGACATGGCGATAAGGAGCATGGTGGATGCGTCGGCGGGGCTGCTTATTGAACCGACCGATGAGCGAGGCAAGCCGTATTGTAGAAGAGATGGCTGCCAACAGCTATCAATGGCCAGCGGAGAGAACGCCGTCGTTCAAAGCATTCTTTGTTGAGAGTGATTCAAAATATGGCGATCTCGTGAAGAGTTCACTCTTACAAGAGTCGATTGAGACGAACGTCGACCACATCAATCGGAGGAATCATTCGAATCTCCAACAACCTTGAGAGGCTTCAATGTTCATAATTCGATTCAAGAGCCGAGGAAGCCAAGTCTCAAGACATGATGCAGCGATTGGTTGTAAGCAACCAACAATTGGCAACAAATCGAGTCGTTCATAAGCAACACCGGCAAAAGATAAATCATTTGGAGTCCACCGTGACGGCTATGGGAAGCATATGAAGATGTTGGAAAATCAAATTGGTCAAATAGCCGTACAAGTGAATGCACTACAAAAGACGGGCCAATATCCGAGTGTCTGGAGGTGAACCCGAAGAATCGATGCTTCGCCATTCGGACGGAGGTGGGCGAGCCTACCCGAGCCCTCAGGAAGAAGAGCAAGAAAGCAGGCGAGCTTCATGACCGAGCTCGCGACCATGAGCCCGATCGCGAGCCATCCGTAAAATTGTCCACGAAGCCCGACCGAAGCGCGCCCGCCGCACCCGACCGCGAGCCATCGAGTATCTGGCGCGATTTGTTCGCGAGCAACCCAGGCTCGCAAACCCGACCGCGAGCAATCGAGCAGAGGTGGCGGCGAGAAATCGGTCTTGAGTCGCGCGCAAGCTTCGCCGCGAACACGAGATCGGCGCCAACATTCCTCGCGACCTTCCCAGGTCGCGAGGTCAACCGCGAGGCGCCCAGAAGCTAATCGTCGCACGCACACCTCCTCGGTCCCGTTTCCGAGTCGACTTATCAAGTCGAAATATGACGAGGAGTTTGCTCGTTCAAAGAGGTTTTCAAAAGTTGAGATAAATTTGCCTCTCTTTGAAGCTGCGAAACATGCCGGATACATGAAATTCTTAAAGACGCTGGCAAGCAAGAAGAAACTGGGAAATTTGAGAAAATTACCTAACCAAGAATCAAAGGTGCCGTCTTGCAAAGGAAGCTCCTCTGAAGCGAAGGATCCCGCGGTTTCACGTTAGAGTGCGAGATCGCCGAGCGCACTTTCCAAATGTTTTGTGCGACTTGAGGCGAGCATCAATCGATGCCATTGAGCGTTTTCAACCGCTACACCTAGGAAAGATGAAGCGACGAAGATTTCATGATGGCTGACGGTCCGTCACACATATCCAAAAGGTATCGTCGAAGGCGTGTTGGTAAATTGATTTTGTTTTTCCTGCCGACTTTGTTATTCTAGATATTCCCGAATTCAAACAACAACCACTAATCCTTGGTAGACCTTTTCTAGCAACTGGTCGTGCGTTGATTGATGTGCAGGAAGGCAATCTCACGTTTCGTGTTAACGATGAGGAGCTCAAGATTTCCATATACGACGCCATCAAGCAACACGACGTTGGAAAGCCGGAAGATTCTTTCCGATCATGACTGCTGCTGCCGCACACGTTTCGCGTTTAGAGGGTACTCGACCGATCGAGGAAGCTGTGAGAAGGAAGAAGTGGACTCGGCATGGAACTCCGAGTGTATCGTTCAAGTTTGGGGGCACTTCCATAGTCAGTGGTGGAGATCCGTAAATGCTAAGTTTAGGAGGATCCACGAGTTGAGAAGGATTTGTTGCCACAAAACGCGGATTGAAAAAGGTTAGCAATGGTCTAGCTAAAGGCGTTAAATTGAGCACTTGTTGGGAGGTAACCCAGCGTTTTCTTTTTTTTTGTTTTCGTGTTTTGTCGTGTCTTTCGTTTGTGTTGCTTTTGTCTTGTTTTGTTTTTCTTTTCATTTTAGGTATACATCGATCAACGAGTTAAGTGAAGTGTGTTAATCCATGTGGCGATAGCGATAGAAAATTTTGTGAAATTTAATGATAGTGCACATGATATGTTAGAAAATGACGCATAAATGACGTTAGATGGCTTAGGCGATGTTTTCACCATTTGCTTAACCCGTGAGACTTGAGCTTCACCGTATAAACATCTTGATACGCTTTTTTTAATTGTGTGATATCATGCATGTGATTATCTTCTAGAACTTGCCGTTCTTACGTGTCGAGGCTATGATATGTGTTTGAATTTGGAAAGGATAAAGGCCATCGTTGTTAACCACATATTCACCCAAACACTAACCCGATGATATATACCATTTGTCGCCTTCTTTGAGCCTTTATTAGACTTATTCTTTCGATTAACCGGATGATAGGAGGTGAGGATGGATATGGGAATCAAAGGGTGAAATTTTGATGTAGTTATGATGAGAAAAGTTTCTTTTAGAAAAATACATACGTGGTAAAGAATAGTACCTTTGTTGTGAAAATTAAACCCTATAAGCTCTAGAAAAGAAAAGAAAAGAAAATGTTAAGTTCACTATGAGTGTTGAGCATAAAGGGTCTTTAATCAAAGTATAGGTACATACGTGGCATTAAGCGTTGATTTAGCACGTTGGGAAAAAGAGGAAAATTGACAAAGTCCATATGTGTCGAAATGTATAAATGGTGGTGCTTGGAATATTCTTGAGTCACTTAGCCATATTTTATCCTACCTTAACCAATGTGCCTACATTACAACCTATGAAAAGACCCTTTGATCCTAATTTGAACACAATGACGCGGTGGAGATATTAGAAAGCAGCAAGCCTATGGTAAGATGTTGCATTGCATTGTTCGTTGAGTGTATGCACATCCTTAATTTCTTTATGAGTTTGAGTGTATCCTCTATACTCTACACACATGCCTTTGTGAGGTTGAATTAAATGAGTTTTGCCGTAAATTGTTGTTTGTGTTGAGTGGACTAACGTCGTCATGTGCACTAATGTTTTGAGCGTTGATATGTTTGGAGGCCTAGAATGGTTATCATCTTTGCTACGCTCGTTGATCTTCGTTGTGTCTTTACATTACATTTTTGTTTGAGGACAAACAATGCTTTAAGTTTGGGGTTTGATAAGCGCGCTTTTACGTTTATAGTTGATATTTGAAGATGAGTTTAGCTCGTTTAACGATGCGTTTATGTATCGATTCTTAATGTTTTATCTTTTTCTAGAAGATACTGCTCTTGGGGTTTCTCTTTGGTGTTTTGTAGGCTTTTCAGGTGATAATCGAGACATAAGGCAAAGATGTAACCAAAGATGATTAAATGGATATGAAAAATATGGATGTGAAAAGTTTACAATGTTAAATATCATCTCGATAGGATTCCATAGGCGCAAACGGATCGCAATTCGGAGTTCGGACGCGAGAGAACGGAGCGAAACAGTGAAGTCGCGCAGGAGCTAGCGAGCGAGCTCGCGGCCGCGAGGCGCGGCCGCGAGAAATCGCCCAGAACACCCTAGACGCCCCAGACTCGTTTTTATTCAGTTTTCCTCAGTTTTTATAGCTTTTAGTCTTTAATCTTCCTTTAGTTTAATTCTAGTATTGTTTTTACGTTGTTCTAGTTTAGTTTATCGTTTCGTTATCGATCGGAACGTTTTGTCCGATCGTTTTCCGTCGTTTTCCGTTCGTTCGCTTGGGATTGGATTCAAGACCAACCATTGTTCATCCAACGCTTCCCTACGGGTTTTATATATTTAATTTCTGTTTTTATGATTAATTCGTATTTCATTCCGTTTATTATGTCTGGCTAGTTTTCCGTTCTAATCCTAGGGTTTGCATGATTCGATCCTATATGTTGTGATTCCTGCTATTGTTATTTACCTTCCAGGCATTGATTCATGATTCGATTGTGCTTATTTATATGTGTTGATTTCTGATCAATCTTGATGCATATCTAGTTGTCGGTTAATTACGTAATTGTATTAATTGTCAATCGTTATCGAATGCATGATCTGAATGAGCCTTGAGTCGTGGCGAGATAGGACATTCGTAGGAAGCATATTCTTAGTGAACCTTTTGGGTTGCTTATTTTCCTCTAGAGGCGTAATCGTGATAGGGAAAATTAGTAATCAATCTGCGCAATTGTCGAATGGCAAGTTGTTGGTTATATATGTGATCTTCCGTCTTATCCGGATTAAAGCGGTTAATAATAAGCAGGATAAACATCGTTGTGGATAGGATTGGTGCATCCCTAGGGTTAGTCTTTCTCCATAGTTATCTTTCGTGATTTTATTACTTTATTTATATTTCTGCTTGGTTATCTTTGCTTTGGATTAAATTCCGAAGCCCCTAAACCTTTCACCCAGATTCTGTGCTTGGATAATGATGAATTGTCGTTGAGCTAGCTTCTATGTTTTCATGATACAATCTCTGTGGATACGATACTTCGCTTACCCCATACTTACACTTTTTGCGTGTGAAAAAGGAGCGATCAATAAACAATTGAAAATTATGCATAACAACGAAATATCCATCTACACAACAAACAAGAATATAAATAGCAAAATCATTAAATATTTTACGAATATCAACAGCAAAATTTGATAACTATATTTTGCAGTATATCCTTACATAAATATAAAAAACTGTGCATATTAATAACAGATATAATCACATGTTATATTTGTAAGCTACGAAAAAAAAAAGCAGTCATTACATTAAATCAGGTTATTAACCTCATAATGCATAACGTCTGCATAGTCAAGAACACTATTGTGCATAACAACAAACACTTATCCAGATTTGCTTAACAACTAAATTTTTATAAATATCCAATAAAGTTGTAACGCAAATCATCCCAAAACATGCTGATATTCACAATTTTATGCATATTCAATAAAATATTTTAACACATATATTGAAAAAAACTTGAGATTGTGAATAAAATTGATGAAGTCATTATGATCATATAAAACTATTTTAAACATCTTAAGTATATGCAAGTAAGACACTATATTATGCACACGCTGAATTGATGTATTAATCGTGAAAATATGAAAACTACGAAAAAAACAGCGCAAAAGTAAATTATATTATGCAAAAACCAATCAATCTTATGCAGCAATGCCATTGACGAAGAAAAAAACACTACAAACTTCTTAAAATTGCATAAATATTCATAAAAACTGACCTGATGAATCCATAAATCAGATAAAACAATTTCTATATCAAACTACTTCAATATGATATACATAATGTAGAAACTATTAGTTAGTTAGTTTGTTAAGGGTAGTTAGTTTGTTTAAATGTTGTTAGAGTAGTTACTTTAGTTTGTTATATTCTATTCTTCTATAAATACTACATGTAACTCACATTTGGAGATGATGAAATAATATCCAAGTTATTCACAATGTAGTCCAAAGATCTTTTCCAATTTTATTCTCTGCAATTCTTTCCTTTCTTCCTATTTTTATTCTTAGATATTATACAAATTCTTCATGGTATCAGAGCAGGTTGTATCAATTTTTTCTTGTTCAATCTTCCGCACACCAAAAGGAATCGTTAATGGCGGACGAGTTGTTGCTCCAAGAAGAATTCGCTGAAAATGCGGTTGAAGAACCGGATGGAGAGCGCGATCTGAAACAAGGCGTTCGGCGCGATGTTCGCATCGCCGCCGATCCGGAAGGCGGTGTCGAGGTCTGCATCTTGATTTGGCGTCGACGATGAGCGATTTGCGAGGAATCGAACGCCGATTAAATGCGGATTGAAGAGCGGGTGGAGGGATGAAAGAGAATGAGAAGGACGTGAATCCTTTGTTTATCGATGATGGCGTCGCGGCGATGGTTGCGCTTGATTTTGAGCGAGAATCGAGACGTCGAAAAAGCGGCTCTTGGTGGAGAAGAGCTACGAGCTCGATGGACGAGTTATTACTATTGGTCTTTGAGAGGTTACATTGCCCGTAAGTGTTGTTCCACCCATCGATTCGAATGGAAGCTGAATTCGCAAACGACCTACAACTCCATCATGAAATATGATGTGGATATCCTGAAGGATCTGTATGGGAACATCGTGCTAAGTGGTGGATCAACTATGTTCCCGGACATTGCGGATCGTATGAGCAAGGAGATAACACTCTCGCTCCGGCGACATGAAGATCAAGGTGGTTGCACCGCCCGAAGAAATACGATTATGCGGATCGGGATCAATCCTAGCTTTCCTCGATTTTTCGGCGGATGTGGATCGCGGGCGATGCGATGAATCGATCCTGCAATTGTTCACGGGAAGAGTTTCTAAGCTCGTGAACATGGTTTCATACGTCTATTGTATCGATTAAAGCTTTGGATTTAGTTTGAGTTGGTTTGCGATTTGAGCACATGAATTGAATATGCATATTCGCGAAATCGGATGAAGGGCGATTAGGTAATATGACATATGATGAGTTCGAAGCTTTGTAGAGAGGGTCGATTTAAATAGTGCGAGAAGGAGGCGGACCTCAGGCTCGAGGGGTATGGGGATGGAGTATTCGATTCTACTTCCATGATATCGGTGTTGGGTTTGTTGGATTTGTATCTTGAAAGCGGTTTGGTTGAGCTTGTATACAATGTTTCTGTTACCACTATTACAATCTCTATCGATTTGAATACTTGATTGCATATATCGTGTCCCCTTATCTCATATATAAGTTAGATCATACGGTGTGTAGAAGATCACGAAGTCCGTATGATTGGTCAAGCTTTAATGAGATATAAAAGTTTCACACCGAGGGCGACTTAAGGCGAGTTGTCGGTTTAGGGCTGCAGATAGATAAGAAGTGACTTGACTTAGTTGTTTGTCTATCTTTGATGCGTCTCGGCGTATTGAAGGATCACGATGAGATGTGTTCTTCTTCGACCGTCGTGAAGAACCAAGATCTCGGTGACTTACGATGATCTAAACCTCGATAAGGTATTAGGTGAGTATGAGTTCTTGACCATCACTTTGACTTGTTATGAGTGAGGGTTATATGTTCTAACCCAATTCTCCGCATCTTGGGTGGTGGCGATCTTGTATGTCACGCTAGTTATCTCAGTCAGTCACCGTATCCGTTTAGGATGATGACGTCCCTTAAGGAGCTCAAAGGTTTATTGTACTAAACCCCGCAGGTTGAGTTAGCTCAAGTACAATAATAAGGTTGAGTGGTACTACTTAAGGAAATGAAGTTATTAATCGTTTTAGCGATCATTGCTATAAATGATTAATGGACGCGTTCGATATCTTAAATACGGGGATTCGTAATGTCTAAGTGCAAGCCCGACTCAACTTCGGTAATAAAGGGTAAGTCGACATTCTTTCTCTAGTGGCATGATCGAATGTTTATAAATTAATTTATGTTACAGGTGAACATAAGATAATTAATTTATTTGAGGCCCATCTTTATTCCTTGCATTTGATCCTGGGTTTGGCCCATCCGAATATAGCGAAGAAAATCGGCCTATTTTGCTCCCAATGGTAAGATTTTATTCTCTTTATCCTACAAGGATATTATTATATTTATGGTATATGCATAGATCCTTTCCATATAAGATTATGGTAATAATCACGAGTATGGAAATAATCACGAGTATGGAAATAATCCTAAGATTATGGTAATATTCCATATAGGATTATGGTAATATTCCATATAGGATTAAGGTAGTGCATTATAAATATAAGGTATGAGATAAAGTCTAGTTAATGCTCACATATTGTGAAGAAGATTTTCGGCCATCTCATATATTTGAGAGAGAATTTTCGAGAGCTTGGTGAGAGCATTGGGTGATTTTCGAAGCATTCTCCATAGATCGTCCTCACTCGGCGTTGAAGATTGGGCAACCGGGATACAGTCCGTAAGGTCAAAGCACGAGTCCGATCCGTTCGATCCGTTCATCTCGTTCCATCGACCTCTTGGATCCAGGTAAACATGTGAAAACCCAACGTGTTGCGATTTAATTATATAGGCGCATGCTAGGTTTATAATCAATGTATGGTGTATTAAACACCCAAGATGGATCCTCGGGCGAGGTTAACATCGTTTTCCCTACACTTGGTATCGAGCACGGGATCGAAATCTTGGCTCTGTTGGATTAATTCACGTTTGATTATTACGTGCGTTTATTTAATTGTGGATCATCGTTCATCGTGGCTCGTTTATTATTTTGTCGGATGTTTTGTTTTCACCACGAGAAAATCCGTGGTTAGATTAGATTTTATTATGTAAATCTTATCCGTAAAGAAGAACGAAGACGAAAGAACGAAGAACGCAACGACGGGAAAAACGGTAGCTCGGCGATCATCGGGCGGTATCTCGCGGCGAGCCTCGCGATCGCGAGGCGATCGCGGGCGCGGCGGCGACGGCGTGCGATCGCGACGAGATCCTGGCGCCACGCGGCGATCGGCGATCGCGAGATCTGCCCGCAAGCAGCGGCGAGCGAGCTAGCGGCGGCAGGCGCGCGTTGCTGAAGCTACCCGGCGCGGCGGCGCTTCATGATCGCGGTTTCGGCGGCGGCGGCGACGTCTCTCGGCGACGTTGGCGCTCGGGCGGTGGCCGCGCGGTGTCGCTCGTCGGTCGCGGTCGCTAGGAAGCCCGCGAGGGACACGCGAGCACGCGGTGACGGCGGGTTGAGCACGCTGGCCGGGCCTCGCCCAGCGCACGGCCCGGCAGACAGTTGGGCGACCCGGCCCGGACCCGTTTTCCAGATTTTCCGGTCCGTGCCCGTGCACGCGAGGCCCAATGTTGAATCCGGTCCGTGCCCTGCACGCGAGGCCCGTTTTGAGTTTAATTGCACTTTGTAAATCTATGTAATAGATTAGATTTAAATGTGCGGGTTTCACGATTGGGCCACGATGAGCGTTTTATTTTATTTTATCGTTCATATGCATGTCGTGGATGTTTATATTATGCGATAGCATGCTATGTATGTTTATATTACGTTGACAAACCTTTAAGTGTTTTACGTGGTTGGATGCGCATAGTAAGCTTTGCTAGGTTTATCGCGTTTATCGAGCATATTTTAGAATTACTGCGAGCATGTTTTACATGTTGAGTTCTATAGAAAAGCATGCTAGGATTACGTGATCGAATGGACAAACCTTTTGAATAAAAGACTAAGCAAGCAACCCGACAAATTAATTTTTCAAATTAAAATGTCAAGACCTCCACTTTTAATCTCTAAACAAAGTGAGGCCTTTGTGAGTAAACGTCCACAGCGTGGCTTGCTTGCATTGTTTATCATAAGTTTGTTAGATGAGATTTCTAAATAAAACATTTTAAATCTATTGAGAAGTGGGAGTTTCATGTGTAAACGTCCACACGCGTGGCTTGCATGTGCAATTTTCATAAGTTCTCTAGAGATAGATATAAAATGAGATAACAAAAGAATTTGAATTGGAAGCGGTATGGTCCGAGTGAGTATACCAATTCTAAGAATTCATTTTCTGCTGTTAAAATTGTGGTCAATGCTTAGACATCACCTCAAGTACAACTTCCCGCGAAGTCCCTTCTTGCGATAGTGATGTGGTCTAGTAAGGTCCAATCATTAATTTCATTTGTCATAAGGATAAGTTGACATGGATTGAAATTAAACGACTAAAAGGTATATTTTAGTCCGGTCGGGGGTTCATGTAAACGTCCACACGCGTGGCTTGCATGTGGAATTCCTTGGGCGATTGGAGGTTTCAATTAATATTGTTTTATCAAAAGGTTACAATATTATTGTTACGAATTATTTGCGATCGTATGCTTATGTGTTTACATTATCGTTTCAGATATGTCTCTTACGCCGATTATCAATATGCTCGCACAAAATCCGTTATCCGGTCAAAATTTTATCGAGTGGAAGCGAAACATGGAATATGTTCTTATCATTGAAGAACACATGTTTGTTCTCACTACTCCTAAACCCGATGCCCTTATCGACGATCGACTAATGAGCAATGAGAGGCGGACTTTGGAATAAGTCAAACAATATGGCTAAATGCTATATGATGACTACGATGTCCAAAGGCTTGCAGCTGCAGCATCAGTCGATGGTAGACGCGACTGACATTTGGTCAAGTCTCGAGAGTAAGTTTGGGCAGTCGGATCGGACGATCGACTTCCACACAATGAGAGAAATCTTGGCGTGTAAGATGGAAGAAGGTAGTTCGGTCCATGAACATGTCTCCCACATGACTCATCTCATGGATAGTCTTGATCAGTTGGGAGGAGGTATTGACGGCGAAGCCAAGGTCGATATCATCCTCAATACACTGCCCAAGTCTTTTGAGAACTTTCGGCGTGAATGCGATCATGAGCAAGACCGAGTTTACACTTAGTCGGTTGCTTAATGATCTCGTTCTGCGGAAGGAGTTATGGGAAAAGGAGCACATGCTCTTGCTAGCACATCTAAGGGCCCAAAATTTTCATCGCAAAATGGAAATAGAAAAGGGTGCCAAAGGTGGTAGAGCGAGGCAAATAGTGGGAGTAATGGGAACAAGAACATGGTTGCCACGGAGGCTTGAAGAAGCCAAGGAGAAGGCAAGTGCTTCAAGTGCGGTGAGGCGGGGCATTGGAGGCCAAGTGCCCTATGCTCGAGGCTCAAGTGCGCCGTTTGCTTTAATGTAACGGAAACATGTTTAGCGACTTGTTCTACCCATTCTTGGGTAGTAGATCTGGTATAATCGATCATGTTTGTTACACCTGCGGGGTTCCTGCGACAAGGGAGCTGTTTGATGGCGAGATAACGATCTCCATGGGCAACGCGGCGAAAGTCGAGCATTGCAGTTGGAGATGTTTCTTTATGTTTTGGGACAACAGTTTTAGTTTTGAAAGACGCGTTTTATATGTGCGGATTTTGGTGGAACCTTGTTTCGCTTTGAAATTATTTACTCATGGATATTACATTATTTTTGATAGTGGTGTTTCTATCATAAGAAATGACGAAGTTATCTGTTGGCACTTTATATAATTCGCTTTATACTATTTCGCAAAACATAATACCTATAACTATGTTGCATCTTCATCAAACCCTAAAAGAGGAAGTTTTCTTAGAAGATGACTCTACTTTTCTCTGGCATCTTAGATTAGGTCACATCAATCTAAATAGGATCCAAAGACGGCTAAGAATGGGCGTTGGGTGATCTCACGGTTACTCCGCTCCCGATCTGCGAATCTGTATAGAAGGTAAGATGTCGACCGGACCCTTCAAAGCGAAGGGTTATAGAGCCAAAGAAATGTTGGAGTTAGTCCATTCGACACGTGTGGACCTATGTCCACACAAGCTCGTGGAGAATGCAGTATTTTGTCACTTTCATTGACGATTACTCAAGTGCGGATACATATACCTTCACCGCAAGTCCGAATGCTTTGAGAAATTCAAAGAGTTTAAGGCGGAAGTGGAGGCGAGTTAGGTAAGAGTATCAAGTCATCATGCAGTCTGATCGCGGTGGCGAATACCTCGATAACGAGTTTATGGACTATCTAGTGAAATGTGGGATTACATCCCAACAAGACTTCACCGGCACACCACAAAGAAATGGTGTGTCGAGGCGAAAAATAGGACTCTTTTGGAAATGGTTAGATCGATGATGAGTTATGCTACATTACTATTTCGTTACGGGGATATGCCTTAGAGGCGGCGGCATACTTGCTAAATCTAGTACCGTCCAAGTCGATCGAAAAGACCCTTTCGAGTTGTTGTTTGGGCGAAGCCCGGTTTAAGCCACATAAGGATATGGGGCGATCCGGCACATGTCTTTGAACAAGAAGGCGACAAGTTGGAGGCTAGATCGTACGCAAGGTCATTTATTGGCTATCTAGAGGAACGAAGGTGGTTTATTCTATAGTCCCAAGGATCGAGAAGGTCATTATTAGCACTAATGCTCGATTCTTGAAGAGGACTACATGAAAATCATAAGTCCAAAGTTGAAATCATTCTTCAAGAATTAGAAGATGATCGTATTCCACCACCGATTAGGCTAAGGTGCGAGATGTCGAGTCTAGTGGGAGGATCGACACCGATACTTCAAGAAATTGAAGTGGGTCGAGTTACTCGGAGATACCGACCGTACAAGTGGTACCTACACACAAGTTGTGCAGTTAGAGAACCACAAGTATCTTCACCCACCGTTGCCATTGTGCTGTAGAACCTCGTCAGTAGTGGGAGGGTTGTTCGTCAACCCGAGCGATTTATGTTCGTGGGTGAATCTTGGATTTAGTCCCAGCAGACGAACATGCAATAATCGACCCATGGACATACAAGGAGGCGATACAAGATATTGATGCAAGATCATGGCACACCGCTATGGACTTAGAAATGGAGTCCATAACGGCTATGGATGTATATGAAAGACACCTCTACCGGATGGCGAGGAAGCCATAGGTAGTAAGTGGATATCTGAGAGGAAGAGATTACGATGGAGAGGTTTCGCTTTAAAGCCGGGCTTGTGGCGAAAGGGTACACTTTCATTGAGGGCATCGATTTCGATGAGACCTTTCGCCGTAGCAATGCTCAAGTCCATCGTAATTCTTCTAGCCATAGCAGCCCACTTGAACCTAGAGGTTTGGCAAATGGATGTTAAAACCGCTTTTCTAAACGGTTACCTTGAGGAAGGTAGAGACATCTATATGCAAAGAACTCGAAGGTTATGTGGTAAAGGTGAAGAGCATCTAGTATGGAAGCTTAAGAAGTCCATTTATGGACTTAGCGAACCTCCCGATCATGGAACTTACGCTTTGAGGTAGTAAAGTCCCATGGATTTACCCGGTTGCTAGCGAGAGTTGTGTGTATCGGTTAGATGTCAACGGTGATGTGGTATTTCTTGCACTTTATGTAGATGACATCCTTCTAGTTGGCAACAACGTGAAGTCGTTATCGACGTAAAGAGTTGGCTATCCGATCGGTTTCAAATGAAAGACTTAGGAGATGCGCGTACATTCTTGGGATCAAGATTTACCGAGATCGCAAGAAGAAAATGTTGAGCTTATCTCGGCGCCTTACATTGATCTTGTGATTACTCGTTTTAGTATGCAAACCGCCAAGAAAGGATTGCTACCTTCGGACATGGCGTTCCTTTATCTAAAACGCATCACCCATGATTTGCAAAGGAGATAGAGGAAATGAGACAAGTTCCTTACGCTTCGCCGTAGGAAGTCTCATGTACGCAATGCTATGCACGAGACCGATATCCGCTATGCGGTAGGCATAGTAGCTAGATATCGATCTAACCTGGACAAGCTCATTGAATTGCAATAAGCATATACTCAAGTACACGAAAAGGACTCGAGATTATAGGCTAGTTTACCATGCGAGATAGTCTAATGCCTTTGGGTTATCTGACTGGGTTTCCAAGTGACCGTGATGAGAAAAAGTCAACCTCGGGCTATGTTTTACCTTGGGAGGTGGGCCGTATCTGGCGGAGTGCAAAGCAATGATGCATTGCGGACTCTACCATGGAAGCCGAATATGTAGCCGCTTGGAGGCTTCTAAGGAGGCTGTATGGTTCAAGAACTACCTCATGGATCTAGATGTGGTACTGGTTTGCCCAAGAGTATCATAGTTTCTTCGTGATAACTCAGTGCGATGGCAAACTCGAAGGAACCACGGACCCACAAGGCGACTAAACACATAGAGAAAGTACCATGTCATACGAGAAATCGTTAGACGAGGTGGCGTCTTGATTGAAAAGATTGATCTGACGGAAAATCTAGCGGATCCATTCACGAAGAGCACGCCGCAAAAAGTCTACGATGGACACGTTAGAGGACTTGGATTGCGCTTGATGGCACCCACTTAGAAAGGAAACTTTTGTATAAGTGGGAGAAGCAAAGTGATGGTTGTTTGTAATAGCTAGTAGAAAGACACATTGTATACTAAAGTTTGCTTTAGTATAAGTGGGAGATTGTTGGTTGTATCTTGAAAGCGGTTTGGTTGAGCTTGTATACAATGTTTCTGTTACCACTATTACAATCTCCTATCCGATTTGAATACTTGATTGCATATATCGTGTCCCTTATCTCATATATAAGTTAGATCATACGATGTGTAGAAGATCACGAAGTACGTATGATTGGTCAAGCAATGAGATATAAAAGTTTCACACCGAGGCGACTTAAGGACGAGTTGTCGGTTTAGGTTGCGATATAGATAAGAAGTGACTTGACTTAGTTGCTTGTCTATGCCGCGTCTCGACGTATTGAAGGATCACGGTGAGATGTGTTCTTCTTTCGACCGTCGTGAAGAACCAAGATCTCGGTGACTTACGATGATCTAAACCTCGATAAGGTATTAGGTGAGTATGAGTTGTTGACCATCACTGACTTGTTATGAGTGAGGTTATATGTTCTAACCAAGATTCTCCGCATCTTGGGTGGTGGCGATCTTGTATGTCACGCTAGTTATCTCATGTCGAGTCACCGTATCCGTTTAGGATGATGACGCCCCTTAAGGAGCTCAAGGTTTATTGTACTAAACCTTGCGGTTGAGTTAGCTCAAGTACAATAATAAGGTTGAGTGGTACTACTTAAGGAAATGAAGTTATTAATCGTTTTAAGCGATCATTGCTATAAATGATTAATGGACGTTCGATATCTTAAATACGGGATTCGTAATGTCTAAGTGCAAGCCCGACTCAACTTGGTAATAAAGGGTAAGTCAACATTCTTTCTCTAGTGGCATGATCGAATGTTTATAAATTAATTTATGTTCGGGTCGAACATAAGATAATTAATTTATTTGAGGCCCATCTTTATTCCTTGCATTTGATCCTGGGTGGCCCATCCAGACCATAAGCGAGAAGAAAATCGGCGCTATTTTGCTCCCAATGGTAAGATTTTATTCTCTTTATCCTACAAGGATATTATTATATTTATGGTATATGCATAGATCCTTTCCATATAAGATTATGGTAATAATCACGAGAGTATGGAAATAATCACGAGAGTATGGAAATAATCCTAAGATTATGGTAATATTCCATATAGGATTAAGGTAATATTCCATATAGGATTAAGGTAGTGCATTATAAATATAAGGTATGAGATAAAGTCTAGGTTAATGCTCACATATTGTGAAGAAGATTTTCGGCCATCTCATATATTTGAGAGAGAATTTTCGAGAGCTTGGTGAGAGCATTGGGTGATTTTCCGAAGCATTCTCCATAGATCGTCCTCACTCGACGTTGGAGATTGGGCAACCGGGATACAGTCCAGAAGGTCAAAGCACGAGTCCGATCCGTTCGATCCGTTCATCTCGTTCCATCGATCTCTTCAGATCCAAAGGTAAACACGTGAAAACCCCAACGTGTTGCGATTTAATTATATAGACGCATGCTAGGTTTATAATCAATGTATGGTGAATTAAACACCCAAGATGGATCCTCGGGGCGAGGGTTAACATACGTTTTCCTGCTGTGGTTCAATGATTTTGATGAAGGCGACGATGATGTTGTGATTCTGGTGGCGAAGGGATGCGGCGGATTCTTTATGGTGGTGAAGCGACTTCATATTGCGTAGTTTCGGAGAATATTTCATCAATGTGGCAAAGTCGGTGATTATGTTTGGAAAGAAGTGCAAGGTTGAAGAGAGCTCTTCAAGTTGAGTCGATATCGAGGAGATCGATTCGACCGAATGACGAGGAGTATGACGACGGTGTCTTACTCGTTCACCGATAGTGTATTGATTTTCTTAGCCTCTACTAGGATCGATGGTGATCTTAGTGAAGATCGATGGTGATCTTGAGCTTTCTTACCTATGCCTATACTAGGATCGATGGTGATCTTAGGCTTTCTTACCTATGCCTATACTAGGATCAAGGTTATCTTAGTGAAGATCGATGGTGATCTTAGGCTTTGTGATAAATCCGATGTCATTTTCGACGTGTGCTTGGGCGAGGATTTGAAGACGAACATGATGATGGTCTTTGACGAGATTCGAGACCTTGTTTTCTGTTCTTTATGTCCAAGCTTGGGCTGGTGGATTTCCACCATCTCTAGCTTGCGAGGGGGTGTAGAAACTATTAGTTAGTTAGTTTGTTAAGGGTAGTTAGTTTGTTTAAATGTTGTTAGAGTAGTTACTTTAGTTTGTTATATTCTATTCTTCTATAAATACTACATGTAACTCACATTTGGAGATGATGAAATAATATCCAAGTTATTCACAATGTAGTCCAAAGATCTTTTCCAATTTTATTCTCTACAATTTTTTCCTTTCTTCCTATTTTTATTCTTAGATATTATACAAATTCTTCACATAATATAACAAATTTCCTGTAGCAAGCTTCATCACTATGAATATTGCGGAAAGATATAAAATAACAAAGATACCGTCTATGGATATTAGAGAAGATAATAAACAAGATATGCCATAATACAGAGTTACCGAAAATAAATACTTGAATTCCATAATTGTAGGGATACTGCATATAACGTAGATTATAAAAATTACATTAGTGTCCTTATTATGCAAATGATTGTGAAAAAACGTTAGAAATTAAGATGAATCTTAACCACTAGATACATCTAAATCTATATCTAATATTAGTTCTTATTTCTCATAAATATATGAGTTCTCATTTGATCTATATCCTACATATACATACAGGAGATGATTCAGATAGAAAATGATAATTTGGTAGGAAATGAGAATGGATCTAAACCTTTGATTTACTGGATCAATTGTTGAGATTTAATTTTGATTATATAACAATTTTATGTTTTGTGTGCTACACGGATTACTGTACAGCACTAAAATCATTCTTGTGCTACACTGCAATAAAAGATGTGCTAAACTAATATATTTAACATATGTGCTACGAAGGAATGAAATATGTAATAAACTAACATATACAACATAAGTAATTCTGATCGTGCTACACAAATATGAAATATATACTACTATTCTTATTTCCTATATTAAGAAACTTTCTCACTATAACCCACCCCTATATATATATATTCCAAATTTGAATTCATAGCGTTCACATGTCATCTAATTGTCAGCGGATTAATATTTTATCACGAAATCGCCAATCAAATTGCTGATTGAGAACTCTAATTATATAATAGATAATAGACTAGATGCAGAATACATAGTTTCACAACAATATGGTTGAATGTAATGCCAACTGGTTTGTCTCCCTTGTGTATTTTTTTATAACCTAAAACAACCAAACTAATTTGCATTTGGTTGTCTGTTTTCTGTTTCATAACCATCCACAATCTTCTCAAACTTCCACAAAAAAACTTCGTAATCTTTTAGCTCCTCCGACAGTTATGCACCGACAACCAAGATCATCTGTTGCATATTAACAGCTAAGCTAATTGTCAACATCAAACTCATCATGTCACCAACAACGAAGAAGAAGAAATTCAGCAACAAACACGAACAATGTACAGAGATGACAGAACCCAGATTATCTTGCACAGCAAGCACTGTTTTACTCGAAATCAACTTACACTGACTCGGTACATCTACACACGAAGCGTTCCTGACATCTTAAGTACAAAACGCCAAAGATCCAAAACAACAAATACGGGCTTCTACAAATTTATAGCATCATGGTAGTGGACAACCCCCTTCATGGGGGTGAGAAAATACAAACTGAAGATGAGATTGCGAAAACTAATGATTTAGCATTCTATTAAGCAACTGAGGGTTCATCCATAAGAAAATGAGGGCGAACTTGTCACCTTTAGTTGGACCAGACATGAACAAGACCATGCCTATTTCCAGTGTAAATCTCGTTGCGGTCTTCATCGTAGAAGAGAGCAGTGATATCTTCCAGGGCCTCAGCAGCGGTGCTGATTCTAGAAGCTTGGATGCGCTTCCTTGTGTTGCACTTCTTCCCTCCACAACCTGCACTGCAGTTGCATTCATTCATGGGAAGACTACTGCTCGCTTTTATTTTTGCCAAGCACTTCCCAGTTAAGATATTGCTGATATTGATAGAACCCGCTGCACCAGCAGTGTCGACAAGAGAATGAGAAACAAGACCAGTATAAGGCATTAAATACACATCCATGGAGATTTTCATGTTAGCCTATTTCCTATCACATTCCTGATTGGACAAAGGTTAAACTAAAATGCAATTTTTAGTAAAATGGCAAAATTCATATTTGAGTCCTTGGTACTTTTTTTTCTGTGTAAACAATGGGACTGTATAGGTACAAGAACCCAATCTTTACAAATAAAAGTGAAAGGAAATTTTTAGACATGGACATAAGTGCACAGATAAATATCAGTATAAATATGAATGAAAGTATAGGGTATCAATTTTTAAAAATGGAAGTACATACCCAATTTTATTTTATTTTAAGGTGGAAGATAAGGGATATCTGTTTTCCCTAATAAAGTATACACATGTAATACAGAACTTAAACAATTATAAACTGAACAAATATGCGCTGAGAACATACCAATCCCATCAGATAACGGTTCATCAGAATCTGCTTTGCAATACGAAATGATGAGATCCTGATCACTGGTGATATATATGTTGTTAGTATTGCAATCAGGATGCCATAAAAGGTGATCCTCAAAAGAGGTCACAAGCTCCCCTCTGAAGTTCCAGACAGCAACTGTTCGGTTTCTGAAAGTCAGGAATAATTGGTTCTCGTACAAAAATATGAATGCAGAAGGAGTCATGAACTCGGTCCGGCTAACTTCTGTTATCTCAACATTGCGAACCTACATAGACAGGATGTCAGAATTCGAAGGACAATAATATCAAAATTACAATATACAGCAACTTACATCAACAATCTGGAGATTCTCATTCTCTTGCTTGACTAGAAGCTTTTCATTGAATTGTTCAATGAAATCAACCTTCTTGTTTCTATGAAGAAGATGGTTAAACGATTTCAAAACAGCCCCATCCTCAATTGAGAGAATCTTCAAGGGGACAGCGCCTTGGGTTTTTGTAAATATCAATAGCATGATTCCTGGACTATTGTATAAAATATAGCAACGAAATTAAAAATACATAAAAATACCACAAGAAAACTAATACAGGGCAGAAACAACATGCAACAAGAATTTTTACAGCCTTCAATTGTTCCAGAAAGTAATTCAGGTAAACAATACTCAAGTATGCATAATAAAATTATAATAGCACAACTGGCATAACAAAACCATAGTTTCAAGGGTCTGCTTCAGTATTCCAATAAAATCCCTAAATCTATCAAATTAAGAACCAGAAAACAGACCTCTACTTAAGATTCATATCTTAGTGATCAAAATCAAAACACTTCAAATTGACAATTATAAGTTCAGCTAGCTCACACAGGCTACCTCAATTGCTTCAATATAGATAATTATACCCACAGTCATGGAATCTAACCACCCAGACTCATTTGAGCTTGATGTACCGTCTTGCCCTCAATTAATTGCAAATTTCATGTAAGTTGGCTTCTTCTGTGAATAATTCATACCTAAATATGAAGACAGCCTACTATAGCTCAAATCAGACGGACTATAATTTTTACGCAATACCTCTCATAACGCTTAAACATACTCCAAATATATATATTTTATAGACGAGTAGGGATATTAAAATAGAAATTTGACCTGCAACAGACCAACCAATAAAAGGCTTACCTGAAAAAATAAACACATACACAAAACCAGTGTTGTAAAAATCGCCGGAGGCGGCCGCCTCGAGGCGCGCCTCAGGGCGAGGCGGCCGGAAATCGCCCCGGGGCAACCGCCTCCATCCGGAAAGCCCATATGCAAGCCTCACCGACCGCATCAATGCGCCTCAGTGCGCAGAGGCGGCGAAAAAACGCTGAGGCGTAAGTGAGGCGCAGCACGTAAAATTGTTGTTCAATTTACAGGATTTGAGCCCAAATTGAAAGGGCCCATATGAAATTAAGATAAAATCAGAGGAACCCAACCCTAATTTGATATTAATAACAAAAATTAGGGTTGGAAGAAGAAGAAGCTAAAGAAATTAAAAGTTAAAACCTCCAACAAGCGCCTCTCCTCTTCGTAAATTCGTATCACCGTGCAGCCCCGCGCCTCTCCTCGTAGCACCGCGCCGCACCGCGCCGTCACCACTCGCCAGTCGCTGCTGCAGCACCGCGCCGTCGCCACTCGCCGCCGCACGTAAGGTAAGTTTTTTATTTTCAGATTTATGTTTCGCCGCTGAGTTCGTTTCTGCATCTCACTTTGTGTGTGTATGTGTGAGTCGTTTTTTGTGTAGTGTGTCTGAATTTGAAAAGTCAAATAATTATTATAGATTTAGCTGTATAATGTATTACAGAGTACAGACTACAGTGTTACTTGTGTGTTGTGTCGTGTGTGTGTGTGCATGTGTCTGTGTGAGTGGTGTGTATGCATGTGTGTTTGAAAAGTCAAAAGTGAATTAGTATTACTATTATATAAAGTTCTACAGGTGAGTCTGTACATGTGTCGTGTGTGTAATTAGTATTATATAAATATAGTCACTTAGTTCACACTTCACAGTAACAACATGTGAGTCTTGTATGTAACATGTGTCGTGTGTGTGTGCATGTGTCCGTGTGAGTGGTGTGTATGCATGTGTCTATTGTCTAAATACGTGTCAATATTATTATATTATATTGATTTGTACGTTGTACCCCAGAAAGCTATTGCATGATATGTATGAGTAGACAGTATGACTGTATGAGTTGTGTCTGTGTGAGTGACGTGAGTCGTGTATGTGTGAACATAAATTAATACTAGCTTCCAGTAAATTAGTAATACGAATAGGCTAATAGCTAGCTTCCTGTGAACATACATATTATTGTATTAATAGCTTCCAGTAATAATAATAGGCTAATAGCTTCCTGTCAACATACATAAGTAACATAATAGCTTCCTGTAATAGGTTAAATGGTAATAGCTTCATGTGAACAAAATAATTCTTCATCTCGGTCTTCCAATAAAAATAATAGCTATAAATAAAATAGTAATAATAATAGCTTCCTGAATAATAATAGGTTAGCTTCCAATGAAGTGAATATATGTTAATGTGTATATGAGTTGAGCATGTTACTTGCTAGTTTATTCATATTGTTTAATTATAATTTAAATTTAGTTTAATAATTTTATAAATTAGGATTATGGATTCGAGAAAAGATCCAGCTTGGAAATATGGGACAGAAATTCCAAATCCATCTAAAGGATACAAATATATTGAATGTAATTTTTGACATCAACAAATTAAAGGCGGAGTTGGAAGAATGAAAGGTCATCTTGCTTGCACTCATAAGAATGTCAGAGCATGTCCAAAAGTCCCAACTGAGGTAAAACAAGAAATATCTGACTACCTTAAGAAGGGGGTAGCGACAAACAAAAACGACAAGAACAATTTGATGAAATGGTTGATGCTGAAGCATACTTTGGAGGCGGTAGTGCTCATGGATCGAACCCTTCTCATGATGAAATTGACACAAGAAGCATAAGAGGACCGATGGATAAGTTTCTTGTACATGAGGATGATGAAGTTGATGAGGCTCGTTCGACGCAAACTATAAATCCGTCACAAGTTATGTTTCAACATGCAAAAGAAGCAAGAAGACAAGTGGCATTGGACATAGGAAGATTTTTCTTTGAAAATGGGATTTCTTTCAATTGCATTGAGTCCCCTTCATTTGCAAGCATGTGCAGGTCCATTGCTTTATATGGGAAAGGTTTGAGGGTTCCTTCTAGGCATGAGTTGAGTACATGGATTTTGAATGAAGAAGTAAAGACAACCACGATTTGTGTTGAAGAAATAAAAAAAACTTGGATGCAAACGGGTGTCTCAATCTTATCCGATGGATGGAAAGACATGAGAGGGAGAAGCTTGATCAATATCTTGGTTAACAATCCCTATGGGACTGTTTTTCTCAAATCAATTGATGCTTCAGACGTTGTCAAAGATGCTCAAATGATATTTAAGCTTCTTGACGATATTGTGGAGGAAATTGGAGAAGACATAGTGGTGCAAGTTGTTACTGATAATGCTAGCAACTATAAGGTTGCTGGAAAACTTTTGATGGAGAAGAGCAAGAGTCTATATTGGATACCATGTGCAGCTCATTGTCTTGATTTGATGCTTGAGAATCTTGGAGAGCTGCCACAACACAAGAATGCATTGATGAAGGCAAGGAAAGTGAGCAATTTTATATACAATCATAGATTTGTGTTGGCACTGATGAGAAAATTCACAAAGAGAGAGCTCATACGACCTGCAGTCACTAGATTTGCTACAGCTTTTTTTACTTTGGAGAGTTTGATTGAGTCGAGGCAACCTTTAGAAGCCATGTTCACCTCTGCAGATGGGCAAATAGTACTTGGGCAAACAAAAGCGATGGAAAAGCAGTAAAAAAGATAATTTTAAATGATCCACGATTTTGGCGTAGTGTTACGTATGCTTTGAATACTACGAGACCATTAGTGAAAGTGTTGAGAATGGTGGATGGTGAGCAAATGCTCAAATGGGTTTATATATGGTGCCATTGATACGACCAGGAGGAGATTGCAAAAATTTAGGAGGTCAACTTGTCGATTATAAAGAAATATAAGATATCATCGATGCAAAGTGGGAAAATCGGTTGCATTGTGATTTACATGCTGCATCTCACTTTCTAAATCCTCGACATCAATATTCTTCGAATTTCTCCCGTCATCATGAAATTAAGAAGGGTTTTATGTTTTGCATGCAAAATCGATTCCTGAAGACCGGTTCTGGTGATCTTCAATTGGATGCATTTAGAACAAAACATGGGCTTTTTGGGCTACAAACAACGTTGGAGAGTTATAAAACAAGATCTCCTGGTAAGTTACTAAGTAATAATATTTTTTAATTATCTGTTGTTTAATGTTTACATACTAATTAATTTTGTTTTATTCACAAAAGCTGATTGGTGAATTCAATATGGAGATTCAACCACAGAGCTTCAAAGGTTTGCTATAAAAGTATTGAGTTTGACATGTTCATCTTCAGCTTGTGAGCGTAATTGGAGTATGTTCAATCAGGTATTTTGTTTTTAATATATATTGCTATTATTTAATCAATTTCTATATTTTACATAACTATTTAATTTATAATTTTATAGGTGCACACAAAGAAAAGGAACCATTTGACTACATGCAAGCTCAATTCTTTGGTGTATATCATGTACAATAGAAGACTGAAAGCAAGACACCACAAAATAAAAAGTCGTGCAAAAGATAAGGATCCTTTGGAAGTTGATCACTTGGCCTCCGATGATGAATGGTATGTTGGCAATATGAATGAGCCAAATGAGCAAAGTAGTAGTGTTGCAAGTCAAACTGCACACGTGAATGATGATTTGGATCAAGAAATCGAGGATCATTTAGATGATTCACAAATGCCAAATGTGGGAACATCATCTTCATCAAGGACTACAAGTAAGAAGAGAAAAAATAACACAAATTCAAAAGGTAAACTTTAATTTAAAATTTCAAGTTAAAATATTTTTATTTATAACTCTTTATATGTTTATTTACTTACATAATTACATTGTATGTAATTTAGGCAAAGGTAAAAAAGGAAGGATTGAAGTGAATTTGATTGATGAGGAAGAAGAGGAAGATGAAGAGGATGAGGATTTTGAGGAGATGACAAGAGAAAATGAGGACAATGATGATGATGATGAATGGGATGACTTAAATATTTAAATTTTTGATGAATTACTTGTTTATACCCACTTCATGTCTTTGTTTTGATCTTTTTAAGACTTAAAAATCTTTTTATTTAATGTTGGACTTGTTATTTATTATTTTATAATTTATTTATAATTTTTTGGATTTTTTTGTTCTTTATTGTCGAGGCTTACGCCTCGGACCGCCTCGAGGCTTACCGCCTCGCCTCAAAAAGGTAAAACGCCTCACTCTCGCTTGACGCTTTTTACAACATTGCACAAAACCATCATTTACTGCTAAGCATACAGAAGAAAAGAGAACAGATAAAATTTAAAAGCACATGCTATCCAGGCTAGGGGAACAGAAGGCAATTCTAGAACTATGTGTGGACCATGTGCATCGAATTCTACCAAATTAGTGGCAATGCGAGATACAAAATCCAAGCTAGCACCAGACATTAAAAGAAGCATTCCTCCATATAAGTTTGTTGAAATAAATATAAAGTACATACAAGAAAATCTTATTAGAAACTATAAAATTACCTGATCTTAATCTCCTGCACATTTTTATCTGAAATTGAGTATAACATCGTGTAGTTTTTCAAGTCAAAAACCTTGTATATGCTGAAAGAAGACAGATCTGTGTTATCCAAAGAAAGTGTCAAATGTAACTAATGATTTACTTATCAGCTAGGAATTACCTGTCTTGTGCGGAGTAGGTAAGAACCTTTCCATTCACATCATCAAATTCAACAAAACCAGGCCACTTCAATGACTCGGACTCAAACAAAGGGAAACCAGCATCAGGTTTGCCCCTTCGTATGTATCTAAAAGATGACCACACATGCGATGAATGAGTAGTAAAACAAAATGAGAACAAAAAGAAAGAGCAAACAAATGATGAAATGGAATTACTCGATCCTTGTTGTTCTGCATTTTAAGGAACTAAAATTATCTGAAGCATAGACTGAAACAGTGATTAACGAATCATTATTTTTGTTGTAGAATAAGCTCCGAATGACTTCATCAGGACAAACATTCAAGAAGCATATCCTCTGGTTAGTCTCTGCATGAAATAGGTGACATACATAAGCCCTTTTAACAGCCAGGAAAAAATTGCACAAAGAGCTTGAATTTCAGTAGTAAATGCACCTCGACTAAATGCTGCACAGACACCAGATTGGGCAAGTGCAAAGACAATATCACGGGCAGCAACTATCTCAATAATTTTTGACCTCTTCTTCAGAAATGGTAATGACAAAGAACAATATCCCTTGGGATCATGAGTATCATACTCCTCCTGAACCAAAAAATCGAGGTCGGTTAGTCCATCATGTACGTACATAGGCAACATTCTATACATTCTCTCTATGACACTTGAAGACAAACCATACAACCAAAAGAATGAGCTGTCATGTTACAGACATTTTTCATTGAATTGTTGCCTGTATAATGTGATCAAATTGACACAGATGTCATAATACCTCCATCAGATTTTTGGATTCAAAATTTAGCAGAGAATGTACAGGAAAAATGACTCGAACTTGATCATTCTCTACACCAAAAATAGATGTTTTTCATAAGCAAGAAATACCCAAAACTGGCATGTGCCCGCACGTCACTTTCAGACACAAGCAGTAAAGAAAGTATTTTCACCTTAATCAAATTTCGCGAAACACTGAAGTATATGATATTACTAGTTAAGTACTTAAAACAAATAAATGACAGCAATTTTCTAATTCGCTACACATATAAAAATTGTATCTTCAGCATGTCATATGACCATGAGTCGGATTATGTATCCACCTGATTTGCTCACAAACTCATACTAATACCACACAGATCATTAAATTCGTATACCGGCTTCTTCAGAAGTGGGGACAAAAGCATTATCCATACTTCACAAAGTCTTGGAATTGATATCTTTTCTACATTACTAGGTTGAAGCACAGACTTCTCGAAAATTGTTTACTTGATTCTTGTCTAATCAGGTCAAAACATCATCTTGCTTCCTCATACCACAAACCAAATAAATAGTGTGCACCAAGGTATGTGTTTCCATCTCAGGCACTGACATCGTTACTACATCGCAAAATGTAGTGGTTCTTGAACTTCAGAAGGAAAGGGACATGTTTAGAACAGTTGACTACCCCTTCCCACAAAAAACTAAAAGAAAAATCCAATGTTCTAAAGGCAACAGACTTGGACCTAACGTTTGGTCCATGCATAGGAGGGGCTGATTTGAGGCAAAACCATGGTCGCACAAGGGCTGCCTGAGTTGATGGGTCCCTACGAAGCTGCCTTGAGGACCTTCTAGAACACTAACAAAAAAATAGACCTGCCTGAGTTGGTGGGTCCCTAAGAAGCTGCCTTTAGGACCTTCTAGAACACTAACAAAAAAATAGACGACCCATGTCAACCCATATAGATGATCAGAAGAATAATTTGGAACAGAGCCAATAGAATTCTTTTAGCAGAAGGGTTTAAAATAAAGTTAAACTAGACAGCCAAGAATTTTAATGGTTACTTAACCTATAACACTTTTGTACAAAATCTAGTTATTGAAAGGCCCAATTATGTGATCTAAAATATAAAGAAGACTAGGTCACTCTACAACTTAGGTGCATAGTTTATTAACTATGTAAGCAGCTTTAGGGACATCACACTCTAGAGAACCATTACGTGAACAACAAAAGAATCATTCAGAAGGTCATAACACACAATCTGATATGTCTCTCAGCTTTCTTGGTAAGTCATAGCGGGTTAGCATCACAAAGGGCCAAGTAATGAAATATTGATTTAGATACAGATTTAAATATCAATCCATGTAAAAGTATCATAACAACTCAAAATATACTAACATCTTTCGTCTTGTCCTCTTCACACAAGATAAAACAATATCATCCTTCTGGTATACAGATTTACATATATAAATCCATATACATATGCCTATTCAAGTGAGAAGCACAAAAAGGCGAAATTGAGGTGAAAAATATGCGCTCAAAATCTCGATGGACACTTCATCAAGCAAGTACCCAAAAGCCCAAATTTTTAAGTGCGTCAAATCTTCATCACATGCACATAATCCAGCAAAGTTCAAATCTTCATAGAGAACTACAAACCCTTCAATTATTTAGATGGGCCAAAAACCACAGAAGCCTGCAGAAAATTGAAACTGTGGAAAGATGATTAATTAAATCAACTAAACCTGCAAGCGAATGTTGCGGAATCGCTCTTGAGCATCACTCATGCTAAAAGCACGGTCACGCTTCGAGGAAATCTCCCTTCTCTGCAGCTTCTTCACGCTGTTAACAAAACCATCTAAACCACCGCGCGGCCGCTTCTTAGCCACCACTCGCCGGCCACAGCACGGCCTCGGGCTCGCCGTTATTCTCCGCCCATCCATGACGGAGACACTCCCTTTTTACAAAGAAATCTAAACCCTAAAAAAATTATGCACATAAAATGTATAACATCAAACGAAGAAACCCTATATCTCCCAGCCCAGAAAAGATAGTCGAGGCTCCTTTACCGCCCAAGGTCCGGAGCGAAATTCAAACGGAAACAAGAGAAAATCACTTTCTCCTCTTCTTCAGAACTGAGTTTTTCAATTAATTTTCGCATTTACGCAAATTTGGATGCGAATGAACTCTTTCTCTCTCTAATCTCTCTCTATCCCTCCCATGTATTAATCAGGTGAAGGCAATTTGGCAAAGAGTAAAGCTTTTGCTTTGAGGGAGGGGCCTAAAAATAGAGTGGGAAATTTGTCGGATTTTAGAAGCATTTGACGTCCGACTACAGTTCAATTTCAGATTGACAACATCCGACGCTGTAACATCTATATTTATTCAAAAACAATTATTATTATTATTATTATTATTATTATTATTATTATTATTATTGTTGTTGTTGTTGTTATTATTGTTGTTGTTGTTGTCTCATGAATTGCATTAACCCCAATCCTCTATAGTGACGTGCAAAATTTATGAAGAAACAATGGGTTCAACATGATACCGATTCAAGTATTTTTCAACTTCATAGATTTGGGTTAGATTAAACATTAAAATTATAGATCTAAAAAAAATTGAATCTAAAAAATCCGTAAAAAAAAAAACTCTGACTAACTGGGCTTCAGGACAAAAAAAAGTTTGTAATTTTCGGACTAAAAAAACTCATTTGGCAAATATATATTTTTATTTCCTATTAATTTTTTGTTCTATTTGATTCTTTATCTTTCTTCTTATCTTTTTCTTTAATTCTCTTTTTAAGTTACTTATTATGTTATTTTGAATTATTTACTATTTTAGATTAAGAACTCTTATTATATTAATATATAAATTTTAACTAGAACAATGCAAGAATATCCGAACAATAATTCAAATTTATCCAAACAAGAAAAGCAACTTGTTCCAACCAAAACTCACATTTCGATATTTTGCATACAACTTTTTTTTCTTAATATTTCCAATACGGTCCCGAGATGTTCAAAGATGTTGCTTTTATCCCTTGAATACACTAGAATATCGTCAATGAACACAATAACAAACCGATCAAGATATGAGTAGAAAACTCGGTTCATTAAGTCCATGAAGACGCCTCATGCGTTCGAGAGACCAAAAGGTACGACAATGAATTCAAATGACCATATCTTGTTCTAAAAGTCGCTTTAATGTCACTCTTTTGATTTTTAGTTGGTGATAACCCGATCTCAAGTCAATCTTTGAGAACACACTAGCACCTTTAAGTCGATCAAATAAATCTTCGATCCCGGCAATGGATACTTATTCTTAATCGTCAATCTATTCAGCCTCAGTAATCCACGCACATTCTTAGGGTTCCATCTTTCTTTTCACAAATAATACCGAGCACCCCAGGAGATACACTTGGTCGAATAAATTCTTTTCTAAGTAGGTCTTGCAATTGAACTTTGAGTTCTTGCAATTCTCTCGGTGCCATTCGGTATGGTGCTTTTGAGATCGGTGTCGCCCAGTGTACCGGATCTATTGTAAATTCAACTCGACGGTGCGGTGGAATCCTGGTAATTCCTCGGAAACACATCTACATATTCCTTACTACCCAGTACTTCGTGATCTTACTTTTGTCAGATTGTGTTTCAGTCATGGTAACTAAATACCCAAAGCAATTACTTTTTCTTAACATTTTCATCGCTTTTATTGCACTGATAATTTTGGATGGAGCCTTTGTTCTTGCACCATGAAAACAAAATTTTGGCTCTCCAGGACATTGAATCTCCACTTCCCGCTCACGACATCTGAGTGTTACATGATTCTTACCCATCCAATCCATTCCTAGGATTATATCAAAATCTCGCATGTCTATAACATGAAGGTCAGCTTCTAGTTCCTTTCCCTCTAAATCTATTACTATGCCTTTTATTATCTTAGAAGTTATAATAGTTTTTCCTGAAGGAATGCTAAGTTCTAGTGCATCACAATCAACATAGCAAGACATTTCAAGATTGGAACAAAATTTTGTAGAGATAAAGGAATGTGTAGCTCCAGAATCAAATAAGACCAAAGCTGGAGTATTGAACACTTGAAGAATACCTGACATCGTGTCTGCTCCATCTTTAGAGTTATCTTCTCCTTGTGTCATAGCAAAGACTCGGGGCTTCACTTTCTTTTCGTGTACTTGCACTTTCTTTTCGTGCTCCTCATCTTATTAGGCGCTTATACACACATGCCCGGTTTTCCACAAGAATAGCACATTTCTTTCCTAGCCAAGATTCACCTTTATGATGTTTCTTGCAATTTGGGCACAGAGGCTTGTCAGTGCTTGTTGCAGTGTTTGCCGAACCTATCGAAGAACGTGATATTTGTTGCCATCTCTTGCCTGACCGCTCACTTCCATTTTTCCCCGAATTCCCTTCTTCTTTTTCCATAAAATTCACGTTTCTCATCTCGGGTTTCTAGTTGCAGACCACTAGAAATCGCTTGTGCTCGTTCAATTATTTCCCTATAAGTTGCTAGTTTCAGGCCAGCTAATATTCCTTGAATTTCTGGTCGCAACCCTTGTTCAAAACGGCGAGCTTTCTTCTCATCTGTATCAACCAAATACGGTGCAAATCGAGACAATCTATTAAAATTCCTTTCATATTCAACCACTGTCATATTCCCTACTTTAAGTTAAGAAATTCGGTCTCTTTCTCCGAATCGATATGATTGAGGAAGTGCGATCCCTAATCAAATCTTTGAAATCATTCCACGTCAAAGCTTGACGTTGTTCAACAATCGTTGTTCGCATGCGACTCCCACCAATAACTTGCTTCCTCAACTAGTTGGTATATAGCACATGAAACTTTTGCTCTTGAGCAACCCATCAACTCAAAATACGCCAAGAACTCGAATCCACCTCAACATTTTCTCGGTCTTTCATATCCCTTAAACTTTGGTGGATCCATCCTTCTAAACCGATCAATAATTTCATAAGTTCTCGGTTGGGTATTCATTCCCACACTCGATTTGCTTGTCACGATAAACCCTTGCGCGTTTGTAGAAACCGAACAAAATCTACACCATTATCCGGGTTTGTGGCCCATTTTCTTGGCGAGATTGCGTCTTGGTGGCATACTTCAATTTCTAAATCAAAGATACAAGTCATTTACTTTCGGACCTCGGGTTATATTTCGAGGACTTCTTTCTCATAGCATGAAAATATTGCTTTATTTTCTTTTCATAGCATAACACATTTTTCTTAACTTGAATACCGACTTTCGAAGTTAAGAAACACTTCATATAACTTTCATCTATAACTTTATACGTAATGTGTCGTAATAGCGCATAAATCTTTAATTCAGATCAAGCATAACAAATCAATATACTTTGTCCCTTGTGGACACTTCTTAACTTTTCTCATTTCTTTTGATACGAAAACTTTCAAACATTATCCCGACACAATCTTTCTTTTCATTTCAATTCATTGCATACTCACATCATAACTTTGAAAAACAATTAAACACTTTTCATAAACATAAATTACCTGAGAGTCGACGTTGAGCAACGGTAATGACCCACACATTCTCTCGTCTCAATCAAAAATTCAAAAGCTTTCAAACACATATCATACGTTCCTACTATTAGCAAGTCTACAGGAATGTAAACCTTGCTCGATACCAAACCTATACGCCCCATTCTTGTAACAAAACATTACTAAAATCTTTCTATATTTAACAATTTTAAAATAATATTATTAATAATAATAATATTGGTATACATTATTTGTAAGCAATGAGGAAAATTGATGAACGGACAAAGATATACCCGAAATACGATATGCCAACCCGAAACAAAAACAATACCAACAGTTCCAACAACAACTATGACGATATCAACAACATCTAGGGACACAAATTTCATCAAAATATATACATATCTATTAAATATCATAGTATATCAAACATAGTTTTTAGCCAAAACCATTTAAGTTTGTTCTCAACACATTTGAGTACTAGCATGGTTTAAAACATATTTACATAAAACATGATCCCGAGAGAATGTATGTGTGGAGCTCATTCCCACAAGATCAACCGTCAACTTCTCGACTTGCAAAACATATATGAAAATAGGGGATGTGAGCATGTAAACATACTCGGGGAATACATCGCAGCGCTTATAACCCATCACGTAATGCACACAACATAATGAACTCTTCTTTAACAGCTATTACTCATGGGTACTCATTATTTATCTCATTGCGCTACCTTGCGGTACTCATTATTTATCGCGTTGGTTAGCCCCTCGGGCCTCCTCGAGGAAATTCTTTGACATTGAGCCCCTCAGGGCTCCCTCGAGTGTAGATCGCCACACCAGACCCCTCGGGTCTCCTCGAGGGTACTTCTTTAACATTCTAGCTCACATGCATGCACAAAACACAACAATGATTATAACCATACAACTTACTTACAGATAGAGTAAACCCCACCTCGTGTAAACGTTTCAAAAACTCTTTAGCCTTTGCTTGGTTGTCCGTCCTTGAGCTTCGGATGTTACGCCACCTAGCACTTTAACATTACTCTTAACTAAGTTTCATATGTCCAATTAAGTATATAAGACTCATCAACATGTACAAATTATCTAGTCTTAACCAAAAATCAACAATACCCTTTTTAACCTAACGTATGTTCAACGTGAAAAATCGCATAAGACGTCATTTATCTTAAACGAGCCTCCATATATGTTCAACTATTATCAAAGAACATAAATCAATCATCAAAATCCAAAAATCAAAGCTTTAGCATTGAAAGCCCTAATTCGACGTCAAACTAAAATTTTTCAAATTTTGAATACGTCGGCTGAAAAATCCGAATAAATCATTTTAAGATTTATTCATAGCATAGAATCCAAATATGAAGTCAAAATGATCAAATAAAATCAAAAATCCAACATTACATGGTCTAGGGTTTTCGGCCAAAAAGGGGTTTTTCAACGGCTTCGATTTCAAACGTTTTTCTTTTTCAAAACATATTTATTTCAATCCAACAACACATATATGAACAAATATCAAGCATATAAACAACATAAATTCAAGATAAAGACCTCCAAAATTTCGAAATTTACCAAATTTCACAGAATGCACTTATGTTCAAAATTTCAACGTTAAACGATTCGTCGGCGATTAACTTAACATAAGATCAAGAAATCATCAAACAACAACACATCATCTTCATAATTCACAAAATGACCGAAAATACATCATGTTCATAAGTTCATATTTTTCTAAATTTCAAACCATAGATGTGTTCTAAGGATGGAATTATACCGATTTCAAGACGGATCGAAAATTTAACGGTTGGATCGTGAAATTTGGAGCATGAAGTTTTCAAAAATTTTAGTGTGTGTGTAGTGTGTGAAGCACGAAATTGGGGAAGAAAAATGATGAAAATGATGAATAGTAGCTATTTATAATCTAATCCACAAATTTTTCTTTTATTTTTCAATTTATTTAATAAGGTGATTAATCACCATTTTCTAGAGAAATCCACAAAATTCTACACTTTTCTTCATACTTAAGGCATAAGATGTATATTTACATATATGTACATGTATATCCATTTTATTACTTCTTTATAAATTTTTTATCTAATGCATAACAAATAAACATTTTAATCGATTCTTATATCCAAATCACTTAATATCATCAATTAATCACCAATGCATAAAAATTAAACTTTCATGTTAAATTTATAATTATAAATTACTAAGACATTAAAACTTATAATATCAAACTTTACATTTTCGCTAGGGCGCATCCTCGCCTCGCCGAACAACTCAGAAAACGCTCAAAACTCAAATTTTCATTAGTTCACAATTTAAAGAAAATAATTCACTCTTAAAATATAGATATATATATATATATATATATATATATATAAATATATATTTCATACTTTAAGAAAATTTCTGGTATTACATTCTACCCCTTAAAATAATTTCGTCCTCGAAATTAACCTCGTTTGTCTCTAAGGTCGATAGCGAACCAAAAGTTCATCTTCTTTCCCATGTGGCTTCCTCAGTCCATGCCTACTCCATCAGATTTTCACCAAATGCTCCTCTCGATTTCTTAAAGTATGCACCTTCTATCTAGAATAGCAATCGGTACCTCTTCGTATGTTAGATTCGGTGAAACTTGTAAATTCTCATGAGATATACATGACCTGTATCTGAGATATATTTCCTAAGCATCGACACGTGAAACACATCATGAACACCAGCCAAGTCTGGAGGTAAAGCTAATCGATATGCCACATTTCCTATCCTTTCAAGTATTTCAAAAGGCCCTACATAACAAAGTTGTAACTTTCCTTTCTTACCAAATCTGATTACTCCTTTTATCGGCGCTATCTTTAAAAATACCTTGTCACCAACCTCGAAGTGTATGTCCTTTCGTCTTTGGTCAGCATACGATTTCTGACGATCTTGGGCTGCCTTAATTCTTTCTCTGATCTTTGTGATAACTCCAACTGTTTCTTCAATTAATTAGGCCCTAAAATCCGTCTCTCTCCAACTTCATCCCAATGAATTGGTGACCTACATTTTCTTCCATACAGTGCTTCAAATGGAGCCATCCAATAGTGGCTTGATAGCTATTATTATAAGCGAATTCCACCAACGGTAGATACTTCTCCCAACTTCCACCCATATCTAACACGCAAGCACGGAGCATATCTTCCGAATTTGATAGTTCGCTCTGTCATCCATCCGATTGAGGATGGTAAGTCAGATCGAAATTTAACTTAGTGCCTAAAGTCGATCGAGACTTTTCCAAAATTGAAGTAGATCTTGTGTCTCGATCGACACAATGGACACCGGCACTCCATGTAGCCTTACAATCTCATTAATATAGAGTCGAGCTAATCGATCCATGCTAAAAGTCATCTTCATGGGAAGAAAGTGAGTTGATTTTGTCAATCTATCAATAATAACCCAGATAGCGTGATTACCTCTAACTGTACGCGGTAACCCAACCACAAAATCCATAGAAATGTGTTCCCATTTCCACTCAGGAATCTCAAGTGGATTTAGTAATCCAGACGGTCGTTGATGTTCGAATTTCACCTCCTGACATGTAATGCATTTTTCTACAAACTCTCCAATGGATTTCTTCATATTCGCCACCGAGATTGATTTCAAATCTTTGTACATTTTGGTTCCTCCGGATGCACGGAATATGGAGTATTATGAGCTTCTTCAAGTAGTTCTTGTCTCAATTCCTCATTATTCGCACACACAATCTCCGTTAAAGACAAGTGTACCATCGGTCGTGATAGCAAATTCTTGAATTGTACCTCTTCGCTTGCTTTCTTCATTTTGCACAAAATGGATCATTCTTTTGTGCCTCTAATTCGATCTTGAATTATCGGACGAACCACAAGTGCAGAAATGATTCCTATCGTGGTGTTTGGTGGCGTCACCACTTCCAAATTCAATTTCTGAAATTCTCTAATCAGTTCTTCTTGTTTGGTAAGTAACGTTGCCACGTAACTTTTTCGGCTCAATGCATCAGCAACTACGTTTGCCTTTCCAGGATGATAGTGAATGGTGCAGTCATAGTCTTTAACCAACTCTAACCATCTTCTTTGCCGAAGGTTTAACTCTTTCTGCGTGAAGAAATATTTCAAACTTTATGGTCGGTGTAAATGTCACACTTGCTCCCATAAAGATAATGTCGCCAAATCTTCAATGCATGTACCACACCGCAAGCTCAAGATCATGTGTCGGATAATTACGCCGTGTGGTTTCAATTGTCTTGAAGCATAAGCTATCACATTTCCATGTTGCATTAACACACATCCAAGTCCTCGCTTTGAAGCATCATCAGAGATAATGAAACCATCGGTACCGTCATGCACGCTAGAACAGAGTTGACATGAAACGATGCTTTAGCTCTTGAAACTTTGCTCACACTGCTCATTCCATCGAAACTTCTCATTTTTACGTGTCAACTTTGTCAATGGACCGTAAATCTTTGAGAAACCTTCTATAAATCTTCGATAATACCCCGCCATTCCAAGAAAACTTCGACCTCATTCACATTAGTTGGTCTTTTCCAATTGCTTATCGCTCAACTTTTGACTTGATCTACTTCTATTCCTCTCAAGTGATCACATGTCCAAGAAAAGCAACTTGTTCCAACCAAAACTCACATTTCGATATTTTGCATACAACTTTTCTTTTCTTAATATTTCTAATACGGTCCCGAGATGTTCAAAGATGTTGCTTTTTATCCCTTGAATACACTAGAATATCACAATGAACACAATAACAAACCGATCAAGATATGAGTAGAAAACTCGGTTCATTAAGTCCATGAAGACGCTTGCACATACGAGAGACCAAAAGGTACGACGGTGAATTCAAATGACCATATCTTGTTCTAAAAGTCTGTTTTCGAATGTCACTCTCTTTGATTTTTAGTTGGTGATAACCCGATCTCAAGTCAATCTTTGAGAACACACTAGCACCTTTAAGTCGATCAAATAAATCTTCGATCCCGGCAATGGATACTTATTCTTAATCGTCAATCTATTCAGTTCTCTGTAATCCACGAACATTCTTAGGGTTCCATCTTTCTTTTTCACAAATAATACCGGAGCACCCCTAGGAGATACACTTGGTCGAATAAATTCTTTTCTAAGTAGGTCTTGCAATTGAACTTTGAGTTCTTGCAATTCTCTGGTGCCATTCGGTATGGTGCTTTTGAGATCGGTGCTGCCCATGTACGGATCTATTGTAAATTCAACTCGACGGTCCTGGTGGAATCCTCGTAATTCCTCGTGAAACACATCTACATATTCCTTACTACCGGTACTTGGTGATCTTACTTTTGTCGATTGTGTTTCACCATGGTAACTAAATACCCAAAGCAATTACTTTTTCTTAACATTTTCATCGCTTTTATCAGACCGATAATTTTGGATGGAGCCTTTGTTCTTGCACCATGAAAACAAAATTTTGCTCTCCAGACATTGAATCTCCACTTCCCGCCACGACATCCGAGTGTTACATGATTCTTACCCATCCAATCCATTCCTAGGATTATATCAAAATCTCGCATGTCTATAACATGAAGGTCGCCTTCTTTTTCCTTTCTCTCTAAATCTATTACTACGCTTTTATTATCCTAGAAGTTATAATAGTTTTTCCCGAAGGAATGCTAACTTCTAGTGCATCACAATCAACATAGCAAGGCATTTCAAGATTGGAACAAAATTTTGTAGAGATAAAGGAATGTGTAGCTCCGTAATCAAATAAGACCAAAGTCGAGTATTGAACACTTGAAGAATACCGACATCGTGTCCGCTCCATCTTTAGAGTTATCTTCTCCTTGTGTCATAGCAAAGACTCGAGGCTTCACTTTCTTTTCGTGTACTTGCACTTTCTTTTCGTGCTCCTCATCTTATTGGGCGCTTATATGACACATGCCCCGGTTTTCCACAAGAATAGCACACATTCTTTCCTAGCCAAAGATTCACCTTTATGATGTTTCTTGCAATTTGGGCACGAGGCTTGTCGCTGCTTGTTGCGTTGTTTGCCGAACCCATCAAGAACGTGATATTTGTTGCCATCTCTTTTCGACCGCTCACTTCCATTTTTCCCTAATTCTCCCTCTTTTTTTCCATAAAATTCACGCTTTCTCATCTCGGGTTTCTAGTTGCACCACTAGAAATCGCTTGTGCTCGCTCAATTATTTCCTATAAGTTGCTAGTTTCAAGCCGCCTAATATTCCTCGAATTTCGGTCGCAACCCTTGTTCAAAACGGCGAGCTTTCTTCTCATCTCAGATCAACCAAATACGGTGCAAATCGAGACAATCTATTAAAATTCCTTTCATATTCAACCACCGCCATATTCCCTACTTTAAGTTAAAAATTTAGTCTCTTTCTCCGCCGATATGATTGAGGAAGTAACGATCCCTTCAAATCTTTGAAATCATTCCACGCCAAAGCTCGACGTTGTTCAACATCATTGTTCGCATGCGACTCCCACCAATAACTTGCTTCCTCAACTAGTTGGTATATAGCACATGAAACTTTTGCTCTTCGAGCAACCCATCAACTCAAAATACGCTCAAGAACTCGAATCCACCTCAACATTTTCTCGGTCTTTCATATCCCTAAACTTTGGTGGATCCATCCTTCTAAACCGATCAATAATTTCATAAGTTCTCGGTTGGTATTCACTCCCACACCTCGATTTGCTTGTCACGATAAACCCTTGCAGCGCTTGTAGAAACTTAACAAAATCTACACCATTATCTCGGGTTTGTGGCCCATTTTCGCCAGATCAAGCGTCTTGGTGGCATACTTCAATTTCTAAATCAAAGATACAAGTCATTTACTTTCGCACCTACAGTTATATTTCGAGGACTTCTTTCTCATAGCATGAAAATATTGCTTTATTTTCTTTTCATAGCATAACACATTTTTCTTAACTTGAATACCGACTTTCGTGGTTAAGAAACACTTCATATAACTTTCATCTATAACTTTATAAAGAATGTGTCTGTAACTACATAAATCTTTAATTCAGTATCAAGCATAACAAATCAATATACTTTGTCCCTTGTGGACACTTCTTAACTTTTCTCATTTCTTTTGATACTAAAACTTTCAAACATTATCCCGACACAATCTTTCTTTTCATTTCAATTCATCAGATACTCACATCATAACTTTGAAAAACAATTAAACACTTTTCATAAACATAAATTACCCGAGAGTCGACGTTGAGCAACGGTAATGACCCACACATTCTCTCGCCTCAATCAAAATTCAAAAGCTTTCAAACACATATCATACGCTCCTACTATTAGCAAGTCTACGTGAATGTAAACCTTGCTCGATACCAAACCTGTAACGCCCCATTCTTGTAATGTAAACATTACTAAAATCTTTCTATATTTAACAATTTTAAAATAATATTATTAATAATAATAATATTGATATACATTATTTATAAGCAATGGAGGAAAATTGACAAACGGACAAAGATATACCCCGAAATACGATATGCCAACCCTAAACAAAAACAATACCAACAATTCCAACAAAGAACTATGACGATATCAATAACATCTAGGGACACCTCATCAAAATATATACATATCTATTAAATATCATAGTATATCAAACATAGTTTTTAGCCAAAACCATTTAAGTTTGTTCTCAACACATTTGAGTACTAGCATGGTTTAAAACATATTTACATAAAACATGATCCCGAGAGAATGTATGTGTGAGCTCATTCCCACAAGATCAACCGTCAACTTCTCAAACTGCAAAAACATATATGAAAATAGGGATGTGAGCATGTAAACATACTCGGTGGGGAATACATCGCAAGCAAGCTATAACCAATCACGTAATGCACACAACATAATGAACTCTTCTTTAACAGCTACCTTGCGGTTACTCATTATTTATCTCATTGGCGCTTACTCATGGGTACTCATTATTTATCGCGTTGGTTAGCCCCTCGGGCCTCCCTCGAGGAAATTCTTTAACATCGAGCCCTCAGGGCCTCCCTCGAGTGTAGATCGCTACACTAGACCCCTTTGGGTCTCCTCGAGGGTACTTCTTTAACATTCTAGCTCACATGCATGCACAAAACACAACAATGATTATAACCATACAACGACTTACGATAGAGTAAACCCCACCTCGTAAACGCTTTCAAAACTCTTTAGCCTTTGCTTGGTTGTCCGTCCTTGAGCTTCGGATGTTACGCCACCTAGCACTTTAACATTACTCTTAACTAAGTTTCATATGTCCAATTAAGTATATAAGACTCATCAACATGTACAAATTATCTAGTCTTAACCAAAATCAACAATACCCTTTTAACCTAACGATGTTCAACGTGAAAATCGCATAAGACGTCATTTATCTTAAACGAGCCTCCATATATGTTCAACTATTATCAAAGAACATAAATCAATCATCAAAATCCAAAAATCAAAGCTTTAGCATTGAAAGCCCTAATTCGACGTCAAACTAAAATTTTCCAAATTTTGAATACGTCGGCTGAAAAATCCGAATAAATCATTTTAAGCTTTATTCATAGCATAGAATCCAAATATGAAGTCAAAATGATCAAATAAAATCAAAAATCCAACATTACATGGTCTAGGGTTTTCGGCCAAAAAGGGGTTTTTCAACGGCTTCGATTTCAAACGTTTTTCTTGTTCAAAACATATTTATTTCAATCCAACAACACATATATGAACAAATATCAAGCATATAAACAACATAAATTCAAGATAAAGACCTCCAAAATTTCGAAATTTACCAAATTTCACAGAATGCACTTATGTTCAAAATTTCAACGTTAAACGATTCGTCGGCGATTAACTTAACATAAGATCAAGAAATCATCAAACAACAACACATCCTCTTCATAATTCACAAAATGACCGAAAATACATCATGTTCATAAGTTCATATTTTTCTAAATTTCAAACCATAGATGTGTTCTAAGGATGGAATTATACCGAATTCAAGACCGATCGAAAATTTAACTATTGATCGTGAAATTTGGAGCATGAAGTTTTCAAAAATTTTAGTGTGTGTGTAGTGTGTGAAGCACGAAATTGGGGAAGAAAAATGATGAAAATGATGAATAGTAGCTATTTATAATCTAATCCACAAATTTTTCTTTTATTTTTCAATTTATTTAATAAGGTGATTAATCACCATTTTCTAGAGAATTCCACAAAATTCTACACTTTTCTTCATACTTAAGGCATAAGATGTATATTTACATATATGTACATGTATATCCATTTTATTACTTCTTTATAAATTTTTATCTAATGCATAACAAATAAACGCTTTAATCGATTCTTATATCCAAATCACTTAATATCATCAATTAATCACCAATGCATAAAAATTAAACTTTCATGTTAAATTTATAATTATAAATTACTAAGACATTAAAACTTATAATATCAAACTTTACATTTTCGCTAGGCGCATCCTCGCCTCGCCGAACAACCTCAGTAAAACGCTCAAAACTCAAATTTTCATTAGTTCACAATTTAAAGAAAAATAATTCACTCTTAAAATATATATATATATATATATATATATATATATATATATATATATTTCATACTTTTTAAGAAAATTTCTGGTATTACATTCTACCCCTTAAAATAATTTCGTCCTCGAAATTAACCCGTATGTCTCTAAGGTCGATAGCGAACCAAAAGTTCATCTTCTCTTCCCATGTGGCTTCCTCAGTCCATGCCTACTCCAATCGTATTTTCACCAAAGGCTCCTCTCGATTTCTTAAAGTATGCACCTTCTATCTAGAATAGCAATCGGCACTTCTTATGTTAGATTGGTGAAACTCAGAATTCTCATGAGATATAACATGACCGATCCGAGATATATTTCCTAAGCATCGACACGTGAAACACATCATGAACGCCACCAAGTCCGGAGGTAAAGCTAATCGATATGCCACATTTCCTATCCTTTCAAGTATTTCAAAAGGCCCTACATAACGAGGTCAGAACTTTCCTTTCTTACCAACTGATTACCCTTTTATCGGCGCTATCTTTAAAAATACCTTGTCACCAACCTCAAGTGTATGTCCTTTCGCCTTTGGTCAAGATACGATTTCGACGATCTTGGGCGCTTTAATTCTTTCTCTCGATCTTTGTGATAACTCCAACTGCTTCTTCAATTAATTCAGCCCTAAAATCCGCTCTCTCCAACTTCATCCCAATGAATTGGTGACCTACATTTTCTTCCATACAAAGCTTCAAATGGAGCCATCCCAATAGTGGCTTGATAGCTATTATTATAAGCGAATTCCACCAACGGTAGATACTTCTCCCAACTTCCACCCATATCTAACACGCAAGCACGGAGCATATCTTCCGAATTTGATAGTTCGCCTCGTCTCATCCATCCGATTGAGGATGGTAAGTCAGATCAAATTTAACTTAGTGCCTAAAGTCGATCAAGACTTTTCCAAAATTGAAGTAAATCTTGTGTCTCGATCCGACACAATGGACACCGCACTCCATGTAGCCTTACAATCTCATTAATATAGAGTTGAGCTAATCGATCCATGCTAAAAGTCATCTTCATGGGAAGAAAGTGAGCTGATTTTGTCAATCTATCGATAATAACCCAAATAGCGTGATTACCTCTAACTGCACGCGGTAATCCAACCACAAAATCCATAGAAATGTGTTCCCATTTCCACTGTGAATCTCAAGTGGATTTAGTAATCCGACGGTCGTTGATGTTCGAATTTCACCACGACATGTAATGCATTTTTCTACAAACTCTCCAATGGATTTCTTCATATTCGCCACCAAGAGATTGATTTCAAATCTTTGTACATTTTGGTTCCTCCGGATGCACGGAATATGGAGTATTATGAGCTTCTTCAAGTAGTTCTTGTCTCAATTCCTCATTATTCGCACACACAATCTCCGTTAAAGACAAGTGTACCATCGGTCGTGATAGCAAACTTGAATTGTACCTCTTCTCGCTGCTTCTTCATTTTGCACAAAATGGATCATTCTTTGTGCCTCTCTAATTCGATCTTGAATTATCTGACGAACCACAAGTGCGTAAATGATTCCTATCGTGGTGTTTGGTGGTGTCACCACTTCCAAATTCAATTTCAAATTCTCTAATCGCTTCTTCTTGTTTGGTAAGTAACGCTGCCACGTAACTTTTTCGCTCAATGCATCAAGAACTACGTTTGCTTTTCCAGATGATAGTGAATGGTGCAACATAGTCTTTAACCAACTCTAACCATCTTCTTTGCCAAGGTTTAACTCTTTCTGCGTGAAGAAATATTTCAAACTTTTATGGTCGCAAATGTCACACTTGCTCCCATAAAGATAATGTCGCCAAATCTTCAACGCATGTACCACAAACCGCAAGCTCAAGATCATGTGTCGGATAATTCGCTCGTGTGGTTTCAATTGTCTTGAAGCATAAGCTATCACATTTCCATGTTGCATTAACACACATCCAAGTCCTCGCTTTGAAGCATCATCAGAGATAATGAAACCATCGGTACCATCAGCACGCTAGAACAGAGTTGACATGAGACGTTGCTTTAGCTCTTGAAACTTTGCTCACACTGCTCATTCCATTGAAACTTCTCATTTTACGTGTCAACTTTGTCAATGGACCGTAAATCTTTGAGAAACCTTCTATAAATCTTCGATAATACCCCGCCATTCCAAGAAAACTTCTCGACCTCATTCACATTAGTTGGTCTTTTCCAATTGCTTATCGCTCAACTTTTGACTGATCTACTTCTATTCCTCTCAAGTAATCACATGTCCAAGAAAAGCAACTTGTTCCAACCAAAACTCACATTTCGATATTTTGCATACAACTTTTCTTTTCTTAATATTTCCAATACGGTCCCGAGATGTTCAAGATGTTGCTTTTATCCCTTGAATACACTAGAATATCACAATGAACACAATAACAAACCGATCAAGATATGAGTAGAAAACTCGGTTCATTAAGTCCATGAAGACGCCTCGCCCATTCGAGAGACCAAAAGGTACGATGTTGAATTCAAATGACCATATCTTGTTCTAAAAGTCGTTTTAATGTCACTCTCTTTGATTTTTAGTTGGTGATAACCCGATCTCAAGTCAATCTTTGAGAACACACTAGCACCTTTAAGTCGATCAAATAAATCTTCGATCCCGGCAATGGATACTTATTCTTAATCGTCAATCTATTCAGCCTCTACGTAATCCACGCACATTCTTAGGGTTCCATCTTTCTTTTCACAAATAATACCGAGCACCCCAAGGAGATACACTTGGTCGAATAAATTCTTTTCTAAGTAGGTCTTGCAATTGAACTTTGAGTTCTTGCAATTCTCTCGTGCCATTCGGTATGGTGCTTTTGAGATCGGTGCTGCCCTGTACCGCATCTATTGTAATTCAACTTGACGGTCCGTGGAATCCTGTAATTCCTCAGAAACACATCTACATATTCCTTACTACCGGTACTTCCGTGATCTTACTTTTGTCGATTGTGTTTCACCATGGTAACTAAATACCCAAAGCAATTACTTTTTCTTAACATTTTCATCGCTTTTATCAGACCGATAATTTTGGATGGAGCCTTTGTTCTCGCACCATGAAAACAAAATTTTGCTCTCCAGACATGGAATCTCCACTTCCCGCCACGACATCCGAGTGTTACATGATTCTTACCCATCCAATCCATTCCTAGGATTATATCAAAATCTCGCATGTCTATAACACGAAGGTCGCTTTCTAGTTCCTTTCTCTCTAAATCTATTACTACGCTTTTATTATCCTAGAAGTTATAATAGTTTTTCCCGAAGGAATGCTAACTTCTAGTGCATCACAATCAACATAGCAAGGCATTTCAAGATTGGAACAAAATTTTGTAGAGATAAAGGAATGTAGTAGCTCCGTAATCAAATAAGACCAAAGTCGAGTATCAACACTCAAGAATACCCGACATCGTGTTCCGCTCCATCTTTAGAGTTATCTTCTCCTTGTGTCATAGCAAAGACTCGGGCTTCACTTTCTTTTCGTGTACTTGCACTTTCTTTTCGTGCTCCTCATCTTATTGGGCGCTTATATGACACATGCCCCGGTTTTCCACAAGAATAGCACACATTCTTTCCTAGCCAAAGATTCACCTTTATGATGTTTCTTGCAATTTGGGCACGAGGCTTGTCGCTGCTTGTTGCAAAGTTGTTTGCCGAACCCATCAAGAACGTGATATTTGTTGCCATCTCTTGCCTCGACCGCCACTTCCATTTTTCCCGAATTCTCCTTTTTCTTTTCCATAAAATTCACGCTTTCATCTCGGTTTCTAGTTGCATCACTAGAAATCGCTTGTGCTCGCTCAATTATTTCCCTATAAGTTGCTAGTTTCGTGCCGCCTAATATTCCTCGAATTTCGATCGCAACCCTTGTTCAAAACGGCGAGCTTTCTTCTCATCTCAGATCAACCAAATACGGTGCAAATCGAGACAATCTATTAAAATTCCTTTCATATTCAACCACCGCCATATTCCCCTACTTTAAGTTAAGAAATTCGGTCTCTTTCTCCAATGATATGATTGAGGAAGTAACGATCCCTAATCAAATCTTTGAAATCATTCCACGCCAAAGCTCGACGTTGTTCAACATTCATTGTTCGCATGCGACTCCCACCAATAACTTGCTTCCTCAACCACCGGTATATAGCACATGAAACTTTTGCTCTTCGAGCAACCCATCAACTCAAAATACGCTGAGAACTCGAATCCACCTCAACATTTTCTCGGTCTTTCATATCCCTTAAACTTTGGTGGATCCATCCTTCTAAACCGATCAATAATTTCATAAGTTCTCGGTTGGGTATTCACTCCCACACCTCGATTTGCTTGTCACGATAAACCCTTGCAGCGCTTGTAGAAACCGAACAAAATCTACACCATTATCTCGGGTTTTGTGGCCCATTTTCGCCAGATCAAGCGCTTGGTGGCATACTTCAATTTCTAAATCAAAGATACAAGTCATTTACTTTCGCACCTACAGTGTTATATTTCGAGGACTTCTTTCTCATAGCATGAAAATATTGCTTTATTTTCTTTTCATAGCATAACACATTTTTCTTAACTCAATACCGACTTTCGTGTTAAGAAACACTTCATATAACTTTCATCTATAACTTTATAAAGAATGTGTCGGTAATCGCATAAATCTTTAATTCAGATCAAGCATAACAAATCAATATACTTTGTCCCTTGTGGACACTTCTTAACTTTTCTCATTTCTTTCGATACGAAAACTTTCAAACATTATCCCGACACAATCTTTCTTTTCATTTCAATTCATCAGATACTCACATCATAACTTTGAAAAACAATTAAACACTTTTCATAAACATAAATTACCCGAGAGTCGACGCTGAGCAACGGTAATGACCCACACATTCTCTCGCCTCAATCAAAATTCAAAAGCTTTCAAACACATATCATACGCTCCTACTATTAGCAAGTCTACGTGAATGTAAACCTTGCTCGATACCAAACCAGAACGCCCCATTCTTGTAATGTAGACATTACTAAAATCTTTCTATCTTTAACAATTTTAAAATAATATTATTAATAATAATAATATTGGTATACATTATTTGTAAGCAATGGAGAAAATTGACAAACGGACAAAGATATACCCCGAAATACGATATGCCAACCCCAAAACAAAAACAATACCAACAATTCCAACAACAACTATGACGATATCAACAACATCTAGGGACACAAATTTCATCAAAATATATACATATCTATTAAATATCATAGTATATCAAACATAGTTTTTAGCCAAAACCATTTAAGTTTGTTCTCAACACATTTGAGTACTAGCATGGTTTAAAACATATTTACATAAAACATGATCCCGAGAGAATGTATGTGTGAGCTCATTCCACAAGATCAACCGTCAACCTCAAATTTATAAAAACATATATGAAAATAGGGATGTGAGCATGTAAACATACTCATGGGAATACACCGCAAGCGCTATAACCAATCACGAATGCACACAACATAATGAACTCTTCTTTAACAGCTACCCTTGCGGTACTCATTATTTATCTCATCGGCGATTACCCTTGCGGGTACTCATTATTTATCGCGCTGGTTAGCCCCTCGGGCCTCCTCGAGGGAAATTCTTAACATCGAGCCCTCTGGGCCTCCCCGAGTGTAGATCGCTACACTAGACCCCTCGGGTCTCCTCGAGGGTACTTCTTTAACATTCTAGCTCACATGCATGCACAAAACACAACAATGATTATAACCATACAACGACTTACGGATCGAGTAAACCCCACCTCGTAAACGCTTCAAAACTCTTTAGCCTTTGCTTGGTTGTCTCGTCTCGAGCTTCGATGTTACGCCACCTAGCACTTTAACATTACTCTTAACTAAGTTTCATATGTCCAATTAAGTATATAAGACTCATCAACATGTACAAATTATCTAGTCTTAACCAAAAATCAACAATACCCTTTTAACCTAACGATGTTCAACGTGAAAATCGATAAGACGTCATTTATCTTAAACGAGCCTCCATATATGTTCAACTATTATCAAAGAACATAAATCAATCATCAAAATCCAAAATCAAAGCTTTAGCATTGAAAGCCCTAATTCGACGTCAAACTAAAATTTTCCAAATTTTGAATACGTCATTTAAAAATCCGAATAAATCATTTTAAGCTTTATTCATAGCATAGAATCCAAATATGAAGTCAAAATGATCAAATAAAATCAAAATCCAACATTACATGGTCTAGGTTTTCGCCAAAAGGGTTTTTCAACGGCTTCGATTTCAAACGTTTTTCTTGTTCAAAACATATTTATTTCAATCCAACAACACATATATGAACAAATATCAAGCATATAAACAACATAAATTCAAGATAAAGACCTCCAATATTTCGAAATTTACCAAATTCCAAAGAATGCACATATGTTCAAAATTTCAACGTTAAACGATTCGTCGACGATTAACTTAACATAAGATCAAGAAATCATCAAACAACAACACATCCTCTTCATAATTCACAAATGACCAAAAATACATCATGTTCATAAGTTCATATTTTTCTAAATTTCAAACCATAGATGTGTTCTAAGGATGGAATTATACCGATTTCAAGACCGATCGAAAATTTAACTATTGGATCGTGAAATTTGGAGCATGAAGTTTTCAAAATTTTAGTGTGTGTGTAGTGTGTGAAGCACGAAATTGGGAAGAAAATGATGAAAATGATGAATAGTAGCTATTTATAATCTAATCCACAAATTTTCTTTTATTTTTCAATTTATTTAATAAGGTGATTAATCACCATTTTCTAGAGAATTCCACAAAATTCTACACTTTTCTTCATACTTAAGGCATAAGATGTATATTTACATATATGTACATGTATATCCATTTTATTACTTCTTCACAAATTTTTTATCTAATGCATAACAAATAAACGCTTTTAATCGATTCTTATATCCAAATCACTTAATATCATCAATTAATCACCAATGCATAAAATTAAACTTTCATGCTAAATTTATAATTATAAATTACTAAGACATTAAAACTTATAATATCAAACTTTACATTTTCGCTAGGGCGATCCTCGCCTCGCCGAACAACCTCAGAAAACGCTCAAAACTCAAATTTTCATTAGTTCACAATTTAAAGAAAAATAATTCACTCTTAAAAATATAGATATATATATATATATATAAATATATATTTCATACTTTAAGAAAATTTCTGGTATTACATTCTACCCCTTAAAATAATTTCGTCCTCGAAATTAACCTAGTATGTCTCTAAGGTCGATAGCGAACCAAAGTTCATCTTCTCTTCCCATGTGGCTTCCTCGTGTCCATGCCTACTCCATCGTATTTTCACCAAAGGCACCTCTCGATTTCTTAAAGTATGCACCTTTCTATCTAGAATAGCAATCGGTACTCTTCAGATGTTAGATTTGGTGAAACTTGTAAATTCTCATGAGATATAACATGACCGGATCCGAGATATATTTCCTAAGCATCGACACGTGAAACACATCATGAACGCCACCAAGTCCGAGGTAAAGCTAATCGATATGCCACATTTCCTATCCTTTCAAGTATTTCAAAAGGCCCTACATAACGAGGTCAGAACTTTCCTTTCTTACCAACTGATCACCCTTTTATCGGCGCTATCTTTAAAAATACCTTGTCACCAACCTCAAGTGTATGTCCTTTCGCCTTTGGTCAAGATACGATTTCGACGATCTTGGGCTGCTTTAATTCTTTCTCTCGATCTTTGTGATAACTCCAACTGCTTCTTCAATTAATTCAGCCCTAAAATCCGCTCTCTCCAACTTCATCCCAATGAATTGGTGACCTACATTTTCTTCCATACAAAGCTTCAAATGGAGCCATCCAATAGTGGCTTGATAGCTATTATTATAAGCGAATTCCACCAATGGTAGATACTTCTCCCAACTTCCACCCATATCTAACACGCAAGCACGGAGCATATCTTCCGAATTTGATAGTTCGCCTCGATCGTCCATCCGATTGAGGATGGTAAGTCAGATCGAAATTTAACTTAGTGCCTAAAGTCGATCGGAGACTTTTCCAAAATTGAAGTAAATCTTGTGTCTCGATCCGACACAATGGACACCGCACTCCATGTAACCTTACAATCTCATTAATATAGAGTTGAGCTAACTGATCCATGCTAAAAGTCATCTTCATGGGAAGAAAGTGAGCTGATTTTGTCAATCTATCAATAATAACCCAGATAGCGTGATTACCTCTAACTGTACGCGGTAACCCAACCACAAAATCCATAGAAATGTGTTCCCATTTCCACTCAGGAATCTCAAGTGGATTTAGTAATCCAGACGGTCGTTGATGTTCGAATTTCACCACGACATGTAATGCATTTTTCTACAAACTCTCCAATGGATTTCTTCATATTCTCGCCACCAAGAGATTGATTTCAAATCTTTGTACATTTTGGTTCCTCCGGATGCACGGAATATGGAGTATTATGAGCTTCTTCAAGTAGTTCTTGTCTCAATTCCTCATTATTCGCACACACAATCTCCGTTAAAGACAAGTGTACCATCGGTCGTGATAGCAAACCTTGAATTGTACCTCTTCCGCTCGCTTCTTCATTTTGCACAAAATGGATCATTCTTTTGTGCCTCTCTAATTCGATCTTGAATTATCTGACGAACCACAAGTGCGTAAATGATTCCTATCGTGGTGTTTGGTGGCGTCACCACTTCCAAATTCAATTTCAAATTATCTAATCAATTCTTCTTGTTTGGTAAGTAACGCTGCCACGTAACTTTTTCGGCTCAATGCATCAAGAACTACGTTTGCTTTTCCGTGATGATAGTGAATGGTGCGGTCATAGTCTTTAACCAACTCTAACCATCTTCTTTGTCAAGGTTTAACTCTTCTCGTGAAGAAATATTTCAAACTTTTATGGTCGGTGTAAATGTCACACTTGCTCCCATAAAGATAATGTCGCCAAATCTTCAATGCATGTACCACACCGCAAGCTCAAGATCATGTGTCGGATAATTCGCTCGTGTGGTTTCAATTGTCTTGAAGCATAAGCTATCACATTTCCATGTTGCATTAACACACATCCAAGTCCTCGCTTTGAAGCATCACGCAGATAATGAAACCATCGGTACCATCATGTGCACGCTAGAACAGAGTTGACATGAAGCGATGCTTTAGCTCTGGAAACTTTGCTCACAATCGCTCATTCCATCAAACTTCTCATTTTACGTGTCAACTTTGTCAATGGACCGTAAATCTTTGAGAAACCTTCTATAAATCTTCGATAATACCCCGCCATTCCAAGAAAACTTCCGACCTCATTCACATTAGTTGGTCTTTTCCAATTGCTTATCGCTCAACTTTGACTGATCTACTTCTATTCCTCTCAAGTGATCACATGTCCAAGAAAAGCAACTTGTTCCAACCAAAACTCACATTTCGATATTTTGCATACAACTTTTCTTTTCTTAATATTTCCAATACGGTCCCGAGATGTTCAAGATGTTGCTTTTATCCCTTGAATACACTAGAATATCGCCAATGAACACAATAACAAACCGATCAAGATATGAGTAGAAAACTCGGTTCATTAAGTCCATGAAGACGCCTCATGATTCGAGAGACCAAAAGGTACGATGTTGAATTCAAATGACCATATCTTGTTCTAAAAGCTGTTTTAATGTCACTCTTTTGATTATTAGTTGGTGATAACCCGATCTCAAGTCAATCTTTGAGAACACACTAGCACCTTTAAGTCGATCAAATAAATCTTCGATCCCGGCAATGGATACTTATTCTTAATCGTCAATCTATTCAGCCTCCTGTAATCCACGCACATTCTTAGGTTCCATCTTTCTTTTCACAAATAATACCGAGCACCCCAAGGAGATACACTTGGTCTAATAAATTCTTTTCTAAGTAGGTCTTGCAATTGAACTTTGAGTTCTTGCAATTCTCTCGTGCCATTCGGTATGGTGCTTTTGAGATCGGTGCGCCCATGTACCGATCTATTGTAATTAACTTGACGGTCCGGTGGAATCTCTGTAATTCCTCGTGAAACACATCTACATATTCCTTACTACCGGTACTTCCGTGATCTTACTTTTGTCGATTGTGTTTCACCATGGTAACTAAATACCCAAAGCAATTACTTTTTCTTAACATTTTCATCGCTTTTATCAGACCGATAATTTTGATGGAGCCTTTGTTCTCGCACCATGAAAACAAAATTTTGCTCTCCAGACATCAATCTCCACTTCCGCTCACGACATCCGAGTGTTACATGATTCTTACCCATCCAATCCATTCCTAGGATTATATCAAAATCTCGCATGTCTATAACATGAAGGTCGCCTTCTTTTCCTTTCTCTCTAAATCTATTACTACGCTTTTATTATCCTAGAAGTTATAATAGTTTTTCCGAAGGAATGCTAACTTCTAGTGCATCACAATCAACATAGCAAGGCATTTCAAGATTGGAACAAAATTTTGTAGAGATAAAGGAATGTGTAGCTCCGTAATCAAATAAGACCAAAGTCAAGTATCAACACTTGAAGAATACCGACATCGTGTCCGCTCCATCTTTAGAGTTATCTTCTCCTTGTGTCATAGCAAAGACTCGAGGCTTCACTTTCTTTTCGTGTACTGCACTTTCTTTTCGTGCTCCTCATCTTATTTGGGCGCTTATATGACACATGCCCCGGTTTTCCACAAGAATAGCACACATTCTTTCCTAACCAAAGATTCACCTTTATGATGTTTCTTGCAATTTGGGCACGAGAGGCTTGTCGCTTGTTGTTGCGTTGTTTGCCGAACCCATCAAGAACGTGATATTTGTTGCCATCTCTTGCCCGACCGCCACTTCCATTTTTCCCTAATTCTCCTTCTTCTTTTCCATAAAATTCACGCTTCTCATCTCGGTTTCTAGTTGCGCATCACTAGAAATCGCTTGTGCTCGCTCAATTATTTCCTATAAGTTGCTAGTTTCAGCCGCTAATATTCCTTGAATTTCTGGTCGCAACCCTTGTTCAAAACGGCGAGCTTTCTTCTCATCTGTATCAACCAAATACGGTGCAAATCGAGACAATCTATTAAAATTCCTTTCATATTCAACCACTGTCATATTCCCCTACTTTAAGTTAAAAAATTTAGTCTCTTTCTCCAGTCGATATGATTGAGGGAAGTAACGATCCCTTCAAATCTTTGAAATCATTCCACGTCAAAGCTTGACGTTGTTCAACAGTCATTGTTCTGGCATGCGACTCCCACCAATAACTTGCTTCCTCAACTAGTTGGTATATAGCACATGAAACTTTTGCTCTTCGAGCAACCCATCAACTCAAAATACGCCAAGAACTCGAATCCACCTCAACATTTTCTCGGTCTTTCATATCCCTAAACTTTGGTGGATCCATCCTTCTAAACCGATCAATAATTTCATAAGTTCTCGGTTGGGTATTCACTCCCACACCTCGATTTGCTTGTCACGATAAACCCTTGCAGCGTTTGTAGAAACCGAACAAAATCTACACCATTATCTCGGGTTTGTGGCCCATTTTCTTGGCCAGATTGCGCTTGGTGGCATACTTCAATTTCTAAATCAAAGATACAAGTCATTTACTTTCGCACCTACAAAGTTATATTTCGAGGACTTCTTTCTCATAGCATGAAAATATTGCTTTATTTTCTTTTCATAGCATAACACATTTTTCTTAACTTGAATACCGACTTTCGTGTTAAGAAACACTTCATATAACTTTCATCTATAACTTTATAAAGAATGTGTCGTAACCGCATAAATCTTTAATTCAGATCAAGCATAACAAATCAATATACTTTGTCCCTTGTGGACACTTCTTAACTTTTCTCATTTCTTTTGATACGAAAACTTTCAAACATTATCCCGACACAATCTTTCTTTTCATTTCAATTCATTGCATACTCACATCATAACTTTGAAAAAACAATTAAACACTTTTCATAAACATAAATTACCTGAGAGTCGACGTTGAGCAACGGTAATGACCCACACATTCTCTCGTCTCAATCAAAAATTCAAAAGCTTTCAAACACATATCATACGTTCCTACTATTAGCAAGTCTACAGGAATGTAAACCTTGCTCTGATACCAAACTGTAACGCCCCCATTCTTGTAACGAAACATTACTAAAATCTTTCTATCTTTAACAATTTTAAAATAATATTATTAATAATAATAATATTGATATACATTATTTGTAAGCAGCGGAGGAAAATTCGACAAACGGACAGCATATACCCTGGAAATACGTATATGCCAACCTGAAACAAAAAACAATACCAACAGTTCCAACAGCAACTATGACGATATCAACAACATCTAGGGACACAGCCCTCATCAAAATATATACATATCTATTAAATATCATAGTATATCAAACATAGTTTTTAGCCAAAAACCATTTAAGTTTGTTCTCAACACATTTGAGTACTAGCATGGTTTAAAACATATTTACATAAAACATGATCCTGAGAGAATGTATGTGTGGAGCTCATTCCCGTCAGCATCAACCGTCAACTTCTCAGCCTGCAAAAACATATATGAAAATAGGGGATGTGAGCATGTAAACATACTCGGGAATACACTGCAAGCGCTTATAACCAATCACGTAATGCACACAACATAATGAACTCTTCTTTATGCTTACCTTGCGGTTACTCATTATTTATCTCATTGGCGCTTACCCTTGCGGTACTCATTATTTATCGCGTTGGTTAGCCCCTCGGGGCCTCCCCGAGGGAAATTCTTTGACATTGAGCCCTTGGGGGCCTCCTCGAGTGTAGATCGCTACACTAGACCCCTTTTGGGTCTCCTCGAGGGTACTTCTTTAACATTCTAGCTCACATGCATGCACAAAACACAACAATGATTATAACCATACAACGTACTTACAGATAGAGTAAACCCCACCTCGTGTAAACGTTTCAAAAACTCTTTAGCCTTTGCTTGGTTGTCCGTCCTTGAGCTTCGGATGTTACGCCACCTAGCACTTTAACATTACTCTTAACTAAGTTTCATATGTCCAATTAAGTATATAAGACTCATCAACATGTACAAATTATCTAGTCTTAACCAAAATCAACAATACCCTTTTAACCTAACGATGTTCAACGTGAAAATCGCATAAGACGTCATTTATCTTAAACGAGCCTCCATATATGTTCAACTATTATCAAAGAACATAAATCAATCATCAAAATCCAAAAATCAAAGCTTTAGCATTGAAAGCCCTAATTCGACGTCAAACTAAAATTTTTCAAATTTTGAATAAGTCGGCTAAAAAATCCGAATAAATCATTTTAAGCTTTATTCATAGCATAGAATCCAAATATGAAGTCAAAATGATCAAATAAAATCAAAAATCCAACATTACATGGTCTAGGGTTTTCGCCAAAAGGGTTTTTCAACGGCTTCGATTTCAAACGTTTTCTTGTTCAAAACATATTTATTTCAATCCAACAACACATATATGAACAAATATCAAGCATATAAACAACATAAATTCAAGATAAAGACCTCCAAAATTTCAAATTTACCAAATTCAAAGAATGCACATATGTTCAAAATTTCAACGTTAAACGATTCTGGTCGGCGATTAACTTAACATAAGATCAAGAAATCATCAAACAACAACACATCCTCTTCATAATTCACAAAATGACCGAAAATACATCATGTTCATAAGTTCATATTTTCTAAATTTCAAACCATAGATGTGTTCTAAGGATGGAATTATACCGAATTCAAGACCGATCGAAAATTTAACGGTTGGATCGTGAAATTTGGAGCATGAAGTTTTCAAAATTTTAGTGTGTGTGTAGTGTGTGAAGCACGAAATTGGGGAAGAAAATGATGAAAATGATGAATAGTAGCTATTTATAATCTAATCCACAAATTTTCTTTTATTTTTCAATTTATTTAATAAGGTGATTAATCACCATTTTCTAGAGAATCCACAAAATTCTACACTTTTCTTCATACTTAAGGCATAAGATGTATATTTACATATATGTACATGTATATCCATTTTATTACTTCTTTATAAATTTTTTATCTAATGCATAACAAATAAACATTTTAATCGATTCTTATATCCAAATCACTTAATATCATCAATTAATCACCAATGCATAAAAATTAAACTTTCATGCTAAATTTATAATTATAAATTACTAAGACATTAAAACTTATAATATCAAACTTTACATTTTCGCTAGGGCGCATCCTCGCCTCGCCGAACAACCTCAGAAAACGCTCAAAACTCAAATTTTCATTAGTTCACAATTTAAAGAAAAATAATTCACTCTTAAAAATATAATATATATATATATATATATATATATATATATATATTTCATACTTCTTTAAGAAAATTTCTGGTATTACATTCTACCCCTTAAAATAATTTCGTCCTCGAAATTAACCCAGTATGTCTCTAAGGTCGATAGCGAACCGAAAGTTCATCTTCTCTTCCCATGTGGCTTCCTCGGTCCATGCCTACTCCAATCGATTTTCACCAAATGCACCTCTCGATTTCTTAAAGTATGCACCTTTCTATCTAGAATAGCAATCGGTACCTCTTCGTATGTTAGATTCGGTGAAACTTGTAAATTCTCATGAGATATAACATGACCGGATCTGAGATATATTTCCTAAGCATCGACACGTGAAACACATCATGAACACCAGCCAAGTCTGGAGGTAAAGCTAATCGATATGCCACATTTCCTATCCTTTCAAGTATTTCAAAAGGCCCTACATAACAAGGTTGGTAACTTTCCTTTCTTACCAAATCTGATTACTCCTTTTATCGGCGCTATCTTTAAAAATACCTTGTCACCAACCTCAAGTGTATGTCCTTTCGTCTTTGGTCAAGATACGATTTCGGCGATCTTGGGTGCCTTAATTCTTTCTCGATCTTTGTGATAACTCCAACTGCTTTCTTCAATTAATTAGCCCTAAAATCCGTCTCTCTCCAACTTCATCCCAATGAATTGGTGACCTACATTTTCTTCCATACAGTGCTTCAAATGGAGCCATCCAATAGTGGCTTGATAGCTATTATTATAAGCGAATTCCACCAACGGTAGATACTTCTCCCAACTTCCACCCATATCTAACACGCAAGCACGGAGCATATCTTCCAGAATTTGGATAGTTCGCTCTGTCTGTCCATCTGATTGAGGATGGTAAGCTGTACTGAAATTTAACTTAGTGCTTAAAGTCGATCGGAGACTTTTCCAAAAATTGGAAGTAAATCTTGTGTCTCGATCAGACACAATGGACACTGGCACTCCATGTAGCCTTACAATCTCATTAATATAGAGTTGAGCTAACTGATCCATGCTAAAAGTCATCTTCATGGGAAGAAAGTGAGCTGATTTTGTCAATCTATCAATAATAACCCAGATAGCGTGATTACCTCTAACTGTACGCGGTAACCCAACCACAAAATCCATAGAAATGTGTTCCCATTTCCACTGGGAATCTCAAGTGGATTTAGTAATCCAGACGGTCGTTGATGTTCGAATTTCACCTCCTGACATGTAATGCATTTTTCTACAAACTCTCCAATGGATTTCTTCATATTCTGCCACCAGTAGATTGATTTCAAATCTTTGTACATTTTGGTTCCTCCGGATGCACGGAATATGGAGTATTATGAGCTTCTTCAAGTAGTTCTTGTCTCAATTCCTCATTATTCGCACACACAATCTCCGTTAAAGACAAGTGTACCATCGGTCGTGATAGCAAATCCTTGAATTGTACCTCTTACGCTGCTTTCTTCATTTGCACAAAATGGATCATTCTTTTGTGCCTCTAATTCGATCTTGAATTATCGGACGAACCACAAGTGCAGAAATGATTCCTATCGTGGTGTTTGGTGGCGTCACCACTTCCAAATTCAATTTCTGAAATTCTCTAATCAGTTCTTCTTGTTTGGTAAGTAACGTTGCCACGTAACTTTTTCGGCTCAATGCATCAGCAACTACGTTTGCCTTTCCAGGATGATAGTGAATGGTGCAGTCATAGTCTTTAACCAACTCTAACCATCTTCTTTGCCGAAGGTTTAACTCTTTCTGCGTGAAGAAATATTTCAAACTTTTATGGTCAGTGTAAATGTCACACTTGCTCCCATAAAGATAATGTCGCCAAATCTTCAATGCATGTACCACAGCTGCAAGCTCAAGATCATGTGTCGGATAATTCTGCTCGTGTGGTTTCAATTGTCTTGAAGCATAAGCTATCACATTTCCATGTTGCATTAACACACATCCAAGTCCTTGCTTTGAAGCATCACTGTAGATAATGAAACCATCGGTACCATCATGCACAGTTAGAACAGGAGTTGACATGAAACGTTGCTTTAGCTCTTGGAAACTTTGCTCACACTCGCTCATTCCATTGAAACTTCTCATTTTACGTGTCAACTTTGTCAATGGACCAGAAATCTTTGAGAAACCTTCTATAAATCTTCGATAATACCCTGCCATTCCAAGAAAACTTCTGACCTCATTCACATTAGTTGGTCTTTTCCAATTGCTTATCGCTTCAACTTTTGACGGATCTACTTCTATTCCTCTCGAAGTGATCACATGTCCAAGAAAAGCAACTTGTTCCAACCAAAACTCACATTTCTGATATTTTGCATACAACTTTTCTTTTCTTAATATTTCCAATACGGTCCTGAGATGTTCAGCATGTTGCTTTTTATCCCTTGAATACACTAGAATATCATCAATGAACACAATAACAAACCGATCAAGATATGAGTAGAAAACTCGGTTCATTAAGTCCATGAAGACGCTGGCACATTCGAGAGACCAAAAGGTACGATGTTGAATTCAAATGACCATATCTTGTTCTAAAAGTCGCTTTCGAATGTCACTCTCTTTGATTTTTAGTTGGTGATAACCCGATCTCAAGTCAATCTTTGAGAACACACTAGCACCTTTAAGTCGATCAAATAAATCTTGATCCCGGGCAATGGATACTTATTCTTAATCGTCAATCTATTCAGCTCGTAATCCACGCACATTCTTAGGGTTCCATCTTTCTTTTCACAAATAATACCGAGCACCCCAAGGAGATACACTTGGTCGAATAAATTCTTTTCTAAGTAGGTCTTGCAATTGAACTTTGAGTTCTTGCAATTCTCTCGGTGCCATTCGGTATGGTGCTTTTGAGATAGGTCTTGCCCCTGTGCCGATCTATTGTAAATTCAACTTGACGGTGCGTGGAATCCTGGTAATTCCTCGGAAACACATCTACATATTCCTTACTACCGGTACTTCCGTGATCTTACTTTTGTCGATTGTGTTTCACCATGGTAACTAAATACCCAAAGCAATTACTTTTTCTTAACATTTTCATCGCTTTTATCAGACCGATAATTTTGGATGGAGCCTTTGTTCTTGCACCATGAAAACAAAATTTTGGCTCTCCAGACATTGAATCTCCACTTCCGCTCACGACATCCGAGTGTTACATGATTCTTACCCATCCAATCCATTCCTAGGATTATATCAAAATCTCGCATGTCTATAACACGAAGGTCGACTTCTAGTTCCTTTCTCTAAATCTATTACTAGGCCTTTTATTATCCTAGAAGTTATAATAGTTTTTCCCGCGGAATGCTAACTTCTAGTGCATCACAATCAACATAGCAAGGCATTTCAAGATTGGAACAAAATTTTGTAGAGATAAAGGAATGTGTAGCTCGAATCAAATAAGACCAAAGTCGGAGTATCAACACTCAAGAATACCGACATCGTGTCCGCTCCATCTTTAGAGTTATCTTCTCCTTGTGTCATAGCAAAGACTCGGGCTTCACTTTCTTTTCGTGTACTTGCACTTTCTTTTCGTGCCCTCATCTTATTAGGCGGTTATATGACACATGCCCCGGTTTTCCACAAGAATAGCACACATTCTTTCCTAGCCAAAGATTCACCTTTATGATGTTTCTTGCAATTTGGGCACGAGAGGCTTGTCGGTGCTTGTTGCGTTGTTTGCCGAACCTATCAAGAACGTGATATTTGTTGCCATCTCTTGCCTCGACCGCCACTTCCATTTTCCCCGAATTCCTTCTTCTTTTCCATAAAATTCACGTTTCTCATATCGGGTTTCTAGTTGCGCACCACTAGAAATCGCTTGTGCTCGCTCAATTATTTCCCTATAAGTTGCTAGTTTCGGGCCGCCTAATATTCCTTGAATTTACGGTCACAACCCTTGTTCAAAACGGCGAGCTTTCTTCTCATCAGATCAACCAAATACGGTGCAAATCGAGACAATCTATTAAAATTCCTTTCATATTCAACCACCGCCATATTCCCTAGTTTAAGTTAAGAAATTCGTCTCTTTCTCCAATCGATATGATTGAGGAAGTGCGATCCCTAATCAAATCTTTGAAATCATTCCACGCCAAAGCTTGACGTTGTTCAACAGTCATTGTTCTGGCATGCGACTCCCACCAATAACTTGCTTCCTCAACTGGTTGGTATATAGCACATGAAACTTTTTGCTCTTCAGAGCAACCCATCAACTCAAAAATACGCTCAAGAACTCGAATCCACTCCTCAACATTTTCTGGTCTTTCATATCCCTTAAACTTTGGTGGATCCATCCTTCTAAACTGATCAATAATTTCATAAGTTCTCGGTTGGGTATTCACTCCCACACCTCGATTTGCTTGCTGCTGCATAAACCCTTGCAGCGTTTGTAGAAACTGAACAAAATCTACACCATTATCTGGGTTTTGTGGCCCATTTTCTTGGCCAGATTGCGTCTTGGTGGCATACTTCAATTTCTAAATCAAAGATACAAGTCATTTACTTTCAGACCTACAGGTTATATTTCGAGGACTTCTTTCTCATAGCATGAAAATATTGCTTTATTTTCTTTTTCATAGCATAACACATTTTTCTTAACTTGAATACCGACTTTCAAAAGTTAAGAAACACTTCATATAACTTTCATCTATAACTTTATAAAGAATGTGTCGGGTAACTGCATAAATCTTTAATTCGTATCAAGCATAACAAATCAATATACTTTGTCCCTTGTGGACACTTCTTAACTTTTCTCATTTCTTTTGATACGAAAACTTTCAAACATTATCCCGACACAATCTTTCTTTTCATTTCAATTCATTGCATACTCACATCATAACTTTGAAAAAGTAATTAAACACTTTTCATAAACATAAATTACCTGAGAGTCGACGTTGAGCAACGGTAATGACCCACACATTCTCTCGTCTCAATCAAAAATTCAAAAGCTTTCAAACACATATCATACGTTCCTACTATTAGCAAGTCTACAGGAATGTAAACCTTGCTCTGATACCAAACTGTAACGCCCCCATTCTTGTAACGAAACATTACTAAAATCTTTCTATCTTTAACAATTTTGAAATAATATTATTAATAATAATAATATTGATATACATTATTTATGGCAATGGAGGAAAATTCGACAAACGGACAGCATATACCCTGGAAATACGTATATGCCAACCTGAAACAAAAAACAATACCAACAGTTCCAACAGCAACTATGACGATATCAACAACATCTAGGGACACAGCCCTCATCAAAATATATACATATCTATTAAATATCATAGTATATCAAACATAGTTTTTAGCCAAAAACCATTTAAGTTTGTTCTCAACACATTTGAGTACTAGCATGGTTTAAAACATATTTACATAAAACATGATCCTGAGAGAATGTATGTGTGGAGCTCATTCCCGTCAGCATCAACCGTCAACTTCTCACCGTAAAATATATATGAAAATAGGGGATGTGAGCATGTAAACATACTCGATGGGAATACACTGCAAGCCGTTATAACCAATTGCGTAATGCACACAACATAATGAACTCTTCTTTAACAGCCACCCTTGCGGGTATTCATTATTTATCTCATTGGCAGTTACCCTTGCGGGTACTCATTATTTATCGCGTTGGTTAGCCCCTTGTGGGCCTCCTCGAGGGAAATTCTTTGACATTGAGCCCCTTGTGGGCCTCCTCGAGTGTAGATCGCTACACTAGACCCCTTTTGGGTCTCCTCGAGGGTACTTCTTTAACATTCTAGCTCACATGCATGCACAAAACACAACAATGATTATAACCATACAACTTACTTACAGATAGAGTAAACCCCACCTCGTGTAAACGTTTCAAAAACTCTTTAGCCTTTGCTTGGTTGTCCGTCCTTGAGCTTCGGATGTTACGCCACCTAGCACTTTAACATTACTCTTAACTAAGTTTCATATGTCCAATTAAGTATATAAGACTCATCAACATGTACAAATTATCTAGTCTTAACCAAAAATCAACAATACCCTTTTTAACCTAACGTATGTTCAACGTGAAAAATCGCATAAGACGTCATTTATCTTAAACGAGCCTCCATATATGTTCAACTATTATCAAAGAACATAAATCAATCATCAAAATCCAAAAATCAAAGCTTTAGCATTGAAAGCCCTAATTCGACGTCAAACTAAAATTTTCCAAATTTTGAATACGTCGGCTGAAAAATCCGAATAAATCATTTTAAGCTTTATTCATAGCATAGAATCCAAATATGAAGTCAAAATGATCAAATAAAATCAAAAATCCAACATTACATGGTCTAGGGTTTTCGGCCAAAAAGGGGTTTTTCAACGGCTTCGATTTCAAACGTTTTCTTTTTCAAAACATATTTATTTCAATCCAACAACACATATATGAACAAATATCAAGCATATAAACAACATAAATTCAAGATAAAGACCTCCAAAATTTGAAATTTACCAAATTCCACAGAATGCACATATGTTCAAAATTTCAACGTTAAGCGATTAAATCGACGATTAACTTAACATAAGATCAAGAAATCATCAAACAACAACACATCCTCTTCATAATTCACAAAATGACCGAAAATACATCATGTTCATAAGTTCATATATTTCTAAATTTCAAACCATAGATGTGTTCTAAGGATGGAATTATACCTGAATTCGTGGACCGATCGAAAATTTAACGGTTGGATCGTGAAATTTGGAGCATGAAGTTTTCAAAAATTTAGTGTGTGTGTAGTGTGTGAAGCACGAAATTGGGGAAGAAAAATGATGAAAATGATGAATAGTAGCTATTTATAATCTAATCCACAAATTTTTCTTTTATTTTTCAATTTATTTAATAAGGTGATTAATCACCATTTTCAAGAGAAATCCACAAAATTCTACACTTTTCTTCATACTTAAGGCATAAGATGTATATTTACATATATGTACATGTATATCCATTTTATTACTTCTTTATTAATTTTTTATCTAATGCATAATAAATAAACATTTTAATCGATTCTTATATCCAAATCACTTAATATCATCAATTAATCACCAATGCATAAAATTAAACTTTCATGCTAAATTTATAATTATAAATTACTAAGACGTTAAAACTTATAATATCAAACTTTACATTTTAAGCTAGGGCGCGTCCTCGCTCTTGGCGAACAACCTATAAAACGTTCAAAACTCAAATTTTCATTAGTTCACAATTTAAAGAAAAATAATTCACTCTTAAAATATATATATATATATATATATATATATATATATATATATATATATATTTCATACTTTAAGAAAATTTCTCGGGGTATTACGAACTTCGTCATCCGGTAGTGGTGTCTTTTCAGATACATCCATAGTCATTATGGACTCGATTTCTAAGTCTATAGCGGTGTGCCATGATCTTGCATCAATGTCTTGTATCGCCTTCTTGTATGTCCATGGGTCGATTGTTGCCTGCTCATTTCCTGGGACTAAATCCGAAGATTCACCCACGAACATAAATCATTCGGGTTGACGAACAACCCTCCCACTACGACGAGGCGCTACTGGTACAATGGCATATGCAAGCCACGCGTGTGGACGTTTACACATGAAACTCCCACTTCTCAATAGATTAAAATGTTTTATTTAGAAATCTCATCCAATAAACTTATGACAAACAGTGCAAGCAAGCCACGCGTGTGGACATTTACTCACAGTGCGTATCACTTTGTTTAGAGATCAAAAAGTGGAGGTCTTGACATTTTAATTTAAAAAATTAATATGTCGGATTCCTTGCTTAGTCTTTTGATTTAAAAGGTTTGTCCATGCAGATCACGTAATCCTAGCATGCTTTTCTATAGAACTCAACATGTAAAACATGCTCGCAGAATTCTAAAATATGCTTGAAAAACGGGATAAACCTAGCATGCTTACTATGCGCATCCAATCACGAAAACATATAATATGTTTATCTACGTAATTAAACATACATAGCATGCTACTGCATAATTTAAACATCCACGACATGCTTTGAACGAAAAAAATAAAATAAAATCGTTCATCGCGGCCCATTCATGGATCATGTACTTCCCTGCCTAATTTATTACATAAATTTGCAAAGTACAATCTTCAAAACTTCAAAAGACCTCGCGTGCGGCATGGACGGTTGTCAAAACTGGATTTGGGCCGAAAAATCGAAAACGGGCCGGATCGGGCCAAAAATCTGGAACCGGGCCGAAAATCCGGGTTCGGGCCGAAATTGGGTCGGGTTGGCCCAAAACAAAACTGGGTCGGGTCAGCATAAAGGGTTGGGCCGCTGATAACTCTTATAAAAGAGTTATTATGTGACCTTTTTGATGATAATAACCTTGAGTATTGTGTGTTCTGTTCGTATGTTTGTGTTGTTTTGTATGTTTATGATATGTTTTCGTGTGTGTGCGTGTAGGATTGAGTCAAGTGCTTTTATGGGGTTTTATGTGCATTTTTAAGCATCATTTAATCGATCATGGCATGTAGCGGGAAGAGCGGCGAGAAAAGACGATCTTGAAGTCTGTGGAGGCGGTCGAGCTCAAAGGAAATGAAAGAACTGAGGATGCCGAAGCGAAGTCTCGAAGCAAAGCTCCAGAAGAGAGAACAGACGAAGTCGAGCTCGTGACTTAAGTCAAGCTCGTAACCGTAGTCGAACTCATGACTGAAGTTGGGCTCGTAGCGTGGATGAGCTCCTGTTCATGGAACGAAGAAGACGAACTCCAGAAGAGAACATATGATGCTGGAATGATGCTGGTACGAGGTCGGACTCGTAAGCAAGGTCGGACTCGTGAGCGAGGTCGAGCTCGTAAGCGAAGTAAAGCAAAGTCACGAGGTCGAGCTCGTGAGCGAAGTCGAGATCGTAGGACGAAGCCAAGCTCCAGAAAAGAAAGAGAACAGATGATGCTAGAGCGAGGTCGAGTTCATAAGAGAAGACGAGCTCGAGCTGGTGCAAATGAAGTAGAAGAGCTCGTACTAGTGGACGAGGCCGTGCTTATGGAAGGCTAACGACGAAGCGTGGAAGGTTTTGGCTGAAGACGAAGAGGAGATCCGCAGGACCACAACCACGTGGCAGCTGGCCACGGCAGCAGAAAGGAGGCGCGCGTTCTGTTCTCTATCAGAGCAACGGAAAAAAGGGAAAGAATCATAGGATGAAGGGCTGGCAGGTGCACAGTTTGCACCCCTAAAAAGTGCCAGAGGTTGTTATTAAAAAGGGGGGAGACAATCAGAAAAGGATTCATTCGGTTTTGGGAGGAAAAACACAGAATCATCTGCAGAGAGGGAAATCAAAGAGTGATCTCTTGGAGAGGAAGTCATCGGAAGAGACGAGAATCCAAGAGCGAGCACGCGGTTCCGACGACTAGTTCTAATTTCGTTTCTCGAATTCTTCTTAGTTTGTTATGGCATCTTTTTGTTTGAATACTGTTGAACAGCTCGCTATGAGCTAAACCTGTATGGCTTGATTTCTTGATGAAACCCATGCTCGTGTGACGAACTCATTTCTACACATATCTTGTTAAATTGCTATCTCTCTTTTGGTATTATTTTATCTTACTTGTGCTTGATCACCATTAGTGAGATCTTAGTTCTATAATTTCTGGGAAGTTCTTATAGAGTGGAACACAAAAGAGTGACGTAAGAACATGATTTTAATATTATGTGTGTGAATAGCATAGGAATATGTGTTTACCTTGCGTGACAAATATGAATGGATTAGTAAAGGTATTCTAAGAGTAGTTCGATATAGGAATATATTGAGTGGATTTGCAGAATATATTTTAGATTTGGAAAAATACTAAGAATCGAAGAAGTTCATGTCATAGCGATGAGGCAACGATAATGTTGTAGCATTATTAGTACAAAGCATGGGTGGAATCGAGAGATCAAGTCAGTTTCTCTTCCTTGATATCAGTGCTTTCCTCGTTATTTATGTTTGGTGCTTACTTCGTTTGGCCGAAGTCCTCTTAATTTAAGTTCGTAGTTGTGTTTTTATTTTAAAGAGCTACCACCTATTTAATTTCCCTTTAAATCTTTCTTATAAAACAAAGTTGTTATCAGCGTGACGGATATTGCAATCCCTGTGGATTCGATCTCGGAATACTTCCGTGTATTACTTGTTGATTACGTGCACTTGCGTACATTTAATTGTGTTGCATAAATACACAAACAACAAGTTTTTGGCGCCGTTGCCGGGGATTGCCAATTATAAATTGCGTTGATATTGTAACTTTGTGTTTCGTAATAATTAGTGGCTCACTCTGTTTATTTTCTTTTAGTGAAGCAGGGGCCCAGGATTGTGGTATATGCACAAGGCAAAAGCGCAGGTATTATACCCGTTAGATCCAGAGATCGAACGCACCTTTCGTAGAGGAAGGCGTCGGCAAAAAGCCCGCAGAGCGCAAGCCAGAATGGCCGCACCAGGAGGTGATGGAGGAAATGCCATAGTTATTGCTGATGACAGGGAGAGGGGTATACGTGATTATGCTAACCCCAGATTTAATGAGCTAAATCCGGGAATTACAAGACCCGAGGTGCAAGCAAATCAGTTCGAGCTGAAGCCGGTCATGTTTCAAATGCTTCAAACAGTGGGGCAGTTCAGTGGTCAAGCCACAGAGGATCCTCACCTTCATCTTCGGTCTTTCTTAGAGGTTAGTGATTCGTTCAAGCTGCCTGGAGTTTCGGCCGAAGCACTAAGACTTCGGTTGTTCCCCTTTTCACTATGAGATCGTGCAAAAGCATGGTTGAATGGTCTTCCATCGGACTCCATCACTTCGTGGAATGAGCTAGGAGAAAAATTCTTGATGAAGTATTTTCCACCTACAAATAATGTAAGATTTCGAAATGACATCATGTCATTTCAACAGAATGATGATGAGTCAGTGTGCGAGGCATGAGAACGTTATAAGGAAATGCTACGGAAATGCCATCACCATGGCATCCCGCACTACATTCAGCTTGAGACTTTCTATAATGGGTTAAATGCGTCCACACGCTTGGTGCTCGATGCCTCCGCAAATGGAGCTATTCTCTCTAAATCCTACAATGAGGCATATGAGATCTTGGAAAGGATTGCAAATAACAAGCGCCAATGGTCCATTCTCGTGCTCGAATGGGAAGAAATTTGTTGCGGTGTGTTGGAGGTTGATGCCTTGACGACATTAACTGCTCAAGTGGCGTCCATGAGAAATATGTTAAAAGGCTTGCAAGTAGCCAATTCAGTTGTTCAACCGATAAGTGCTCGCGTGGTTGCACCTACAATGCAAGTGAACGAGGTGTCATGCGTTTATTGTGGGGAATGGCATACTTTTGATAGTTGCCCCTCAAACCCAGCCTCGGTGTGTTACATGGGAAATCAGAATGGCCAGAGGAATAATCCTTATTCACAAACATACAATCCGGGATGGCGACAACATCCTAATTTCTCGTGGGGAGGCCAAGGGTCCGGAACAAGTGGTGGTGGAAATTTTGAGAAAAATATGTACCAGCAAAATTTCCAACCGAAGCAGCAACAGGCCACTACACAGCCCAAATCTATTGAAACTTTGATGAAGGAGTATATGGTGTAGGGATGACATATGTCTAGCCCTCGTCCCGAGGATCTATCTTGGATATTTAATTCACCATACATTGATTATAAACCTAGCATGCGTCTATTTAATTAATTGCAACACGTAGGGGTTTTCTCGTGTTTACCTTTGGATACGAAGAGGTCGATGGAGCGAGATGAATGGATCGAGCGGATCGGACTCGTGCTTTGACCTTGGGACTGTATCCGGTTGCCCAATCTCCAGCGTCGGTGAGGACGATCTATGGAGAATGCTTGGAAAATCACCCAATGCTCTCAAGACAAAACTCTCGAAAATCCTCACAAACTCACTTGTGATTCTCGAAAATAGTGTGTGGATTAATTAGCATTAACCTAGACTTTATCTCTTACCTTATATTTATAATGCATTACCATAATCCCACAAGGAAATGATTTATGCATATCCTATAAATATAATAATATCCTTATAGGATAAAGAGAATAAAATCTTTTCTTTTGAGAGCTTAGGGGCGCGATTTCCTTAGCTAAAGGGCACGGATGGGCCGACTTAGGGATCAAATCAAGGAATAAAGATGGGCCTCAAATAAATTAATTATCTTATGTTCACCAGAACATAAATTAATTTATAAACATTTATTCATGCCACTAGAGAATAAATCTTGACTTACCCTTTATTACCGAAGTTGAGTCGGGCTTGCACTTAGACATTCACGAATCCCGTATTTAAGATATCGAGCGTCCATTAATTATTTATAGCAATCATTGCTTAAAATAATTAATATCTTTAATTCTTAAGTAGTACCACTCAACCTTATTATTGTGCTTGAGCTAACTCGACACGCAGGTTTAGTACAATAAACCTTTTGAGCTCCTTAAGGGGCGTCATCATCCTAGCGGATACGGTGACTCGTCTGAGATAACTAGCGTGACATCTGATCGCCACCACCCAAGATGCGGAGAATCTTGGGTTAGAACATATAACCTCACCCATAACAAGTCAAAGTGATGGTCAAGAACTCATACTCACCTAATACCTTATCGAGGTTTAGATCATCGTAAGTCACGAGATCTTGGTTCTTCACGACGGTCGGATAGAAGAACACATCTCACCATGTGATCCTTCATACGTCGAGGCGTACCGGCATAGACAAGTAACCAAGCCAAGTCACTTCTTATCTATACCGCGGCTATACCGACAACTTTCGTCCTCAAGTTGTCTCGGTGTGAAACTTTTATATCTCATTAAAGCGACTAATCATACGGACTTACGTGATCTTCTACACAGTATGATCTAACTTATATATGAGATAAGGGACACGAATATATGCGATCAAGTATTCAAATCGGATAGGAGATTGTAATAGTGGTAACGAAACATTGTATACAAGCTCAACCAAACTGTTTCGATATACAAATCCAACATATGGCGAAGATAGATGCGATGTCAAGGGCGATCCACTTCTCTAAGGAATTTGGAGGTCCAGATCGGACAATTAGCCAACGAGATGAGGAATCGACCACTTGGTAATCTGCCAAGTGACATTGAAAACCCACGGAAAGACAAGGAACATGTCAAGGCTGTCACGCTACGAAGTGGAAAGCAAATGCATGAAACAAAATTGCTGGACCAAGAAGAAAAGGTGGATTCGTAAAAAACTAACAGCAAAGTGTCAGAAATGGAAGCACCGAAGCAATCTCTTAATGCTGAGAAGCCTGCTGCAGCAAATCCATTGCCAAAGCTTACGGACGAGGTGGTATATCGTCCACCACCTCCTTTCCCCGAGAGGTTGAAAAAGAAGCAACAAGATACTCAGTTTCGAAGATTCCTAGATGTCTTAAAGCAACTGCATATTAACATTCCATTGGTCGAAGCTTTGGAACAGATGCCGAATTATGTGAAGTTCTTGAAAGACATTCTGACCAAGAAGAGAGAGGTCTAGGTGAGTTCGAAATAGTGGCACTAACCGAGAGAAGCAGTACCATGTTAAAAAGCAAAATCCACCTAAGTTAAAAGATCCAGGGTGCTTTACAATTCCATGATCAATTGGAGGATGCGACGTTGGTCGTGCTCTATGTGATCTGGGAGCAAGTATAAATTTGATGCCGCTCTCAATATTCAAGAAGCTCGGGATAGGAGAAGCTAGGCCCACAACAGTGACCTTGCAATTGGCGGACCGATCTATGGCTCATCCCGAAGGAAAAATTGAAGATGTGCTAGTAAAAGTGGATACGTTCATTTTTCCCGCAGATTTCATTATTTTGGATTATGAAGCAGATCACGAGGTGCCTATTATTTTGGGACGTCCTTTCCTTGCAATTGGAAGGACTCTAATTGATGTTCAAAATGGCGAACTCACAATGAGGGTGAATGATCAAAAGGTTACGTTCAATGTATTCAATGCTTGAAGTATCCTGACGAAGTGGAAGAATGCTCGATAATCCATGTTCTAGAGCAGGTCATTGCGGATACAATGCGAGAGCACTCCTCTCAGTCCGAGAATAGTGATGAGGAATATACCGAACTCATAGAGTTGGAGAAAGGTAGGGAGTTGTGTAAGCATCCATCCGACGAGAAGCATTCTGTTACACCATGTATCACTCGACTCCCGGAGTCGTTGGGGCTCGTAGATCATATCGTCTAGGTACCCAAACCGTTAATCGACGAACCTCCAACATTAAGTCTGAAGACCTTGACGAACCATCTGAAATACGCATATTTGGGCGAGGAGAAAACTCTTCCAATAATCATTTTAGCCACTCTCGAGCATGATCAGGAAGAATCCTAGTTACAGGTGTTGCGAAAATACAAGAGAGCTATTGGATGGTCAATTGCCGATATAAAAGGGATCGACCCTTCTCGTGCATGCATAAGATATTCTTTGGAAGATCGCCATAGCACTTCCATAGAGCATCGGCGTCGTCTCAATCCAAATATGAAAGAAGTGTTGAAGAAAGAAATTATTAAATGGTGGACGCCGAATCATTTATCGATCTCGGATAGTTCTTGGGTGAGCCCGGTGCAATGTGTTCCTAAGAAATGGGGGATTACTGTGATTGCTAATGGTCGACAAGAATTGATTCCAACTCGGGTGATAACTTGTGACGACCCGACTTCCCATGGAAGTACGGATCATATGGATCGTCACCGGTATGATAAAGCAGCGGATATAAACATAACAAATCAATGCAATTAACCATTTAAATACTCAATAACGCATAGATAAAAAGGAATAGGCTGTTCGATACGAACTCAAGTCACAGAAGGACTTGCCAAAAGGTTCGATGTTCAAACATATAGCCCAATACGGGCACAATTCAAGGAATGAGGTACGACCTCATGTTCAATATGGTATGAAAGCAGTTATAATCAAGACATCAAAATAATATCAGAGTCAGGCAGCAAATAACGTGTGGACATGCATATGACGATGCATGCACAAGGTTTTAGAATCTTTTCTAATTAAGCAACAAAAACAACTGCTGCTCTGCACCACCTCACACCCATCATCAATCATTGCTCAACCTGCACATCAAAAACGAGATGTAGGGCTAAGTACAAAAGTACTTAGTGGACTCATTGCCGAAAACATTTTCTTTGTTAAACTTATTGAACTGCCCACAATAGCACATGAGGATTTTAGTTGAAAGACTCATGCCTATCAAACATTTTATCATTTCTCAAAAGTGTCAGGCTTGACTATTTCATTCACGTTGTTTCCATATCTGATCATTCATTCATTCATTCATTCATTCATTCATTCATTCGCACTATGGGTGGCCACCTACACATAGTCGTCGTGACCGGTCGAGGTAGCTAACCTTAACACACGATCCTGCGTGTACACAATCCGAGTTAGTCCTTAACTAAGTCGGATCCGATCGATACCATTTTTTACGTTGGTGGACCAACACATTCACGTACCACATCGGATATACCAATCTCGGATAGGATAACAACAAAACATAAATATTTGGCGATCGATAATATTTCATGCGATGATATTTCATAAAGCTTTGTAAATCATGCTTTGAGTTATGCATAACATTTTGTTTCAAGAGGACCCACCGCTAGTCAGAAGCTAATTGTTCTAAGCGAGGCGATGTGTGAGTGTCCTTCCTCGGCCAACTCTGACGATCGAACACTTCATAAGAAAATAGCGCTCTTAGATTCTTTCTGTCGATCGAATGCCGTTTATAGATTACGACTTAAAGTTCCCGATTAGGGTTTCTTTATGATTTCATGTGATTGTTTTAAGATAATTCCTATCTTACATTCCCAATTCCCAAACTATATTGCTTCATCGTTCATGGGTGAACTTGACTTATGAATCACATATTCGAGTCTATCCTCGACTCTTAACCTTAGTGTTCTTCTAAGCGTTATAGATTGTTAGTATTGATTGTGATTGGTATATTAGGATATTCTCAAGCCACTTATCTAGACTTAATAATTATAGTTACGTCCTAGTAGGTTATGTTGACGACTTGTCGTATTAACACGACGAATAAAGGGAGTCTTGACTTATGACTCAGTGATCACATGCTATCATGTAAGTAAGTACTTTAGGAATAGATGAATTCCTTAAGGAATATTAACTCGACTTTTAAGACATAAGGATCGACATCTTATGTTCGAATCTTTGTTTACACTTTACGACGTTGTTTGTTTCTCTTAACTCGTCGGAGATTGTATAAGTTGTATAATCGCTCAATCTAACGTCATATTGGGTTGTCGTTATTGAGTATCAACGTTGTAGCTCGGCTTTTGGTTTTTTTTATCTAACTTAGGAACTCACGTTTGAGTATCATTTTATTAATAGAAAACCATAAATTGTGTCAAACTTCGATTTGCATTAATTCATTCTTAAGTTATCGAAATTGGTCGATTTCTTTTAGATTCTCGTACATAAAGTATTATGTTGTTTACGTTTGGGGTTTTGTTTGTCGGTACAACATAAACATAAACCATTCAACACCATACAACACCATACACAACATAAACTATACTAAAGCATTAGAAAACCCTAATTTCTAACATAATGCAAAACGATTGTATATGTGTGCATAAGTGTTTCATTCATTCATCACAATCACAACCATTCATTCCAAGCTTATAGTTAACTATCATAGCATCATTTATCATTAAAATTAAACCCATACTTAACCATTTTGCTATGTTTTCGATAATTAGCATATGTATCCAATAAATTCTAATAAAATCATGTTATACTCCTACCATACTATGAAATTTAATTACTAACTCAATAGCATCAAATAAAATTTAAAACTATGAGTTAAATGTTCCAAAGTTTTCGACAATCATAAATTAATGAGCTTTGGTGTTCAATAAATTCCACAAAAATTATATCATGCTTATACCATATACTAAACATTAAATATCGTCTCATATCATACATTAAAATTAAAACGCATGCTTATTAGTACATATACAGTTTCGGTAATTTCACTATATACACATATATATTCAATAATTTCCATTCACTTCACAATATGTTTATAATATGCAATAAACATGTAATATTAACTTTAAACCTCAACCAAATATTTATAATATGAACTAAATGCTTGGAATTCTTTTTTTCCTCACACATATATTACATATGTGTTCAATAAATTCTCAACAATGCATAATAGGTTCATATTATTTCTAAACATCATATATTATATTATTTTCTACAAATAAAAATCAAATAAATCATAGAATATTTATACATAGTTTTGGCATTTTCATAAAAATAGGAGTAGTGTCTCAAAAATTTCAAGATTAATATATGATGTTCATATTATATATTAAACACTATATCTCAACTATTTCTCAACAAATAAAATCAAACAATGGCTTAAAAATACTTAAATAAATTCTGCCCATTTATGAAAATTAGGAGTAGTGTTTCAAAAATTTCAAGATTAATATATGATGTTCATATCATATATTAAACACTATATCTCAACTATTTCTCAACAAATAAAATCAAACAAATACAAGAAAATTTCAAAAAAATATTCTGAAAATTATCGAATTTATTCTACATGCTTCTAATACATTAACAAGAAACAATATCAAATAATATTCACAAAAGCATGCTTTATCACATATAAAAAGAAATAAAGCATAAATCAAAAAATATCAAACATGCTTCAAAAATTCTCAAATTTTAACTACAGCCTTAGAAAATCATTCTAAGCATTTTTCATTCATGGCTTGAGTGCATTTGATGGCTCCAAATTCACGAAAAAAATGAGGAGCAAAACTAGGGTTTCAAACAAAAATTCCACTCCATTAGGATGGAAGAGGATGATGAATAATACATTTATGTGGTCTTAGAATAATTATTTGAGAGTTGGAAGGGTTTGAAATGGGGGATTGAAGCTCAAAAGCTTGAAGAACAAGTGAGAAAAGTTTGAAAAAGAGAGACAAAAATGGTTCCAAGAGAGGAGGCTGTAATGAACGTCCCCTTACTGTATTGGCAGCCTAAAGGGCTGTCATTACCCATTTGTGGTGGTCTTGGTGGTAGTTGGGAGAAGGAATGGTCAAATTACCCGTTTTGACATGTTAATATCGACTCTTTAAGTTTTAACGCGCTTTCGATTGATTTCTCAGAACCTTAAGGTTTATTTTCTTAAATATATTTTAAAAGACTTATTTCAATGTTTATAAAAATTTCATGAAGTTCGGAAGGCATCCGATAAGTCAATTCCGAGTTATCGCAGAAAAACAGCGTCCGGCGATTAAATTATGCTCATTCGAAATTCTATTGAATTCTTGAGATTTCATAATTTATTTGGGTCTTATAAATCATTTCTTATTGATTTAGACCCTTGGTTCGAGTTTCGGTTTGTTCGGAACAATTTAGGGTTTTTTCGGTATATTTTCCCGGCGTTCGGTTAAGTTCTTCAGGAATTTCTTTCAGAAATTGATTCTTATAATTTACAAATTCATAATAATATATTCCTTCATGATTTTGGTTGTTATCACTAATTATCAAGATTAGCACGGACTAGAAATTGATCCGGCTCGTAAATAGTGCTTTTAAGACTGACCGGGCAATCATGCCCGAAAATTCTTATTCTTTGGCTTCTCACATGTTTTCGTGAGAGGATTCTAGAAATGAAATCCTTTTGTTAAGATTCATTCTCGATCTTTCATTCTATGTTCAGGCTATTCAGAAAACCCTAATCCGGTAGGACTAGTCACTAGTTTTTGATCTCCGATCTCGGAATCGATCCTAATTCGTTTCGTTGGTTACCTTAAACATAATTAAGGTCTAAGCACCACAAATAATTGTTCTAAGCATCACTAATAAAAGTTTTAAATTTTTTGGGTTATTACATACATCCCCCTTAATATAAATTTCGTCCCGAAATTTGCTAACCTTTGAAAAGATTTGGGTATTTCTCTTTCATAGCTGATTCCAGTTCCCAGGTTGCTTCTTCTTGTCCATGGTGTCGCCATATAACTTTCACTAACGATATCTCGTTGTTCCTTAGCTTTTGGATACGTCGGTCTAATATTTCTGTAGGCAGTTCTACGTAACTCATATTGTCATCGAGGACAATATTCGTCGGTGGTATCACATGACTGGGGTCATGTATGTACTTCTTTAGTTGTGAAGCGTGGAACACATTGTGCGTTTCCAAAACTTAATGCGGCAATGCAAGTCCGTAGCCGTTGGTCTATCATTTCCAAAATTTCATAGGGTCCTATGAAGCGTGGTCGTAGCTTCCCTTTTATTCTAAACCTCACGATTCCTTTTGATGGAGAAATCTTTAAGAAGACTTTGTTTCCCACTTCAAAATGTAGCTCTGTGCGACGTTTGTCGACGTACGACTTCTGTCGGTCTTGGGCCTCCTTGATCCGTTGGCGGATCTGTCTCACGATCTCGACCATTTCGCCACAGAGTCAAGTCCTAATACTCTCATTTCTCCCACTTCATCCCAGTAGAGTGGTGATCGACATTTCTTTCCATAAAGAGCTTCGTACGGGGCCATTCCAATAGTTGCTTGGTAGCTGTTATTGTAGGCGAATTCCACAAGTGGTAACACTTGTTCCCAACTTTCTCCTCTATCCAGGACAACGGTCCTCAACATATCTTCGAGCGTCTGAATGGTCCTCTCGGAATGTCCGTCCGTTTGTGGGTGGAACGCGATACTGAAATGTAGTCGAGTTCCCAATTCCTTTTGCAAACTCGTCCAAAATCTGGATGTAAATTTTGAATCTCTATCGGACGTGATAGTCTTCGGAACTCCATGTAAACGTATGATTTCTCGAATGTACAAATGTGCTAGTCTGTCTGATCCATGTGTTATCGGAATGGGCAAAAAATACGCGCTCTTGGTCAAACGATCGATGATGACCCAGATAGCGGTATTTCCCCTTTGTGATTTGGGCAGCCCGGTAACAAAATCCATGGCTATGTCATCCTATTTCCATTCGGTATGTCCGGTAATTTGTAAGGTTCCATCGATCATTGGTGGAGTCTTTCACTTGTTGGCACGTTAAACAACGTTGTACGAATGAAGCTACGTCTCGCTTCATCCCATCCCACCAAAATTTCTTCTTGAGATCTTGGTATATTTTGGTGCTTCCGGGTGTCGCGATATAAAAGTCTCATGGGCTTCCTTCAAGATCTCGCTCTTAAGCTCTTAGTCTTGGACACACACCCTCCCGTCATACAACAAGACGTTATCTATAGCTTCCTCGAAATTCTTGTGGTCGTTGTCCTTGATCTTGGCTCGTACTTCCTCTAGCTTCTTGCTCTTCCTCTGAGCTTCCAAGATTCAGGCTCTTAAGTCCGGGATTGCAATCAACGTTGCAATACAGCCCTCTATCGTCAAAGATGGGTCTATGACTTCGATGTTCATCCTCTGAAATTCCTTTATAAGTATTTCCTCATGACTGAGGAGACATCCCAGACTAGGGTGGGATTTGCGACTCAAGGCATCGGCTACAACATTAGCCTTGCCTGGGTGGTAATTGATACCACAGTCGTAATCTTTCACTAGCTCTAACCATCTAAGCGCCTCATGTTAAGATCTTTACGCTCAAAGAAATACTTGAGCTTTTATGGTCGATATAGATCTCACATCTAACTCCATAAAGGTGGTGCCTCCAAATCTTTAAGGCATGTCGACCATTGCTAATTCGGTGTGCGTGGGATAGTTCAACTCATGTAGGCGTAATTACCTTGAAGCATAAGCAATAACCTTGCCTTCTTGCATCAGAACACATCCTAGTCCATTCTTTGAAGCATCTTTGTAGATTGTGTATTCTTTATCTGCTTCGGGTACTGCTAGTACAGGTGCTGTCGTCAGCAACTCCTTCAATCTCTGGAAACTAGCCTCACACTCGGCGGTCCAAGTGTACTTGATTCCTTTCCTCAACAATTGGGTCATGGGTCGGGCTATCGTTGAAAATCCTTTGATAAATCTTTGATAGTAGCCGACAAGTCCTAAGAAGCTTCGAATTTCATTCGGGTTCTTTGGTGATTCCCATTCTCGAACTGTATCGATCTTCGAGGGGTCTACTTTGATTCCCTCGACGGACACGATGTGACCTAAGAATGTCACCTCGCCTAACCAGAATTCACACTTGCTAAACTTGGCGAAGAGTTGCTCTTACCTTAATATTTGCAGCACAGTTCTCAAGTGCTCTTTGTGTTCTTGGTTATTTTTGGAGTATATTAGGATATCGTCTATGAATACATCCTCTGGTCTAATCCTTAGCTGATGATATCCATACTTCAAATCTATCTTTGAAAAGACTCCTTCTCCCTTAAGCTGATCAAACAGATCGTCAATTCGGGGCAAGGGATACTTATTCTTAAGAGTTATCTTGTTTAACTCTCGATAGTCTATGCACATTCTCAGTGTACCATCATTCTTCTTCACAAAAAGGACATGTGCTCCCAGGGAGACACACTGGGTCTAATGAAACCTAACTCCAAGAGTTCTTGTAGTTGGATCTTCAATTCCTCCAGTTCCTTTGGTGCCATTCGGTATGGGGCTTTCGACACGGGGGCAGAACCTGGTTCGAGGTCGATCGTGAACTCAATCTGTCGGTTTGGCGGTAATCCCGGTAGTTCATCTGGAAATACATCGGGGTATTCCTTCACGATCGGAACGTCTTCTATCATTCTCTCATTCTGCTCTTCCTCCTGGAGATAGACAAGGTAGGCGTGGTTCTCTGTCTTGTTCAGCAACGTCCTTGCTTGTAGTGCGGATATGATTGGGACTCTCCTCCCCATGCTGATCCCGTGAAAGTCTGTAGGTTTCTCTCTGGGATGTTGGAAAGAAATTTTCCTTTCATTACAGAGGATGGTCACATTATGTTCGGTTAACCAATCCATTCCTAGGATTATGTCCACATCTGTCATAGGTATGACGCGAAGGTTATCTGTTATGACCTTAAGTGAGCCTAGTCCAAGTTCTAGGTTCGAGCATATGTGGGTTACCGTTCTTATGCCTCCTACTGGAGAAGATATTCTCATGATTTGTACAGCGCGTTTAGGAGCTAATCCTAAGTTCTCTACGCATGCTTCAGTAATAAAAGAATACGAGGCGTCGATCAAGCAAGGGATAACGAGCGATTGGAGGAGTATTCCCATACCTGCCAAGTTTTCTTGGTTCCTTAGCGGCTCCTGCGAGAATTCCCTTTCTTGGTGGAGGTGTAGGCCCTGGCTTGCGGCGGTGGTTGTTGTTGTTGATGATGTTGTTGTTGTTCTGCGGTTGTTGCTTTTGCTTGTTCTTTGAAATTTGTCGGTATTCTTCGCGGTTGTCGCCATTGTTGTTGTCGTTGTCTCCTTGGTTGATATGGTCGTTGCATCGATCGGAAGTATTACACCGGGGGTAGTTGCTGGAACGGTTGGGCTTGGATAGCCCGGACTGGCTGAATCGGTTGGGCACATTGGGATGGTCATTTCTCCTTGACGCGTCCTGCGATCCCTCGGAGTAGTGACCGCCGCCACACTTGAAGCATCCGTCGTTCGTAAAGGCGCATGCCCTTGTGACTCCTATGGAAACTTGGGCACACGGGGAGCCTTACAATTTTTGGTTTCCCGCCAGGTGCGGGTACCATGGGGCATCTGTTTTCTTGCCCGTGCCCAGATGGCACGTTGTTCCCTTGCCATGGCCTCCTGTCGGCCTGGCCAGCGTTGGATCCTTGTCCTTGGTGGGGTCCTTCCCACTTTCTCTTCCCACGATCCTCTTGGTGATTCGGGGGATGTAAAGTGACAATCCTGTCCTCGGGCGTAGCTGCCTCGATGTCCAAAGCACTACTAAGGGCCTCACGGTAAGTCAGATTTCCGTGATCCGCCAGCAACACCCTGATCTCATGGCAGAGTCCCGCCCAAAACTTCTCAGTCCTCTTCTCGTCGGTGTCGACCAACTGAGGCGCGTATCGCGACATCTCGCAGAATGCACGTCGTAATCTGTGACCGTGGTCTTTCCTTGGCGTAGGTTGTAGAACTCATGTTCTTTCCTCTTCCTATAACTCTTAGGAATCTACTTCTCGTACACTTCTTCCTTGAATTCCTCCCAGGTATATCCTTTTAGTTCCTCTTCAGATAGAGTCTTCCTCTTTGCCTCCCACCAGAAGTCGGCGGTCCCGATCATTTGGAAGGCCACGCATGAAAAGCGTTCCTGCGATGTGCAGTGGAGGAAGTTGAAGATTCGCTCCAGTGCGCGAATCCAGAGTTCCGCATCCACGGGATTTCCAGTCCTGTTGAAAGTGGGCGGGTTCTGCCTGAGGAATAGTTCCTCAATCCTTCTTGCCGGTGTTGGTGGTGGAGGGGTGTCCTCTCTTTCGGGTGTTAGCTCATGGTTTCTTCTTCTCGGCGGCATTCTATCTTTCATAAATATACGTAATCAAATATCTTCTTATACCATCCGTCAGGATAATAAATATCTTAGCACGGTATGTATATATAATCATAAGCATAAATCTAGCACGTCATCGAACACTACATATCGCAACCTTAAAAACCAAAGCTCTCGAGGAGCTATCATCATATTAAATCAAATGTCTCTACAATGAATTTCATCATCGTTTTTAAGATCCACAAAGGCCAGGTACGGAGTATGATGCTCCAAAAATTAACATCAGCATCACTCAGTGTACCTAGTCACGGTGCATAAAAAAATCTAAATGCTACCGTGGTCATCAGAAGAAGGATTCATGTCGGAACGACTCATCGTTTTCGCAGGCATTAAAAGATATACAAGGGTATATAGAAAAAAACTATCTTGTCCTAATAACTAGATCCATAATCTCCTGGGGCGTAGACATGGCTCATCGTGTTGGAGTCAGAACCGGGAGTATGGGTACTGTCTACTCCTTCTATCTCATCGTCAGCAGGCAGGTCCTCCTCAGGATCCTCCTCTGGGTCTTTCTCTGGATCCTCTTCCTCTATGACCTCAGCATCGAATGTGGGACCCATGGGCTCTTGGACTCTAATGACCATAACTTCTCCCATAGTAGCCAGGTCTCGATAAATCTCAATCGTGATCTCCTTGAAAGCAGCTGGAAACGGAGCAGCAGCAAGACGGGCACAAGCTCCTCTCACGGTGCCTGCAGCTAGGCCACATGGATCATCAACCTCCACAGTATCATGGTACATGGGTCCATGCGGGGGTGATGGTGGCTAAGCTAGGGGAGCGCCGGTAGGTAGAGATGGATGCTAACATAGAATGATCGGTGGCGATGGTCTGGGCTGTTAATGACGGGGCTCGAATCTTACTAGCGGTAGGACCGAAAAAGTGAGCTGTCGAAGGCGGAAAGGTCCAGCCTCGAACATGTTCCTGCCACAGCCAGGCAAGAATACGGGTCCATCAGATGCCAAACGTGGTACCTCCGGGTGAAACCACTCGGGAATCTCATCACGCCAGGTGTATTCCTACTCGGAGAGATACAGTCCACATGGTGCAACTTTGTATACCATGAATACGTAGCTCAGGTGACTGGCGAAACGAGGCAAATCCACCTCAAGATCGAAGCTCTCTCGGCGTCGATAGATGTAATCTGCCGATATCTCACGGGCATATCCCTACCAGTCGGATGGCAGTCTCACGATCAGTCGAAGCACACCGTCATAATATGACATACCACGGGCATGTGCAGTAGCCCAATGACGTACAAAATGCGCTAAGAACTCGCCAAGGTTGTCTCCGCGGCACATTTGGTAGGAGCGGTATGAGCATACGACCTCCTCGGGTGTGGCTCTAAAAGATAAAGGGCGCCTAGTCATAAAGACCGTCCGAACCATCTTATATTTCTAAGTTCTTATGAAACTACTTTCATGGTTTGGTCTCCGGGAAGAGACGGTATGGTTTCTTAGAGTAGGGCAACGGTCGATGTCTAGCCTTCGGGTGAAGGCTACGTGGTCACCCTATCTTATTGTGTTCTAGATTCCTTATTTCTATTCGCGTTATAGCATCAGATCATATCTGTTCTCATCATGTACTTACAATTCATTATTTCCTTTCATACTTCCTAAACGTCATACTTTGATTCTTTTCATTATTGTTACGATAGAGGCAACATGCATGGTGTTCAGAATTCCTTCGCGTAGAGAGGTTAGGACTCATAGCAGTGCGAACCTCCAATTAAGCAATCGCTTCATCATCGTAGACTCGTCGCGTTCTCATCCTCGAGTTCGTTCGGATTGTGATTCTTAAGATTTCTATGTTCTCATTCCTCCTTAGTATTTCGTTCAATCGGGGATACCTTATGTTCTCATACTAGGTTCGGCGTAAAAGGGATCATGCGTCTTAAGAGTCTATGTCCTCAGGGGGAAACATACTCATTTACATCCTGCTTCTAGCATGCTTTGCATATCATAGTAAACACAATTCAAGGTACATTGTGCGACAATCAAGTATCCTCATTTTACTCATTTACCAAGCTCCTAAAGCTTGTAACTTTCTTTCAAACTAATGACCAATCAATTGAAACAACTTTTCAATTTCAAAATATTCCTCTTTCCAAAATATTTTCAACTTCCCAACAAGGCAATATTGAAATTCCAATTCACATTTCATATACTTCCATCATTTCAAAACAACTTTTAGTTGAAATAGTTACCTTCTTCCTCGTTGAGCAGGACGACGATGGAGTGCAGTGCAGTAGCAGTCAAACATAAACAATTCTAGACTCGACTTTCAACTTAGGATTCAAGGAAAGGGTTTCTAGGGTTCAGAGCGAACAAGTGCTCTGATACCACTTTGTGACGACCCGACTTCCCATGGAAGTACGGATCATATGGATCGTCACCGGTATGATAAAGCAGCGGATATAAACATAACTAATCAATGCAATTAACCATTTAACTACTCAATAACGCATAGATAAAAAGGAATAGGCTGTTCGATACGAACTCAAGTCACAGAAGGACTTGCCAAAAGGTTCGATGTTCAAACATATAGCCCAATCCGGGCACAATTCAAGGAACGAGGTACGACCTCAAGTTCAATACGGTATGAAAGCAGTTATAATCAAGACATCAAAATAATATCAGAGTTTGGCAGCAAATAACGTGTGGACATGCATATGACGATGCATGCCCAAGGTTCTAGAATCCTTTCAAATTAAGCAACAAAACAACTGCTGCTCTGCACCACCTCACACTTATCATCAATCATTGCTCAACCTGCACATCAAAAATGAGATGCATGGCTAAGTACAAAAGTACTCAGTGGACTCATTGCCGAAAACATTTTCTTTGTTAAACTTATTGAACTGCCCACAATAGCACATGAGGATTTTAGTTGAAAGACTCATGCCTATCAAACATTTTATCATTTCTCAAAAGTGTCAGGCCTGACTATTTCATTCACGTTGTTTCCATATCTGATCATTCATTCATTCATTCATTCATTCATTCATTCGCGCACTATGGAGGTGGCCACCTACACATAGTCGTCGTGACCGGTCGAGGTAGCTAACCTTAACACACAGTCACACGTGTACACAATCCGAGTTAGTCCTTAACTACGTCGGATCCGATCGTTACCCTTTTTTTTACGTTGGTGGACCAACACATTCACATACCACATCGGATATACCAATCTCAGATAGGATAACAACAAAACATAAATATTTGGCAGTCAATAACATTTCATTTGATGATATTTCATAAAGATTTGTAAATCATGCTTTGAGTTATGCATAACATTTTCGTTTCAAGAGGGCCCACCTGCTAGTTCGAAGCTAATTGTTCTAAGCAGGGCAATGTGTGAGTGTCCTTCCTCAGCAACTACGTACGATCAAACCCTTCATAAGAAAATAACCGCTCTTAGATTCTTTCTATCGATCGAATGCCGTTTATAGATTACGACTTAAAGTTCCCAATTAGGGTTTCTTTATGATTTCATGTGATTGTTTTAAGATAATTCCTATTATCTTACATTCCCAATTCCCAAACTATATTACTTCATCGTTCATAGGTGAACTTCAACTTATGAATCACATACTCCGAGTCTATCCTCGACTCTTAACCTTAGTGTTCTTCTAAACGTTATTACGTTATAGATTGTTAGTATTCAAGTTGTGATTGGTATATTAGGATATTCTCAAGCCACTATCTAGACTTAACAATTATAGTTACGTCCTAGTAGGTTATGCTTGACGACTTGTCGTATTAACACGACGAATAAAGGGGAGTCTTGACTTATGACTCAAGTGATCACATGCTATCATGTAAGTAAGTACTTTAGGAATAGATGAATTCCTTAGGGAATATTAACTCGAGTTTTAAGACATAAGGATCGACATCTTATGTTCGAATCTTTTTTTACACTTTACGACGTTGTTTGTTTCTCTTAACTCGTCGGAGATTGTATAAGTTGTATAATCGCTCAATCTAACGTCGTATTGGGTTATCGTTATTGAGTATCAACGTTGTAGCTCGGCTTTTGGTTTTTTTTTCTAACTTAGGAACTCACGTTTGAGTATCCTTTTATTAATAGAAAACCATAATTTGTGTCAAACTTCGATTTGCATTAATTCATTCTTAAGTTATCGAAATTGGTTGATTTCTTTTGGATTCTCGTACATAAAGTATTATGTTGTTTACGTTTGGGGTTTTATTTGTCGGTACAACATAAACATAAACCATTCAACACCATACAACACCATACACAACATAAACTATACTAAAGCATTAGAAAACCCTAATTTCTAACATAATGCAAAACGATTGTGTATGTGTGCATAAGTGTTCCATTCATTCATCACAATCACAACCATTCATTCCAAGCTTATAGTTAACTATCATAGCATCATTTATCATTAAAATTAAACTCATACTTAACCATTTTGCTATGTTTTCGATAATTAGCATATGTATCTAATAAATTCTAATAAAATCATGTTATACTCCTACCATACTATGGAATTTAATTACTAACTCAATAGCATCAAATAAAATTTCAAACTATGAGTTAAATGTTCCAAAGTTTTCGGCAATCATAAATTAATGAGCTTTGGTGTTCAATAAATTCCACAAAAATTATATCATGCTTATACCATATACTAAACATTAAATATCATCTCATATCATACATTAAAATTAAAACGCATGCTTATTAGTACATATATAGTTTCGGTAATTTCACTATATACACATACATATTCAATAATTTCCATTCACTTCACAATATGTTTATAATATGCAATAAACATGTAATATTAACTTTAAACCTCAACTAAATATTTATAATATGAACTAAATGCTTGAAATTCTTTTTGTCCTCACATATATTACATATGTGTTCAATAAATTCCCAACAATGCATAATAGGTTCATATTATTTCTAAACATCATATATTATATTATTTTCTACAAATAAAAATCAAATAAATCATAGAATATTTATACATAGTTTTGGCATTTTCATAAAAATAGGAGTAGTGTCTCAAAAATTTCAAGATTAATATATGATGTTCATATCATATATTAAACACTATATCTCAACTATTTCTCAACAAATAAAATCAAACAATGGTTTAAAAATACTTAAATAAATTCTGCCCATTTATGAAAAATAGGAGTAGTGTTTCAAAAATTTCAAGATTAATATATGATGTTCATATCATATATTAAACACTATATCTCAACTATTTCTCAACAAATAAAATCAAACAAATACAAGAAAATTTCAAAAATATTCTGAAAATTATAAAATTTATTCTACATGCTTCTAATACATTAACAAGAAACAATATCAAATAATATTCACAAAAGCATGCTTTATCACATATAAAAAGAAATAAAGCATAAATCAAAAAATATCAAACATGCTCCAAAAATTCTCAAATTTTAACTAAAGCCTTAGAACATCATTCTAAGCATTTTTCATTCATGGCTTGACAGCATTTGATGGCTCCAAAGTCACAAAAAAAATGAGGAGCAAAACTAGGGTTTCAAACTAAAAAAAATTCAAAAAAATTTCACACCATTAGGATGGAAGAGGATGATGAATAATACCTTTATGTGGTCTTAGAATAATTATTTGAGAGTTTTAAGGGTTTGAAATGAGGGATTGAAGCTCAAAATCTTGAAGAACAAGTGAGAAAAGTTTGAAAAAGAGAGAGAAAAATGGTTCCAAGAGAGAAGGCTGTAATGAACGTCCACCTTACTGTATTGGCAGCCTAAAGGGCTTTCATTACCCATTTGGGGTGGTCTTGGTGGTAGTTGGGAGAAGGAATGGTCAAATTACCCGTTTTGGCATGTTAATACTGACTCTTTAAGTTTTAACGCGCTTTCGATTGATTTCTCGGAATCTTAAGGTTTTATTTTCTTAAATAGCTTTTAAAAGACTTATTTCAATGTTTATAAAAATTTCATGAAGTTCGGACGGCATCCGATAAGTCAATTCCGAGTTATCGCGGAAAAAGCAGTCAAACGATTAAATTATGCTCATTCAAATTCTATTGAATTCTTGAGCTTTCATAATTTATTTGAGTCTTATAAATCATTTCTTATTGATTTAGACCCTTGGTTCGAGTTTGGTTCGTTCGAACAGTTTAGGGTTTTTTCGGTATATTTTCCCGGCGTTCGGTTAAGTTCTTCAGGAATTTCTTTCAGAAATTGATTCTTATAATTTACAAATTCATAATAATATATTCCTTCATGATTTTGGTTGTTATCACTAATTATCAAGATTAGCACGGACTAGAAATTGATCCGGCTCGTAAATAGTGCTTTTAAGACTGACCGGGCAATCATGCTCGAAAATTCTCATTCTTTGGCTTCTCACATGTTTTCGTGAGAGGATTCTAGAAATGAAATCCTTTTGTTAAGATTCATTCTCGATCTTTCATTCTATGTTCAGGCTATTCAGAAAACCCTAATCCGGTAGGACTAGTCACTAGTTTTTGATTTCTCTAGTTTTCGATCTCCGAATCGATCCTAATTCGTTTCGTTGGTTACCTTAAACATAATTAAGGTCTAAGCACCACAAATAATTGTTCTAAGCATCACTAATAAAAGTTTTAAATTTTTCGGGTTATTACATAACTGGATGGCGTGTTTGCGTGGACTATAGAAAACTGAACACAACAACCAGGAAAGATCATTTCCCTCTGCCATTCATGGATCAGATACTTGACAAACTCGCTGGTAAGGAGTTTTTCTATTTTCTAGATGGGTATTCTGGCTATCATCAAATTGCTATTGCACCCGATGATCAACACAAAACCACCTTCACCTGTCCTTATGGCACTTTTGCTTTTAGAAGAATGTCTTTTGGACTCTGTAATGCCCCAACAAAGTTCCAGCGTTGCATGATGGCCATATTTTCGGATATGGTGGAGAAGTCAGTGGAAATCTTCATGGATGATTTCTCCGTATTTGGAGATACTTATGGGATATGCACGAGTAATTTGGGAAGGTTACGGCGCGTTGTGGCGACGCACTTGGTGTTAAATTGGGAAAATGCCATTTCATGGTGCGAGGGCATCGTGCTAGGCCATCACATATCGAATGCGAGGAATAGAAGTGGATCGAGCAAAGATCGAGTGATAGACAAACTTCCACCACCTACCACCGTAAAAGGTGTGCGGAGTTTCTTGGGCATCTGAGGATTTTATAGGCGGTTCATAAAGATTTTCAAAAATTGCTAAGCCGCTATGTGCCTTCTTTGAGCAAAATTGCCACTTTGAGTTCACTTCCGAATGTTTGAAGGCATATGAAGTTTTGAAAAGGGCTCTGGTAGTGACCCAGATGATTATTGGTCCGGATGGTCCTTACCTTTCAGTGATGTTTGACGCAAGTGACTTTCTTTGTGGGGGCCGTCTTTGGGTCAGCGAAGGGAGAAGGTATTCCATTCCATCTATTATGCGAGTAAAACAACGGTGGAGGCCCAAATCAATTACACCACAACGGAGAAAGAGCGCTGGCGTGGTATTCGCATGTGAGAAGTTTAGAGCCTACCTCGTAGGGTCGAAAGTGATAGTCTATTCAGATCACACAACCATCAGGTATCTTGTCGCCAAGAAAGATGCAAAGCCACGGCTAATTCGGTGGATCTTGCTCCTGCAAGAATTTGATCTGGAAATCAGAGACAGGAAGGGAACAGAAAATCAAGTAGCTGATCATTTGTCTCGACTGCCGACAGCCGAGGGTGACAAGACTCATGTCCAAATTCAGGACGCGTTCCCTAATGAGCAATTGATGAGCATGCATCACAGTAGTACACCTTGGTATGCGGACTTTGTCAACTTCCTGGTCTGTGGAGTGATGCATCCTGAATTATCATCACATCAGAAGAAAAGGTTATTTGTCGAGGTCAAACATTACTTTTGGGATGAACCATTCTTATATAAGCGCTGCGCTGACGGGTTGATGAGGCGTTGCGTTCTGCATGAAGAAGTGGAATCAATTCTAGAGGGATGTCATTCCACTCCATATGGTGGTCATTTTGCGGGACAAAGAACGGCAACTAAGGTACTTCAATCAGGTTATTTTTGGCCGACCTTGTTTAAAGATGCCCATGCTTTTGTGCAAAAATGTGATCGATGTCAAAGAGTTGGAAATATATCTTCTCGGAATGAGATGCCAATGAACTTTATTCTGGAAATTGAACTCTTTGACGTGTGGGGCCTCGATTTTATGGGTCCTTTCCCACCCTCATTTGGTAATCTCTACATCCTGGTGGCGGTTGATTACGTATCTAAATGGGTGAAAGCCGTGGCGAGTACCACAAATGACGTGAAGGTTGTAACCAAGTTCTTACAAAAGAACATCTTCACACGGTTTGATACTCCTCGCGCGATCATTAGTGATGAAGGCACACATTTCGTCAACAAGGTCGTGAGTTCTGTGCTAGCTAAGTATAACATTCGCCACAAGATTGCTACAGCATATCATCCGCAAACAAATGGTCAAGCGGAACTCTCCAATAGAGAAATAAAAGGTATACTGGAGAAAGTGGTGAACCCAGGACGCAAGGATTGGTCCATGCGCTTGGATGATGCAGTGTGGGCCTACAGAACAACTTTCAAAACACCTTTAGGGATGTCCCTTACGGTTGGTCTATGGGAGGCTTGTCATCTTCCATTTGGGCTGGAGCATCGAGCCTATTGGGCGATAAAGAAGCGAATTTTGATCATAAAGAGCTCTTTGGAGAGGCTCGTTTGTTGCAATTAAGTGAAATGGATGAATTCAATGGTTTGCTTATGAAAATGTAAAATTGTACAAGGAGAAAGCGAAAAGATGGCATGATAACAACATCTTGCGCGAGTTCTTGCGGGTCGGCGGTGTTGTTGTTCAATTCAGTGAGGTTATTTCTGGTAAGTGAAATCACGATGGTCGGGTCCTTTCACAATTCTTCGTGTAGCGCCCCATGGTGCTATAACATTACAAGAAGGAACGTCGGGCCGTGAATTTCAAGTCAATGGGCAGCGTGTCAAGCACTATTGTGGTGGCGAGGTCATTCGCGAGAAGGCCTCAACATCTTTGAAAGACGCCTGACCACGGGTATCATGGGTTACCATGGCGATCATGCGCTTGGCAGCCCTAGTGTTTTGTTTGTACATATTTGTTTTCCTGCTCTTTTGTCCTTTTGTTTTGGCTTTGATAATAAATTTCTATAGCATTGTTTTAATAAAGATGAGGATTTTATTTTAAACTGATGTGTTGAAGTTTGGATTGCAAGTTTGGTACATGCGTACTTCTGAGCAAAAATTCTGAGCATTGTGCTAATTTTTGCTCGGTATTGACCCGCAATGGGTAGAGAAAAGGTGAAATATTAGCTTGAATTTACGGTCAAAAGGCGGGAGAAATTTGGTTGACTTTTTGTTTAAAGGCGCGCCCAATTTTCTTTTCCACCGCACGACCAACCTCTTCTCCTATTTTCCCTACCTTCTTTGTGATTTTGCCCTCACTATCCACGTCTGCCATTCAAATTCTCACGCTCTTTCTCTGGTTCTAGCAAATTAGTCTCATCTCCTTCGTCATTTTCTCTGAAAATTTCGCTACCATGCCAATACTCAGAAACCGGGTCCGGAGGCAAGTAGAATCATTGAATACTCCGAGCAATGATGCTGGCACGCCCTTTATCATATCAGACATCGAGCTGTCGTCGAAAGCTTCACCAATCTTTTCGCGGTTGCTGTACCCTCATTTTCTAAAAGGAAAAATAGCCGGCGCGATAAAGGTAAAGCCAAAGTGTTGGAAGAAACTGAGCCTGAGGCTATTCAGGTCAAGAAGGAGAAGGTGGACAAACCTTCGCCAACAATGGCAGGTCGGTCGATCGACAACATTCCGAAATTCCGAGCTCATGGTGGATTTGAGAGATTTAAGCGTTTAAAATCAAGACAATTATGGATGGAAAAGGGTTTCCAGAAATCTAAAGAAACTCCAGTATTTGTGGTGGAGTTGATATCCCTCAACGGTTGGGCATCTTTTGCAGAAATTCCACCTCCACCCATTATGCCTTTAGTCAAAGAATTTTATGCGAACATCACTCCTCTGCCGAATAAAGAGGGATTATCGGCTGTGGTGAGGGGTAAATTGGTGGTCTTCTCTCCAGAAACTATTAATGACTTTTACAACTTGGAGAATGATGTGAATGATGTTTTCTCCGCTATGAAGAGGGCTCCCTCTGTGGATGACCTAGAGAAGGCGTTGAGACTGACGGCCATAGAGGGCACGGATTGGGCTTTTTCCACACATGGGTGTCGCTCCATCAAAGCCGCGTCGTTACGATTGGAAGCTCATGTGTGGCTTCATTTCATTAAAAGCCGTATTTTGCCTACCACCCATGATACCACTTTGTTTACGAAGGCGTATCTTGCTGCTCCGTGTATTTTACGGGAGGGCGGTCGATGTGGCGCCCAAATTTGGCGCGAGGTGGATGAATGCCGTAAGAGGAAGAAAGGACGGCTATTCTTCCCCTCTTTGATAACTCAGCTGTGCATACAGGCCGGAGTGCCTTTTGGGAATGATGAAGACCGCCTCACTGAGAAAGCTTTTATTGATATCAAGACCTTGACTCATCGTCATGGTCCGACTGAAGACCCCTCTTTGCACGCCACTCCGGCTGGTCCATATTCCCCACTACCGACCCCTTCTGAGCCCACAGTTCTGGAAATGCAGAAGTTCCTCTGCCTGCAAATCAAAGTCCTTATGCTTTGGTCTGCGACATTTGAGGATGATCTCAAGCATTATTAGGCGTACTGTCGTCAGCGTGATCGCATACTGGAAAGTAGTCTAGGATCGTCATCTACAGTGCCAATGCCGGCCTTTCCGGAATTTCCACACCGGCTGTTCCAGGCTTGGCCTCTACCAACGGATTATGATGATGACACAAGAGCGAGATGGAGAAAGAGGCGGGCCCTAGTCATGTATGACCATCCAAGTCGACCCCACCGCCACCGCCGAGGCCTGTGCTCGCTTGCAAGTTCCACTCGAGGCGTTTCCCGGCGTCAAGCATCAAGTTCTTCCCAAGAGGATCGGCGGGAGAAGGCGAAGAGGATGTTGATAATGTCACCACGCAAGAAGAAAATTTCGAAGATGTCCTCGACGCCACCCCAGTATTCACTTCGCTTGTATCCCATGATGCGGAGCTGGCTGATTCTCCTGCAACCGAGGATGCTTCTCCTGCTACTGCGCCATCTACCCCCGCTTCTCCTACTCCCTCGGGTCCTCCCGATGCGTAGGCTAGGGGCGTTTTTCTGACCTCAATCCTTTGTTGGTGTTTTGTCTTTGTGTCTTGTGTTTCGTGTTTTGTTTGGTTTAGGCTTTGCTTGTCCTTTGATAAAGCATTGTTGGTTTGTTGTGTCGTTGCTTGTCATGTTCCTGTTTGTGGTGTGAGGTGTATGTTATTCTGTTTTCATTGACTGCTAAGGCTGATGCTTGATTGGCGATGGATAGCTTAATGATGTTAGTCTCTTTTTGCTTTACATTGTGATCTTTAGTCTGCCTTGTTGCTTGTCTGGATTTGACTCTTATTTTGTGAGGGTGTGCCTCTAATATTTTAGGTGTTAGCATATTAGTTCCTATAGGGATTGACCATTGCATTGGTAATCCTTAGTTGGTCTACACTTTTGTATGAGTGCCTGTCTTTCATATTTGGTTGGTACTCCCCCTTGAAACAATATACATGAGTGTGTTAATATCGATTGTGCATTTCTTAGCCTACCCTTTTAACATGATTTCCTTAGGGTCCCCTGTTGAGCTTACAGCCTTTTCTTTCATGCATCCACTAAATACTCTCATTTATACCCCACATATATTATTTTATCTCTTCTTACCCTTCACCTTGGGTATGTCTACTTGTGGCTCGGCCTTTATCTTATCTATTACCGCTGCCCGTGTTTTGCCTCATAATTGAATTACAAGTGCTTCTTCCCCCATTTTTGGTATAAATTCCAACATTGGGGACAATGTTTCATTCTAAGTTTGGGGGTGGCGAGGTAAGGTAACCTCTTGAAGGTGAAGTTAAGTTTTTGCAAAAATGTGGGTTAATTGTGGGTTATTTACAAAAAATATAAAAAAAAATAAAAAAATAAAAATAAAGGGAGAAGTTTTGAGCTTACTGTATATGAAAAAGGAGAGGAAACAATGAAGAAGAAGGGATTCCCCTCTTAGTGAGAAGAAGAAAGATATTTATAAGGTGAGTTTGAAACCAAGAATGAGTAAAGGTGCCCGGGTGTTTTGAGCTACATTATCCCAAATAATCCTACCGTCACCCAAGCCCAACATTATAAGCTTTTAAAGACCTACTGATCCAATATTGATGTTCACTCATGTTAGTGGAGAGGGGGTTGACTGAATTGAATTTGTGGAGATATTTGTGCACTTGATAATCAAAATATGGCCATATTAAGGAGAACTAAAGTATGGGAAGATTCATGTAGTTGCTAATGTGTTCTATACCTGTTGATATTTGTAGCGCGACGTCCTTGCAATATGAGGTGATTAACTAGACTTGCAACGAGAAGGACTGAATGATTCATTTTCTTTGAAAATTTTTGACTGAAAGCAACATCCTTAGTTGATTAGGCCATCATCTCAGCTGTCATCGAAGCGTCATGCACATCGCTTCTTGTTTTGGTGTGTTTTTTTGTGTTATTTGTATGGCAGAGCATCACTCGAGGACGAGTAATGAGCTAAGTTTGGGGGTGTGATAACTCTTATAAAAGAGTTATTATGTGACCTTTTTGATGATAATAACCTTGAGTATTGTGTGTTCTGTTCGTATGTTTGTGTTGTTTTGTATGTTTATGTTATGTTTTCGTGTGTGTGTGTTGATCGAGCTAAAACACACTCAAATTAACTTCATAATCGCACGGGTAATCGTGGCGTGGTAAGTTAACACGAGTCGTCTCTCAAGGAAAACTTAGGGGCGATTGTTCATGTCATACACGTAAAGCGATTAAAACCTAAACATTCTAATGCCAACAAGGGTTTGGAACATGCGAGAATTGAAATACGGAGAATTAAGCGAAGATCCTAAGCTAGGGGTTGTCAATCCCGAGCTATACTAATAAAGCGATAAATCTAAACCAGGGTTGTCGATCCCTAGTTGAGCTACTGCGATAAATCAGCGATAAACAAAAGCATATGCAATCATATTATTCATGTGGTTTGTCAATCCCTAATCTAAATCTAATTGCAAATAATCGAAAGCAGTAAATCATTAAGCAAATTAAACCAACGGAACAAGAAATTCAATCCACTGTCACTATGAATTGATTACAATAAAAATCATCAAACAATAAACCATGAAGTTGATTCCATTAAAAATCTCCAAACAAAGCATGTAAATGTTCAACAAGAATTTAGAAACGAATTGCATAAATTGAAAGGAATTAAACTGAAATTAAAACATAGATTGTATCTGATAAGTTGCCTGAAGAAATCAGGAAGAAAAGCTGGAGAGCGGCTCCCGCGGCTGCGTGAGAAAAATAGTGACTCGGCGCCTTGTAAAAGACCTGGCAGCGTATATATATATTAAATAGGAGTGGCGCGGTTTGTAATGGCGTGAGCTCGAAAACATTCTGCCTTCATAGAAACGCCGGTTGGAGTTGAGCGCACGAGGGAAAATGGAGAACGCGCGCTGGAGATGGGCTGAAGATGAGCGCTCGTTTGGGTTGAGAGGGCGCTGGAGATTGGGCTGGAAATTGGAGTGCTAGCGCCTTGGATGAGTGGTGGCGCCACCGTGGCCGAGAAGATGGCGTGAAGAGTGAAAGCAAGCGGTGAACCAGCGCTTAAAATTGATGAGCAGCTGAGGAAGATGGGCCAGCTGGTGAACCGGCGTTCATATTGAACCGGCGTTCGGAGGCTGGATTTTGAGGTTGGGCGCGCGTTTGCTGCGAAGGCGCGTGGCGCTGGCATCGCGCGCGACACTGCTTTGTGCAGTGTTTTTGTTTTGGCCCGTTCTCTTTCGTCTAAACTTTGATTTGCGCACGGTTTTCGCCTACGGACTCCTATCGCAACGTAATTTACTTCTTATGAAGGACAAAATCCTTGATTCCTTCTCCATTATTCATGAGAATCATTGAAAATGTTCAGCGTCGGTGCGCGAGCGGGCGCGCGGAGTGCACGTGCGCGACTTTGAAGAAATGATCCGTTCTCCTTCGTCCGAACTCCGAATTGCGATCCGTTTGCGCCTATGAACTCCTATCGAGACGCTCTTCAATATATTTGATCCTTGGCATATCCAATTCATCCTATTTTAATGCCGTTTTTTCTACAAAACCTCGAAACAACGAAGTAAGTCCGAATCGATAAATATTACTCGAACCAAAGGCATAAATAGGACAAACAATAGAAAATGACACGAAAAACAATACCAAGAATCATCACAAAATCATACCAAACAACTCCCCCACACTTATCCATTTGCTTGTCCTCAAGCAAAGTCTATACTAATAAGAGTCGAAAGATAACTCATGCAACTTAACCCTTATTCTAATCAATCAAACCTTATTGCATTTCCCCCACACTTGGTGTTTACGAATTCAAAGATAATGCGAAATAAATCAAGAACGTCAATTGACTTCCAATAAATAAAAGGTAATCTACGCTCGGACCCAACTCTCCGTTAGGGGTGAACTAACTAATGTGGTCACCTTTAGCAACAAGTTTCTTTTATAAAGCACAAAGAATGTTTTATGATTTTGGAATAATATTCGAAAGGTGCACTCTCGATGAACTCGAGTCTCCTAACGTGGTTTCCCATGTCCATTTCTCAAATTTCGAGAAAGAGGGACATAATCCCATCCTCCATTTCAACAATCTCAACAAGATACTGGAGCTTTCATTCTCCTCATTTTCTTCTTCTTTTTCACACATTTTTTTATATATATATAAAATGAAACAAGTATATAGGCAACCACAATGTTAACACTACCCCTAACATTAGCCGGACAAATCACATCAATTTTTCCCTATTCAATTTCTATCAATCACAGTCTCGTCAATTCACATTATACTCAAATCATATATCACCAAAAGTTTTGGAAATTCAAAATCAATTTGATCAATACCACAGAGTTCAGTTGCACAAATCAAGATCCTAACTTACTCGCATAGACAAAGCTTACGTTCAAACAATCAAAATAAGCACAAGGGCACGTCATTAAGCATCTGAAAACTATATATCATGCCCACAAAACCAAATCATCAACTCCCCACATAATTCAAGCACTCGCCCCTGCTCAAAACATTAATAACATAAAATAGCCGATAGAGGAGAGACTTCCACGATAAAATATGGCGTTGGCGGGGTTGGAATGTGGCGCGTGCAGCGAGTTGGTGTCACGGCTTCACCACAACGCTTATAACGTTCCAAACACGGGCAAAACAAACTCAACGGCACAAGCGGATCAAAGAACAACGAAAACCAAGCGAAAAGAAAGAAAAGAAAACAAAGCCAAAGCGTGGGTTGCCTCCCACGGGCGCTTGTTGCGTCATTAGCTCGGCGTGTTTATTAGAGCAACGATGTGGTGGTCCGTCATAATCATGATGCCATGAGCTCCATCTGCGCCCTGCAGGACTATACCAAGTGTTACTCCGGATGGGGCATAGACACCCTTTATCGGAGCTTGAAAAAAACTTTCACCACCTCTATATAAGCACCGAGGTCAACTCCGTTTCTTCAAAAATTAGAAGCTCGGCTGAAAAGATCACCGCTTCCTTGCTCATCCTCCACGAACACATACTTCATGGTGGTTCCTTCATACCATTGTGGAGTGCGGGCATGCTAACAAATTCCTTTCCCAATCCTCTTCATCAACGAAACCGCATGAACTACCTCAACCGTGTTCTCGAGGTCGGCTCATACTTGTCGAGTCTAACTCGAGACTACCACCTCTTCCTCCTTTTCTTGTGGTGGCGAGAATCTTCGAGATGGCTCTTCCACAACACGATCATCTGCTCGATCACCTTGAAGGACAATGACTGCTTGAGCCTCACAGGGGTGGCTCAGAAGTTCTCTCACTGCAAGTTGTCGTTGATACTCAACCAACTTCACAGCCATCAGTCCCACACGTGCCTCTAAACGCTCAAGAGTTGCGTCTCTATCATCTAATGGCGAACTCTGATGGTCAGTGGTCGCCTGAGCCTCATAGGGTGAGCTTGGAGGCTCCCCTATTGCATCTTGTTGCAGCAACTCGTCCATCTTCTCAGTCATCATTTCTAATTTTGCTTGCAAGCGTCGATTTTGGTGTCGTCGAAGATCCAACCGTTGGTGGCGAGTCTGAATCAATTCGGTCTCCATATTATCCAACGGATACCTCTGAGGTGGTGGTGGAGGTGGTGGAGAATAATACTCCTGTTGCGGGTGGTACCACTTTGCTGTCGAGGTTGTGGCTGTTGTAGATCATAATATCCATAGTCAGGTTGTGGGTCCCAACATCTTGAATCGGATGTGGTTCCCACCATTCTGAATCGGACTGAGGAGGCTGTTGCTGCTGTGGATCCCACCATCCCAAATCGGGTTGTGGATCCCAATATTCCGGGTTGGGTTGATTCCACAACTCCGAGTTGGGTTGGTTATTCCACCCCGAACCATAGTGTTGCTGGTAAGGCTCAAATTCCTGTCGGGGTCGGAATCCATGTGCGTCATAGACCCCGGCGTTGCCGTCAAAAGCATACATCTTCCATCAAGCGGCGGCAACCTAGCATTCACAACACTCACACAAAAATGGATCACAGCTGGGTATAACAAAATAAAAATGAAAAGAAAAGCGAAAATAAACAACACAACAATACGCTAAAGTTTTCCCAGCGGCGCAAAATTGATCGAGCTAAAACACACTCAAATTAACTCGCAATCGTGCGAGGTAATCGTGGCGTGGTAAGTTAACACGTGCGTCTCTCAAGGAAAACTTAGAGCGTTGTTCATGTAATACTGACGATTAAAACAAACATTCTAATGCCAGCGAGGGTTTGGAACATGCGGAATTGAAATCGGAGAATTAAGCGACTCTAAGCTGGGGTTGTCAATCCCGAGCTATACTAATAAAGCGATAAATCTAAACCGGGGTTGTCAATCCCTAGTTGAGCTCTGGCGATAAATCAGCGATAAACAAAGCATATGCAATCATATTATTCAAGGTTGTCGATCCCTAATCTAAATCTAATTGCAAATAAGCAGCGATAAATCATTAAGCAAATTAAACCAGCGAACAAAATTCAATCACTTGTCACTATGAATTGATTACAATAAAATCATCAAACAATAAACGGGAAGTTGATTCCATTAAAAATCTCCAAACAAAGCATGTAAATGTTCAACAAGAATTTAGAAGCAATTGCATAAATTGAAAGAATTAAGCAAATTAAAACATAGATTGTACGATAAGTTGCTGAAGAAATCTGGAAGAAAAGGCGGGCTCCGGCGGCTGCGTGAGAAAAATAGTGACTCGGCGCCTGTAAAAGACTGGCGATATATATATAAATAGGAGTAGGCGGTTTGTAATAGCGTGAGCTCGAAAACATTCTGCCTTCATAGAAACGCCGGTTGAGTTGAGCGCAGAGGAAAATGAAGCAGCCTGGAGATGGGCTGAAGATGAGCGCTTCGTTTGGGTTGAGAGGCGCGATTGGGCTGGATGGAGTGCTAGCGCCCTGGATGCGTGGTGGCGCCGTGGCGGAAGATGGCGCTGAAGAGTGAAAGCAAGCAGGTGAACCAGTCTTAAAATTGATGAGCGGCGAGGAAGATGGTCCAGCTGGTGAACCGGCGTTCGGAGGCTGGGTTTTGAGGTTGGGCGGCGTTTCTGGCGCGCTGTACTCTGCTTTGCGATGTTTTTGTTTTAGCCCGTTCTCTTCGTCTAAACTTTGATTTGGGCAAGGTTTTCGCCTCGGACTCTATAGAAATGTACTTTACTTCTTATGAAGGAAAAATCATTGATTCCTTCTCCATTATTCATTAGAATCATTGAAAATGTTCAGCGTCGGTGCGAGCGAGCGCACGGGCGCGTCGCGACTTTGAAGAAATGATCCGTTCTCCTTGTTCGAACTCCGTGCGATCCGTTTGCCTATGAACTCCTATCGAGCGCTCTTCAATATATTTGATCCTTAGCACATCCAATTCATCCTATTTTAATGTCGTTTTCTATAAAACATCGAAACAACGAAGTCCGAATCGATAAATATTACTCGAACCAAAGGCATAAATAGGACAAACCATGAAAATGACACGAAAAACAATACCAAGAATCATCACAAAATCATAAACACGTGTAGGATTGAGTCAAGTGCTTTTATGGGGTTTTGTGCATTTTAAGCATCATTTAATCGTCATGGCATGTGGCGGGGGCGGAAAAGAGCGATCGAAGTCTCGGTAAGTCAAGCTCAAGGAAGTGAAAGAACTAAGGATACGGGCGGTCTCGAGAGCAAAGCTCGGAAGAGAGCAGAGCAGTCGAGCTCGTGAATTAAGTCGGCTCGTAACCGTAGTCGAACTCATGATGAAGTTGGCTCGTGGCGTGGATGAGCTCTATGTGGAGCGAAGAGACGAACTCAGAAGAGAACATATGATCTTTGGAATGATCTTGTGCAGGTCGGACTCGTGAGCTAGGTCGAGCTCGTGGCGAGTAAGCGGTCACGGTCGAGCTCGTGGCAGTCGAGATCGTGGGGACGAAGCCAGCTCGAAGAAAGAGATGATGATGAGGTGGGTCGAGGTTCATAAGAGAAGCGAGCTCGTCTGGTGCAAATAGTAGAAGAGCTCGTACTAGTGGGCGAGGCCGTTTTATGGAAGGCTAACGACGAAGTGTAGAAGGTTTTGGCTGAAGCGAGGAGAGATCCGCAGGACCACAACCACGTGGCGGTGGCCACGGCGAAAGGCAGCGTTCTTCTGTCGGAGCAATGGAAAATGGAAAGAATCGAGGATGAAGGCTGGCGGTGCATATGCACCCAAAAGCGCGAGAGGTTGTCATTAAAGGGAGACAATCGAAAAGGATTCATTCGGTTTTGGGAGGAAAACACATAATCATATGTGAGAGTCAGAGTGATCTCTTGGAGAGTCATCGGAAGAGGCAGCGATCTAAGCAACCTGTTCCGCAACTAGTTCTTTCGTTTCGAATTCTTCTTAGTTTGTTATGGCATCTTTTTGTTTGAATACTATTGAACACTCGCTATGAGCTAAACCTTTCTTGATGAAACCCATGCTCGTGTGACGAACTCATTTCTACCATATCTTGTTAAATTGCTATCTCTCTTTGGGATTATTTTATCTTACTTGTGCTTGATCACCATTAGTGAGATCTTAGTTCTATAATTCTGGGAAGTTCTTATAGAGTGGAACACAAAAGAGTGCGTAAGAACATGATTTTAATATTATGTGTGTGAATAGCATAGAAATATGTGTTTACCTTCGTGGCAAATATGAATGGATTAGTAAAGGTATTCTAAGAGTAGTTCGATATAGGAATATATTGAGTGGCTGCGGAATATATCTTAGATTTGGAAAAATACTAAGAATCGGAGAAGTTCATGTCATAGCGATGAGACAACGATAATCTGTAGCATTATTAATCTGAACATGGGTGGAATCGAGAGATCAAGTCGCTTTCTTCCTTGATATCGATCTTTCCTCGTTATTTGTATTTGGTGCTTACTTTTTGGCAAGTCCTCTTAATTTAAGTTCGTAGTTGTGTTTTTATTTTAAAGAGCTACCACCGCTTTAATTTCCTTTAAATCTTTCCTTAAAAACAAAGTTAGTTGCGTCATATTGAAATCCTTGTGGATTCGATCTCGGAATACTTCGTATATTACTTGTTGATTCGTGCGCGTACATTTAGTGTGTTGCGGCTGCGCTAAGGCGACCATTCCAGCGCCGTCGCCCGATGGCGCCAACGTCGCGAGAGCGTCGTCGCCCGACCACCAGACGTGCGAGGCGCTCGCCAGTCTCGAGATGTGCCGAACTACGCCCGGCGCACGGGGCCTCAGCAATCGCGTGCCCATATCGCATGATGCCGCCAGCACGCCGCGCGTTGAGGTTTCTCATCGAGAATCGCGCCGAGACGGCCGAGCGCCGACCTCGCGAAATCGTGCACCCGCATCGCCGCTGCAAGACCTCCCGAGGTTTCCGAGACAATCCCGAGCGTTGCTGCCGCGCAACCCGCGAGGCTGCCGAGACGCCGGTGCCGCCCAGACCACGCCGATGGCTGCGAGGGCATCTCGAGTGCAGGCGCCTGGGGCGCTGACGCGCGATGACCGCGCAGGCCGGGTGCTGCGAAGCGCTGCCACGCGACCCGCCGAGGTATGTCGCCCATCCGCGCGATGCCGCCGAGACCGAGCCACGATGCCGCCGACTCCGGTAGGGGCAGCCCGCGCGGGCGTGTTTGTGGCCACCACGCTCGCGTGCCGTTGCCCGCGCCGTCGGCCGTCGTCGGTTTTCGATACTCCGTCGTCTCGTTCTTAGTGCTTTTATCTTTGTTCTTCTACGTGATAAGATTTACAGAAAAATCTAATATAACCACGGTTTTCGTGGTGAAAAATAAATCCGACAAATAATTAAGCGTCGCGATGAGCAGCCAGATTCAATTAATTAATTGCAGCGTTATAATCAAGCGTGAATTAATCCATGAGCGAATCGATCCCGACTCGATACCAATTGTGTGGAAATTTGATTTTAACCTCCAGATGATCTATCTTGGATGTTTAATTCACCATACATTGATTATATTCTAGCATGCACCTATATAATTAATTGCAACATGTAGGAGTTTTCTCGTGTTTACTGCGATTACATGGGATGAATAGATCAAGACTGGTGCTTTGATCTTACGGGTATATACCGTTTGCCTAAACTCATGCCAGTGAGGACAATCTTGTTGGATTTGTATCTTGAAGCGGTTTGGTTGAGCTTGTATACAATGTTTCTGTTACCACTATTACAATCTCTATCGAATTGAATACTTGATTGCATATATCTGTCCCCTTATCTCATATATAAGTTAGATCATACGGTGTGTAGAAGATCCGAAGTCTATGATTGGTCGATCTTGAGATATAAAAGTTTCACTGTGAGACAACTGAGGCGAGTTGTCGGTATAAGTGCGGTATAGATAAGAAGTGACTTGACTTGGTTACTTGTCTGTCTTTGATGCGTCTCGGCGTATTGAAGGATCACGGTGAGATGTGTTCTTCTATCGACCGTAGTGAACCAAGATCTCGGTGACTTCGATGATCTAAACCTCGATAAGGTATTAGGTGAGTATGAGTTCTTGACCATCACTTTGACTTGTTATGGGTGAGGTTATATGTTCTAACTATATTCTGCATCTTGGGTGGTGGCGGTGCTTATGTCATGGTAGTTATCAGTCAGTCACGTATCCGTTTAGGAAGATGGCGTCCCTTAAGGCTCAAAGGTTTATGTACTAAACCTGCGGTTGAGTTAGCTCAGTACAATAATAAGGTTGAGTGGTACTACTTAGAATTAAAGATATTAATTATTTTAAGCGTCGAATGCTATAAAAATTAATGGACGTTCGATATCTTATCGGGGATTACGTAATAAGTCGAAGCCGACTCGACTTCGGTAATAAAGGGTAAGTCGCATTTATTCTCTAGTGGCATGAATGAATGTTTATAAGTTAATTTATGTTCGGGTGAACATAAGATAATTATTTTATTTGAGGCCCATCTTTATTCCTTGCATTTGATCCATGGTGGCCCTCCGGGCCGTGGCTCAGAAAATCGGTGCCCATGGTCTAATGATAGATTTTATTCTCTTTATCCTATGAGGATATTATTATATTTATGGGATATGCATGGTCCTTTCATATGGGATTATGGTAATGCATTATAAATATAAGGTAAGAGATAAAGTCTAGAAAATCCTCAATTACACAAGCATTATTTTCGTCCATCACATGGTTCTTATGAGGTTTTAAAATATCATAGAAACATTGGGTGATTTTCAGCATTCTCCATAGATCGTCCTCACCGGCGTTGGAGATTGGGCAGCGGATCTGATCGAAGATCAAAGCACGAGTCTCGATCCGATCGATCCGTTCGCCGCAGTTGAAGTAAACACGAAAACCCTCGTGTTGCATTAATTATATAGGCGCGTATGGGAATATAATCATGTATGGTGAATTAAATATCAAGATAGATCCTCGGGCAAGGGCTTAACATATGTTTTCCTACAATTGGTATTAGAGCACGGATCGAATCTTGGCTCTTGGATTAATTCGCGTTTGATTATTACGTGCGCAATTAATTGTTGGATCTCGTTCATCGTGGCTCGTTTTATTTTGTTGGGTTTGTTTTCACACGAGAAAATCCGTGGTTAGATTAGATTTATTTTACGTAAATCTTATCGTAAAAAGAAGCGAGCAACGAAGAACGAGCAGCGAACTCGTCGAATCGACGCGCGCGCGGCTGTGTCTGGCGCCATCGCGCTTCGGCAACGCCGGCGGACAGGCGGCAGCGGCGAGGCCTCGGTCGAGCGCGGCAGCGGCAGCGGCGCGTGCGTCTCGGCGGTTGGCGCGGCATCGGGCGAGGTGGGCATGCGTCGCGAGCTCGGCGACGGCGGCGGGCGTGCGACTTGTCGCGAGCCTCGGCGCCGGCAAATAGCGCGAGAAACCTCAGCGTGTCTCGGCGAGCCGCAGGCGGCGGCGCCGCGAATCGCGAGGCCTGCGGTGCTCGGCGCCTCAGGCGCGGCAGCGAGGAACCTCAAGACGCGGCATACTCGGCGGCAGGCGGCCAGGCGCCGTTTTCACGCGAAGCCACAGGCTGCGCTTCGGCGGCACGGCTCATCTCGGCGGGGCTCGGCGTGTCGGCACCCGGTGGCGGCTGCCGTGAGTGCGAGCGCCTAGGGCTGCGGGCGAGAATGGGCGGCGAATGTGTCTTTGGCGCGCGCTGGGGCGTGCCAGCGGCAGCCCGCATCTTGGCCGACCCAAACCCGCCCGAACAAAATTTTTCGACCGAACCCGTTTTTGGCCCGATTCGGTTTTAGGCCCGATCGCCCGTTCCACGATCCGGCCCAAATCGGTTTGAATCCGGTCGTGCGGGCCGCGCGAGCGTTCAAGTTTAATGCACTGCAATTCTATGTAATAGATTAGGCGAAAGTGCGAGGTTCCGAGTGGGCCACGATGAGCGTTTTATTTTATTTTATCGTTCATTGCATGTAGTGGATGTTTATTTTATGCGATAGCATGCTATGTATGTTTAAATTACGTTGACAAACCTTTAAGTGTTTACGTATTTAAGTGCGCATAGTAAGCATCTAGGTTTATCGCGTTTATCGAGCATATTTTAAATTAGCGAGCATGTTTTACATGTTGAGTTCTATAGACAAGCATGCTAGGATTACGTGATCGATGGACAAACCTTTTGAACAAAAAGTAAGCACGACATATTAATTTTCAAAATTAAAATGTCGAGACCTCACTTTTGATCTCTAAACAAAGTGATACACGTGATGGCGATCCACGCGTGGCTTGTTTGCCTTGTTTATCATAAGTTTGTTAGATGAGATTTCTAAATAAAACATTTTAAATCTATTGAGAAGTGGGAGTTTCTGTAAGCGATCATGCGCATTAGCTTGCATGTGCGATTTTCATAAGTTCTCTAGAGATAGATATAAAATGAGATAAAAATTTGAATTGGAGCGGTATGGTAGGTGGTAATATTCATTCATCTCTTAAAAATGTGGTCATTTGACATCACTGAGTACAACTTCCCCTTCTTGCGATAGTGATGTGGTCAGTGAGGTCGATTGTTAATTTCATTTGTCATAAGGTTAAGTTGACATGGATTGAAATTAAGCGACTAAAGGTATATTTTAGTGCAGTCGGGGGTTCTGTGTAGCGTCCACAGCGTTGCATGTGGAATTCCTTGGGCGATTGGAGGTTTCAATCAATATTGTTTTATCAGGTTACAATATTATTTTACAAATTATGTGCGATCGTATGCTTATGTGTTTACATTATCTTTTCGAGATATGTCTCACCGATTATCAATATGCTATAAAAATCCTATCAGGTCCAAATTTTATCGTGGAAGCGAAACATTGAGAATGTTCTCCTTGAAGAAAATTTATATATTCTCCTCACGTCCCAACCTCTGAGCGATTTATCTCGATGAGGCGCAAGGAGCGAGAAATGGGAAAATCAAAGAGAATGGCAAAGTGCCTTCTTTGGTCACCATGTCGAGTCCTGCAGCTCAACGTCGAAGATGGAAGATGCGACCAGATATGGCTAAATCTTATGAAATCGTATGAGAGTCGGACGATAAACATCTAATTTGACAAAATCAATAATGTCAAGTTCAATGAAGGAAAGTGATTCGATGCGTGACCATGTAGAGCAAATGATCAATCTCTTGGAGGCTCGAGTTGGTTGGAGGATATATTGATGCGTGAGTCGAATCGATATAATCCTCAACACTTTGCCCAATCTTTTGATGACTTCCGTTATAGAACGATCCTTTATGATAAGAGTTATACTCTAGATTCATTGCAAGAGGATCTAGATGCGAAGAATGTAAAATGATAAGTGCGGTCTTTAACGCACCTCAAAGAAAACCACTTTATCAAAAGATGAAAAGGGAAAGTGGAATTCGAGGATGCTAAGGCTAAAGAAAAGAGTGGGAATGTCAAAGGCTACCAGGGTTTGAAAAAGCGGAGAGGAAAGTGCTTCAAATCCGGTGAGGCGGGCATTGGAAGCTAAGTGCCCCAGCTCGAGGCTCAAGTCGCCATTTGCTTTAATAGAAACATGTTTAGCGACTTGTTCTACCATTCTTGGGTAGTGAACGACAGTGCTGCGATCATGTTTGTTACACCTGCGAGGTTCTCGAACAGGAACTAGCTAATGGCGAGATAACGATCTCCATGGGCCGGCAGTCGAGGCGATTGCAGTTGGAGATGTTTTTGTGTTTGGAACAATGTTTTAGTTTTGAAAAGCGTTTTATATGTGCGGATTTTCGGTGGAACCTTGTTTACATTTGAAATTATTTACTCATAGATATTCTTATTTTTGATAGTGGTGTTTCTATCATAAGAAATAGCGAAGTTATTGTAGGGAAAACATATGTTAACCCTGCAGAGGATCCTCTTGGGTGTTTAATTCACCATACATTGATTATAAACCTAGCATGCGTCATATAATTAAATCGCAACACGTTGGGGTTTTCACGTGTTTACCTTTGGATGAGAGTCGATGGAGCGAGATGAAAGGATCGAACGGATCGGACTGTGCTTTGACCTTACGGTGATCCGGTTGCCCATCTCCAGCGTCGGTGAGGGCGATCTATGGAGAATGCTTGAAAATCACCAATGCTCTCTTCCTTTGAAATTCTCTCCGACACTGTGGGGGCGAAAATTCTTGTGTGTGAGCATTAACCTGACTTCTCATACCATATATTTATAATGCACTACCTTAATCCCATATGGATACCATAATCCTATATAATACCATAATATGGAATATTACCATAATCTTAGGATTATTTCCATACTCTCGGATTATTTCCATACTCTCGGGATTATTACCATAATCTTATATGGAAAGGATTTGCATATACCATAAATATAATTATATCCTTGTGGGATAAAGAGAATAAAATCTTGCCATAGAGAGCTATTAGGCGCCCGATTTTCTTGAGCTACGGTGCGGATGGGCATTCGGGGATCAAATGCAATGAATAAAGATGGGCCTCAAATAAATTAATTATCTTATGTTCACGAACATAAATTAATTTATAAACATTTATTCATGCCACTAGAGAATAAATCTTGACTTACCCTTTATTACAAGTTGAGTCGGACTTGCACTTAGACATTCGAATCCCGTATTTAAGATATCGACGTCCATTAATCATTTATAGCAATCGATGCTTAAAGCGATTAATAACTTCATTTCCGTTGGTACCACCAACCTTATTATTGTACTTGAGCTAACTCAACTGCGGGGTTTAGTACATAAACCTTTGAAGCTCCTTAAGGGGCGTCATCATCCTAAGCGGATACGGTGACTCGATATAGATAACTAGCGTGACATCTGACGCCACCACCCGAATCGGAGAATCTTGGGTTAGAACATATAACCTCCTCATAACAAGTCAGTGATGGTCACCAACTCATACTCACTAATACCTTATCGAGGTTTAGTCATCGTAAGTCACCGAGATCTTGGTTCTTCACGGTCGGAAAGAAGAACACATCTCTTGTGATCCTTCATACGTCGAAGCGTCCGGCGTAAACAAGCAACTATGTCAGTCACTTCTTATCTATCTCGGTCTAAGCGACAACTCGTCCTTAAGTGGTCTCGGTTGAAACTTTTATATCTCATTAAGCTTGACCAATCATACGAACTTACGTGATCTTACACTTTGTATGATCTAACTTATATATGAGATAAGGGGACACGAATATATGCAATCAAGTATTCAAATCGGATAGGAGATTTTAATAGTGGTACGAGAAACATTGTATACAAGCTCACCAAGCGCTTTGGTATACAAATCAACAATCTCCCACTTATACTAAAGCAAACTTTTAGTATCAATGTGTCTTTCTCTAGCTATACAAACAACCATCACTTTGCTTCTCCCACTTATACAAAGTTTCCTTTCTAAGTGGGTGCCATCAGCATAATCGAGTCCTCTAACGTGTCCATCGTAGACTTTTGCGGCGGGCTCTTGTGAATGGATCCGCTAGATTTTCCGTCGTATCAATCTTTTCAATCGACGCACGTCACCTATACGATTTCGTATGACATGGTACTTTCTCTCTATGTGTTTGGTGCCTTGTGGGTCCGTGGTTCGCGAGTTTGCCGCACCGAGTTATCACGATAAACTATGATACTCTTGGGCAAACCGGTACCACCTAGATCCATGTGGTTCTGAACCTCATGACCTCCTTAGAGACCTCCAGGCGCTACATATTCGGCTTCCATGGTAGATCCGCAATGCATCATTGCTTTGCCTTCCGAATCTGCTCACCCCAAGGTAAACACATGGAGGTTGTTTTCTATCACGGTCGGCTTGAAATCCGAGTGCGATAACCCAGGCATTAGACTATCTCATGGTAAACTAGCCTTAATCTCGAGTCCTTTTGGTGCAGTATATGCTTTGCAATCGATGACTTGTCGAGTTGAGGCGATATCTAGCTACTATCCTACCGCATAGCGAGATGTCGGGCCTCGTGCATAAGCTGCGTACATGAGACTTCCTACGGCGGGCGTAAGGAACTTGTCTCATTTCCTCTATCTCCTTGCGTCATAGGTGGCTGCTTTTGATAAAGGACGCCTATGCAAATTAGCAATCCTTCTGGCGGTCGCATACTAAAGCAGTAATCACGTATCAATGTAAGGCGCTGAGATAAGCTCAACATTTTCTTCTTGCGATCTCGGTAAACCTTGATCCCAGAATATTGCGTCTCTAAGTCTTTCATTTGAACGTCGGATAGCAACTCTTTCGCTAATAGACTCGTTGTTGCACTAGAAGGATGTCATCTACGTGAAGTAAATACCACATTACCGTTGACATCTAACCGATACACACAACTCTGCGCTAAGCATGGGTAAATCCATAGGACTTTACTACCTCGTCAAGCGTAAGTTCCATGATCGGGAGGCTGCTTGAGTCCATAAATGGACTTCTTAAGCTTCCATACTAGATGCTCTTACCCTTTACCACATAACCTTGGGTTCTTGCATATAGATGTCTCTACCTTCCTCAAGGTAACCGTTTAGAAAAGCGGTTTTAACATCCATTGCCAAACCTCTGGTTGCAGTGGGCTATGGCTGAAAAATTCGATGGACTTGAGCATTGCTACGCGAAAAAGGTCTCATCGAAATCGATGCCCTCAATCTAGTGTACCCTTCGCCACAAGCACGCACGGCGAAACCTCTCATCGGAATCTCTCTTCCTCTTGTATATCCACTTACTGGCTTCCTTGCCAGTCGGTAAGTGTCTTTCATATACATCCATAGCCGTTATGGACTCCTTTCTAAGTCCATGGCGGTGTGCCTGATCTTGCATCAATGTCTTGATACTCCTTGTATGTCCATGGGTCGATTATTGCATGTTCGTCGCTGGGACTAAATCAGAAATTCACCCGAACATAAATCGCTCGGGTTGAACAACCTCCCTCTGACGAGGTTCTTGGGCATAATGCAGCGGTGGTGCGATACTTGTGGTTCTCTAACTTGCACAACTTCTGTGTAGGTACCACTATGCGTCGCATCTCGGTGGAACTCGTCCCACTTCAATTTCTTGAAGTATCGGTGTCGATCCCCATCCCAGACTCGACATCTCCTTTGGCCCTGTCGGTGGTGGAATACGATCATCTTCTAATTCTTGAAGAATGATTTCAACTTTGGACTTATGATTTTTCATATAATCCTCTAAGAATCGGGCATTAGTGCTAATAATGACCGATCTAGGACTATAGAATAAACCACCTTTCGTTCCTCTAGGATAGCCATAAGCGACTGCGTCGGATCTAGCCTCCCTTGTCGACCTTCTTGTTCGACCGTGTCTTGGACTCCCCTATCTATGTGGCTTAAACTGGACTTCGCCCAAACCACAACTCGAAGGGTCTTTTGACGACGGGGCTTCTAGATTTAGAATGCGCCTGTCTAAGGCATACCCCAGAATGAAATAGGCAATGTAGCATAACTCCGCCAGAATCTAACCATTTCAAAAGAGTCTTTTCTTGCTCGACACACCATTTGCTATGGTGTGCACAGTGAAAATCTTGGGATGTAATCCACCACTTGAATAGTCCATAAACTAGTTTCTTGAGGTATTCGCCATGCGATCGGGACCGCGATGACTTGATACTCTTACCTAAGCTTTGTACTGCCTTAAACTCTTTGAATTTCTCAAGCATTGACTGCGGTGAAGCGGTATATGTATCCGTACCTTGAAATGTCGTCGATAAGTGACAAAATACTCGTACCTCCGAGCTTGTGTGGACATCGGTCCACGCAGTCGAAAGGACTAACTCCAACATTTCTTTGGCTCTATAACCGCTTCGCTTTGAGTGCAGTGAAACATCTTACCTTATCTGATTCAGATTGGAGGCAGACCAGCGTGAGATTACAGCTTTCTTAACCCAGTTTGGATCCTATTTAGATGATGTGACCTAATCTAAGATCCGGAGAAAAGTATCTTATCTAGAAAACTTTCTCTTTTCGGGTTTGAAGAAGATGCAACATAGTTATAGGTATTATGTTTGGCGTAAATAGTATAAAGCGAATTATATAACGTGTAACGACACAGATAACCGTCATTCTTATAGAAACACCACTATCAAAATAACGAATATCCATGAGTACATAATTTAACAGGAAACAAGGTTCCAGAAAATCCGGCACATATAAAGCGTCTTTCAAAACTAACTGTTGTCCCAAAACATAAAAACATCTCCAAGCAACAGCTTGACTGCTTTCGCGTTGCCCGTGAGAATCGTTATCTACGTATCAAACGACTCCATTGCAGAACCCACCAAGGTGTAACAACATGATCGATTCGCCGTATCTACTACCCAAGAATGGGTGGAACAAGTGCTAAACATGTTTCCGTTACTAAAGCAAGCGCGTACCTTGAGCCTGAGCATAGGGCACTTGGCCTATGCCCGATCTTTGCATTGAAAGCACTTGCTCTCTTCTGCTTTCTTCAAGCCTCGGTGGCAACCACGTTCTTGCTCCCATTACTCCCACTATTTCCTGCTCTACCACCTTTGGTACCTTTTCTATTTCCATTTGTGATGAAAATTTTGGGCCTAGATGTGCTAAAGGCATGTCTCTTTCCATAACTTTCCTTCATGACAGGTCATTAAACGCGACTAAGTGTAAATGGGTCTTGCTCATGATCGCTTCAGAGATTCTCAAAAGACTTAGGCGGTGTATTGAGGATGATATCGACCTCGCCGTCAATACCTCTCCGTGATCAAGACTATCCATGAGATGAGTCGTATGGGAGACATGTTCATGGACGAACTTCCTTCTTCCATCTTACAAAAGATTTCTCTCATTGTGTGGAGCGACTGTCGATCCGCGCCCAAACTTACTCTCTAGACTTGACCAAATATCGGTCGGCGTCTACCATCGACGATCTTTCGGTACAAGCCTTTGGACATAGTAGTCATCATTTAGCCGTATTGTTTGACTTATTCCAAATGCCTTGACTCTGCTGCTCATTAGTCGATCGTCGGATGGCATCGGGTTTAGGAGTAGTGAGAACAAACATGTGTTCTTGAGATAAGAACATATTCCATGTTTCGTTCCACTCGATAAAATTTGGACGGATAACGGTTTTGTGCGAGCATATTGATAATCGTAAGAGACATATCGAAGCGATAATGTAAACACATAAGCATCACGATCGCATATAATTTAACAATAATATTGTAACCTTTGATAAAACAATATTAATTGAAACCTCAATCGAGGAATTCCACATGCAAAGCCGCAGCGTGTGGGCGTTACATATGAACCCCGACCCAGGACTAAAATATACCTTTGGTCGTTTAATTACAATCATTCAACTTATCCTTATGACAAATGAAATTAACGATTGGACTTTACTAGACCACATCACTTGCAGAAGGGACTTGTGGGAAGTTGTACTGAGGTGATGTCTAAGCATTGACCACAATTTTAACGAAAATAATTCTTAGAATTGGCATACTCACACGGAATACTCCAATTCAAATTCTTTTGTTATCTCTTTTATATCTATCTCTAGAGAACTTATGAAAATCGCACATGCAAACCGCGTGTGACGTTTACATGAAACTCCACTTCTCAATAGATTTAAAAGTTTTATTTAGAAATCTCATCTAACAAACTTATGATAAGCAGTGCAAGCAAACGCAGGTGGGCGTTTACTCACGGTCGTCTCTTTGTTTAGAGATCAAAGGTGGAGGTCTTGACATTTTAATTTGAAAAAATTTGTCGGGTTGCTTAGTCTTTTTATTCAAAAGGTTTGTCCATGCGAGATCACGTAATCCTAGCATGCTATTCTATAGAACTCAACATGTAAAACATGCTCGAGAATTCTAAAATATGCTTGTTAAACACGATAAACCTAGCATGCTATACGCATCAATTCGTAAAACACTTAAGGTTTGTCAGTAATATAAACATACATAACATACTCTGCATATTTTAAACATCCGACATGCATATGAGCGATAAAATAAAATAAAGCGTTCATCGCGCCATTCGTGAAACTCGCAGATTTAAATCTAATCTATTACATAGATTTACAAAGTGCAGTAAACTTGACGAGCCTCGCGTGCGAGCGGACGGATTAATAAATGGGCCTCGCGTGCGGGCATGGACGGAAAATCACGGAAGCAGTGCGGCGGGTCCATTGTCTGTCTGGGCGGCGCTGGGAAAGCGACCAGCGCCCGACCTTTTGCGCCACACCGCGTGTCCTCGCGGGCTTCCTGACTCGCTAAAGGCGACCGCGACGAGCAGAACATCGTGCCCACCCCGGCGTGAGCGTGCTGAGAGGCGTCGTCGCCCGGCGCCTTCGCGACCGCGAGTACGCTCATGGCCGGGTTTCGCGAGCGAGCAGCGCCCGTCGCCATGCCTCGCCTGCCCGCGTAGCCTCGCGGGTAATCCTCGCGACCATGACTCGCTCGCTAAGGCGCGCAGGATCTCATGACGCGCCCGTCGCCCATGACCCTCGCGACCCGAGGCTCGCTCAGGAAAACCGCCCGAGATATTTGCGGGAGACTGTTTTTCCCGTCGTTTCGTTCTTCGTTCTTTCGTCTTAGTTCTTCTTTTACTGGATAAGATTTGAGAATAAAATCTAATCTAACCACGGATTTTCTCGTGGTGTAAAAACAAAACCCAACAAAAACAATAAACGAGCCACGATGAACGACAGATCCACAATTAATTAAACGCACGTAATAATCAAACGTGAATTAATCCAACAGAGCCAAGATTCTGATCCCAGGCTCTGATACCAATTGTAGGGAAAACATATGTTAACCCTCGCCCCGAGGATCCATCTTGGGTGTTTAATTCACCATACATTGATTATAAACCCAGTACGCGCCTATATAATTAAATCGCAACACGCTGGGTTTTCACGCGTTTACCTTCGATCCCAAGAGGTCGATGGAACGAGATGAAAGGATCGAACGGATCGAACTCGTGCTTGACCTTCCGACTGTATCCCGCTGCCCAATCTCCAACGCCGAGTGAGGACGATCTATGGAGAATGCTTCGAAAATCACCCAATGCTCTCTCTTCACAACTTTCAAATTTTCTCTCAACACTATGAGGGGCCGAAATTTTCAGTGAATTATGTAGCATTAACCTAGACTTTATCTCATACCTTATATTTATAATGCACTACCTAATCCCATATGGAAATTACCATAATCCTATATGGAAATTATCATAATCCTATATGGAATATCACCATAATCTTAGATTATTTCCATACTCGTGATTATTACCATAATCTTATATGGAAAGGATCTATGCATATACCATAAATATAATTATATCCTTCGGGATAAAGAGAATAAAATCTTGCCATAGAGAGCTACTAGGGCGCCGATTTTCTTGAGCTACGGGCCCGATGGGCCACCAGATCAAATGCAAGGAATAAAGATGGGCCTCAAATAAATTAATTATCTTATGTTCAAATTTCGCAACATAATTAATTTATAAACATTTATTCATGCCACTAGAGAATAAATGCTTACTTACCCCTTTATTACCAAGTTGAGTCGGCTTGCACTTAGACATTACGAATCCTCAGATTAAGATATCGAACGTCCATTAATCATTTATAGCAATCGACCGCTAAAACGACATTCAACTTCATTTCTGAAGTAGTACCACTCAACCTTATTATTGTACTTGAGCTAACTCAACTCGCAGGTTTAGTACAATAAACCTTGAGCTCTCTTGGGATGTCATCATCCTAAACGGATACGGTGACTCGACATGATAACTTAGCGTGACATACAAGATCGCCACCACCCAAGATGCGGAGAATCGTTAGAACATATAATCCTCACTCATAACAAGTCAAAGTGATGGTCAACAACTCATACTCACCTAATACCTTATCGAGGTTTAGATCATCGTGAAGTCACCGAGATCTTCGTTCTTCACCACGGTCCGTAAAAGAAGAACACATCTCACTCGTGATCCTTCTATACGCCGAGACGCATCAAAGACAGACAAGCAACTAAGTCAAGTCACTTTATCTATACCGCAGCCCTAAACCGACAACTCGCCCTTAAGTCGCCCTCAACGTGGAAACTTTTATATCTCATTAAGCTCTGACCAATCATATAGACTTCGGATCTTCTACACATCGTGATGATCTAACTTATATATGAGATAAGGACACGATATATGCAATCAAGTATTCAAACCGTGATAGGAGATTGTAATAGTGGTAATGAATCATTGTATACAAGCTCAACCAAACCGCTTTAAGATACAAATCCAACAAGCTTATCCGTGGTCAAGCACTTTATATAATTCGCTTATACTATTTCTCAGAAACATAATACCTATAACTATTTTCGCATCTTCTACAAACCCCAAAAAGAGAAAGTCTTCTTCAAGAAGATGACACCACTTTTCTCCGGATATTAGATTAGGTCACATCAATCTAAATAGGATCCAAAGACCGGCTAAGAATGGAGCGTTGGGTAATCTCACTGTTATCTCCTCCTCCCCGCGAATCCTGTGAGATAAGGTAAGATGTCGACCGCACTTCTTCAGCGAAGGGTTATAGAGCCAAAGAAATGTTGGAGTTAGTCCATTTCGACTGTGGACCGATGTCCACACAAACTCGTGGAGGGTACGAGTATTTTGTCACTTTCATCGACGACACTCAAGGCACGGATACGTATACCGCTTCACCGCAGTCCCGAATGCTTTGAGAAATTCAAAGAGTTTAAGGAAGTGGAGACGGTAAGCTGTAAGAGTATCAAGTCATCATGTCTCTGATCGGTGGGCTAACACTCAAGAAAGTTTATGGACTATCTAGTGAAGTGTGGATTATCCCAACAAGATTTCAACCGGGCACACCACAAAGAAATGGTGTCGAGCCAAGAACAGGACTTTTGGAAATGGTTAGATCAATGACGAGTTATGCAACATTGCCTATTTCGCTCGTATGCCTTAGAAACAACAAGATACTTGCTAAATCTAGTACCATCCAAGTCACCTAAAAGACCCTTCGAGTTGTGGTTCATGCCTGGCTTTGCCACATAATGATATGCGCCTAGCAGCACACGGCCGGACAAGAAGCGTCGACATGTTGGAGGCTAGATCCGACGAAGCGTCGCTTATCGCTATCCTAGAGGAACAAAAGGTGGTTTATTCTATAGTCCCAAGGATCGAAAGTCATTATTAGCACTAATGCTCGATTCTTAGAAGAGGACTACATGAAAAATCATAAATCCAAAGTTGAAATCATTCTTCAAGAATTAGAAGATGATCGATTCCACCAACCGACAGCTAAAGGTACGTAGATGTTGAGTCTAGTGGGAGGGATCAACACCAAATACTTCAAGAAATTGAAGTGGGTCGAGTTCCACCGGAGATACCGACCGCATAAGTGGTACCTACCAAAGAAGTTGTGCAAGATAGAGAACCTCAAGTTTCGCACCCACCGCCGCTATAGTGCCTCAGAGAACTCGTCAGTAGTGGGAGGGTTGTTCGTCAACCCGAGCGATTTATGTTCGTGGGACAATCTTCGGATATAGTCCCGTGAAACGAACAGTGCAATAATCGACCCATGGACATACAAGGAGGCGATATAAGACATTGATGCAAATCATGGCACACCGCTATGGACTTAGAAATGGAGTCCATAACGGCTATGGATGTATATGAAAAGACACCTCTACCGATGGCAAGGAAGTCAGAGGTAGTAAGTGGATATACAAAAGGAAGAGAGATTCGATGGAGAGATTTCGCTTTTAAAGCCGTGCTGGCGAAGCGGTACACTCGATTGAGGGCATCGATTTCGATGAGACCTTTTCGCCTCAGAAGCAATGCTCAAGTCCATCGTAATTCTTCTTCGCCATAGCAGCCCACTCGAACCTAGAGGTTTGGCAATGGATGTTAAAACCGCTTAAACGGTCACCTTGAGGAAGCGTAGAGACATCTATATGCAGCAACCTTAGAAGGTTGGTGTGGTAAAGGGTGAAGAGCATCTAGTATGAAGCTAAGTCCATTTATGGACTTAAGCAGCCTCCCGATCATGGAACTTACGCTGACGGTGGTAAAGTCTTATGGATTTACCCAGCTGCCTAGCGAGAGTTGTGTGTATCGGTTAGATGTTAACGGTGATGTGGTATTTCTTGCACTTTATGTAGATGACATTCTTCTAGTTGGCAACAACGTGAAGTCATTATCGACGAAAGAGTTGGTTATCCGATCGTTTCAAATTAAAGACTTAGGAGATGCAACGACATTCTCGGGATCGAGGTTTCATCGAGATCGCAAGAAGAAAATGTTGAGCTTATCTCAAAGCGCTTACATTGATACTTGCGGATTACTCGCTTTAGTATGCACCGCCAAGAAAGGATTGCTATCTTTCGCATACATGGCGCTCCTTTATTCTAAGACGCAACACCCATGACTCCAAAGGAGATAGAGGAATGAGACAAGTTCCCACGCTCGTCAGGAAGTCTCATGTACGCAATGCTATGCACGAGGCCCGATATTTGCTATGCGGTAGGCATAGTAGCTAGATATCGCCTAACCTCGGACAAGCTCATTGATCAAGAAGAAGCATATACTCAAGCACCGAAAAGGACTCGAGATTATAGGCTAGTTTACCATGCGAGATAGTCTAATGCCTTTGGGTTATACAGACTGATTTCCAAGCCGACCGTGAAGAGAAAAGTCAACCTCGCTATGTGTTTACCTTGGGAGGTGGAACATCCTCATGGAATGCAAAGCAGTGATGCATTAGCGGACTCTACCATGGAAGCCGAATATGCACCGCTTTGAGGCTTCTAAGGAGGTCAGATGGTTCAAAACTACCTCATGGATCTAGATGTGGTACCGGTTTGCCCAAGAGTATCATAGTTTCATCGTGATAACTGTTCAGTGCGGCAAATGATCGAGCTAAAAACACACTCAAATTACTCGCAATCGCACGAGGTAATCGTAGCGGGTGTTAACACGAGTCGCTCTCAAGGAAAACTTAACAGTATTATTGTTCATGTCATACACATGTAAAGCGATTAAAACCTAAACATTCTAATCTCAAAAGGGTTGAACATGCAAGAATTGAATACGGAAAATTAAACAAAGATCCTAAGCTAGGGGTTATCAATCCCGAGCTAAACTAATAAAGCGATAAATCTAGACTAGGGGTTGTCAATCCCTAGTTGAACTATGAAAGCGATAAACAAAAGCATATACGATCATATTATTCATAGGGTTTGTCAATCCCTAATCTAAATCTGATTGCAAATAAACGAAAGCAGTAAATCATTAAGCAAATTAAACCAACGGAACATGAAAATCCAATCCACTGTCACTATGAATTGAATTAAAAAAAATCATCAAATAATAAACTATGAAATTGATTCCACAAGAACTGATAATCCAAAGCATAAATTGATAACAAGATTATTCAATAATGAAAATAAGAACATGAATTAAATCTAACTATTATATCTGCTTGTTGCCGCCTCAAGAAATCTGAAGGAAGCTGGATGGAGAGTAGCCGCGGGGGAGCCGGAAAATTCCAAAATGAAGAACTCAAACCTAAACGCGCATATATATATTAATTAAAAAGCGAATGGCTTGGGAGTGAGCGAGCTCAAAACATTTTCGCCAGCGTGAACGCCTGCTCACTGGAACACCGGGCCAGGGTGTCGAGATGGGAACACGCTAGGCTCGGAGCGAGAGCATTGCTGGCGCTGGGATGCAGCCATGGCTGGGGATGTAGGCTGTAATGCTGCCGGGCCGGACGAGGATAAGTAAGCAAGGCGGCGGCAAGGTGAATGCGTTGTCGGGCGAAAGCGCCGCGAGGACAACACCGCTCAGGCGCTGAGGGCGGGCGCCGCGGCGCGGTGGGCGAACGAGCGCTGGGCGCTCAAGCGAAGCGCTGGCGCGACGCGCTACTGAGGGCGCCATGGTTTCAGCGCACGGTGAAGAGGGCCTGCACCGGGCGAAGCGGCGAGGTACGGGCGCCGACGGGCGGCGCGGTGCGGGCGAGACGAAAGCGGTCGAGGAAGGCGAGCACCGCTGGCCTTGAGCGCGGCGCTCAATCCCCGCTAGCGCTGCTGAGCGCGGCGTGCCGGGCGCCGTGCGGCGCGTGCGGCGGCGCGGCGCGGGCCTGGCGCGACGGGTGCCGTAGCGCGACTTTGGTCGTCGACCCGCTCTCCTTCGCTCAACTCCGATTTACGAACCGCTTGCACCTACGAACTCCCTGTCGAAATTCTCTTCAATAATATATGATCCTTGGTAGATCCAATTCATCCTATTTTATGCCATTTTCCTACAAAACATCGAGACGAACGAAGTAAGTCCTAATCGATAAATACTAATCACAACGATTTACATAAATAGGACAAACCATAGAAATGACACGTAAAACAATACCAAGAATCATCACAAAATCATACCAAACAACTCCCCACACATATCCATTTGCTTGTCCTCAAGCAAAGTCTATACTAATAAGAGTCTAAAATAACTCATGCAACTTTACTCTTATTCTAATCAATCAAACCTTATTGCACTTCCCCACACTTGGTGTTTACTTAATTCAAAGATAATGTGAAATAAATCAAGAATCCACAATTGACTTCCAATAAATAAAAAGTAATCTCTCGCCGCACCCAACTCTCCGTTAAAAGTGAACTAACTAATGTGGTCACCTTTAGCAACAAGTTTCTTTTATAAAGAAAAGAATGTTTTAACAGATTTTGAATAATATTCGAAGGTGCACCTCGATGAACTCGAGTCTCCTAACGTGGTTTCCCATGTCCATTTCTCAATTTACGGAAAGAGGACATAATCTCATCCTCCATTTCAACAATCTCAACAAGATACCGGAGCTTTCATTCTCCTCATTTTCTACTCTTTTTCACATTTTTTTTAATAGAAACGAGTATATAGGTAACCACAATGTTAACACTCCCCTAACATTAGCCGGACAAATCACATCAATTTTCCCTATTCATTTTCTATCAATCAGCCTCACAATTCATATTATACTCAAATCATATATCACCAAAAGTTTCGGAAATTCAAAATCAAGATGATCAATACCACGTAGTTCAACTGACAAATCAAGATCCTAACTTACTCGCATTGACAAAGCTTACGTCCAAACAATCAAAATAAGCACAAGGCACGCTATTAAGCAATAAAACAATACATCACGATACAAAACCGAGTAAACATCCCCACATTTTAAATCGAGCACCATTCCTGCTCAAAACATTAAAAGCTCAAAATGACTATAGAGGATGATACTTCCCGATAATCGATTTAATGTGCTGCGTCAGAGTTGGAGCACCACGGCTTCATCTCATCCCACCGATCAAAATATGCAAAACCTTCCTTCCCAAATTCAAACAAGACTAACACAAAGATAACAAACAGATCAACGAACAACAAAACAAGCAAAAGAGAAAGAAAGAAAACAAAATGAAAACACCGAGGGTAACTCCCATCAAGTACTCGGCTTAACGCTCAGTGAGCACCCACGTAAAACCGACAACAACGACTATCCATAGTCCTTCACCGCAGAATACCATCTCGACTGTGAGTGTCAAGAGTAACCTTATAAGAATGAGGATAGTAAAGAAAGCAAGTAATACATCAATTAAGCTCAAATCAAACATCTTATTTTCCAAAGTAAAATAAATAACTTCAACTCCTACACAGAAAATACTTTGGTAAATTAAGATTTTGACAAATTATAGAAACTACCTCAACCTTGACCTTTCTTTATCCTCCTCCAAGTGTTTGGGTAGCTCTTCCACCTCCAGTGGGTTTTGGCATGTCATCAACTTCGAGTGCCCACCTTCCTCGTCACCGTCTCCGTATCAACTTCCTCGTGGCTCGATTTTGCTCCTCATCCTCACGCGCCAATTCTTCATCAATTTCCACCTCCTCCGTCTGCAAAGAACTCGCCGATATCTCTCCCACCCCATTCTCACAATTGGGTCACTTACTAGAACTGTGGATCGCCTCGACCGACCGGATTGGTTTGGAAGTTCCTCATTGCAAGTTGCCGTTGATACTCAAAATACTTAGCGCAATCGTCCCATTTGTTCCTCTAAACGCCAAGAGTTGCGTCTCTATCATCCAAAGGCAAACTCGATGGTCATGGTCGCTCGAGCCTCATAGGGTGAGCTTGAGGGTCCCCATTGCATCTTGTTGAAGTAACTCGCCTAGCTTTTCGTACATCATTTCTAATTTTGCTTGCGCACCGATTTTGGTATCACAAGATCCCGACCGCTTGTGGTGAGTCCGAAACACTTCGCTTCCATTGCATCCAACGGATACCTACGAGGTGGTGATGGGTGTGGTGGAGTAAAATACCCCGCCGATGGTCGTATTCATCGCTGGCTTTGCGGAGGCCGGGTCGATGTGGATCACACCTCCATAATCATGTTATGTTCCCACCTTCCCGAGTCGGGCCGTGAAGGCCGGGCCACACGAGAATATGAGTACCGAGGTGGAGGTGGTTGTTGTGGGTACTCATACCGAGGTGGAGGATATGGTTGCTCCCAAGAGGCATTGGAGGCTTGATCCTCATAAGTACCGTGTGGAAGTGGTTGGTCCCGCTTGGGATCATGCGTGATCCTCATAGTGCGGTGGAGGTGGTTGATCCTGCATGGATTGTAGGCTGGCTGCTCCCGGCCCGACGGATACTCAAAAGCCGTGATTGGGTTCCTTCTTGCAAGAAGAATTTGCCCACGACGAACTTTCCTCCCCCACCGGTTGACCATATTCGCATCGCTGATAACCCCTGCATTAATGTATACCAACAACAACAAAAATTACACGCACTGTGGTGAGAAAATAACCAAATAGAAAGAAAAGAAACACGTAAAACAAACAACACAAACAATACGCCTAAAGTTTTCCCAAACGGCGCCAAAATTGATCGAGCTAAAAAACACTCAAATTACTCGCAATCGCACGAGGTAATCGTAGCGTGGTAAGTTAACACGAGTCGCTCCTCAAGGAAAACTTAACAGGCTTATTGTTCATGTCATACGTAAAGCGATTAAAACCTAAACATTCTAATCTCAAAAGGGGGTTGAACATGCAAGAATTGAAATACGGAAAATTAAACAAGATCCTAAGCTAGGGGGTGTAAATCCGAGCTAAACTAATAAATCGATAAATCTAGACTAGGTTGTCAATCCCTAGTCGAACTATGAAAGCGATAAACAAAAGCATATGCGATCATATTATTCATAGTGTTTGTCAATCCCTAATCTAAACTGATTGCAAATAAACGTAAAGCAGAGAAATCATTAAGCAAATTAAACCAACGAAACATGAAAATCCAATGAAATCGAATCACTATGAAATATGATTCCACAAGAACTGATAATCCAAAGCATAAATTGATAACAAGATTATTCAATAATGAAAATAAGAACATGAATTAAATCTAACTATTATCGCTTGTTGTTGCTCTCAAGAAACTGAAGGAAGCCTAATGGAGAGCACTGCGTGGCCGAGAGAAATTCCAAATCGAAGAACTCAAACCTAAACGCGCATATATATATTAATTAAAAGTGAGCGCGGCTTGAGTGAGCGAAAACGCTCACAAAACATTTCGCCAGCCGTAACGCCTGTTTCACTTGAACGCCGAGCTCGGGCGAGAGGGTGAGAGCTGAATGGGCGCAGGTTCTAGCCGGGAGAGCGCTGGCGCTGGGATGCAGCCGCGGGCGTAGCTGTGGCGCTGCCAAGCCGGGCCGGACGGAGCCGAAGCGGCGCTGCAAGGTGAATGCGTTGTTGCGGCGAAGCGCCGCGAGGACAGCACCGGTCGCTTGACGGCGCGAGGATGGCGAAGGCGACGCGGCGCAGGGCGAACGAGCGCCGCGGCCAAGCGAAGCGCCAAGGGAACGCGCTACCGAGAGCGCGGTAGGGCAGCTGGAGCAGCGAAGGGTTGGCCGGGCGAAGGCCGGCGGAGGCCAGGGCATCGGAGGGGCGGGCGCGAAGGTGCGGGCGAGACGAAAGCGGTCGAGGAAGGTGAGCACCGGCTGGTTTTGAGCGCGCCAATCCTCGCGGGCCGTTGAGCGGCGCGCGTAGAGCGCCGCGCGGGCGGTGCGGCGGGCGCGGCCATGCGACTGTGGCGCCGCGGCGCGACTTTGGTCGCTCGACCGCTCTCCTTCGTCTCGAACTCCGACGACGAACCGCTTGCACCTACAAACTCCCGTCAAATTCTCTTCAATAATATATGATCCTTGTTAGATCCAATTCATCCTATTTTATGCCATTTTCCTACAAAACATCGAGACGAACAAGTAAGTCCGAATCGATAAATACTAATCACAACGACGGCATAAATAGGACAAACCATAGAAAATGACACGAAAACAATACCAAGAATCATCACAAAATCATACCAAACAACTCCCCACACATATCCATTTGCTTGTCCTCAAGCAAAGTCTATACTAATAAGAGTCGAAAAATAACTCATGCAACTTTACTCTTATTCTAATCAATCAAACCTTATTGCACTTCCCCACACTTGGTGTTTACTTAATTCAAAGATAATGTGAAATAAATCAAGAACCACAATTGACTTCCAATAAATAAAAGGTAATCTCGCTCAAACCCAACTCTCCGTTAGTGTGAACTAACTAATGTGGTCACCTTTAGCAACAAGTTTCTTTTATAAAGGAAAAAGAATGTTTTAATGATTTTGGAATAATATTCGAAGGTGCACTCTCGATGAACTCGAGTCTCCTAACGTGGTTTCCCATGTCCATTTCTCAATTTACGAGAAAGAGGGACATAATCTCATCCTCCATTTCAACAATCTCAACAACTTATCGAGTTTTCATTCTCCTTCTTTTCTACTTTTTCACATTTTTTTTTAATAGAAACGAGTATATAGGTAACCACAATGTTAACACTCCCCTAACATTAGCCGGACAAATCACATCAATTTTCCCTATTCATTTTCTATCAATTACGCCCTCGCTAATTCATATTATACTCAAATCATATATCACCAAAAGTTTCGGAAATTCAAAATCGCATGACCAATACCACGTAGTTCAGCTTGCACAAATCAAGATCCTAACTTACTCGCATTGACAAAGCTTACGTCCAAACAATCAAAATAAGCACAAAGGCACGCTATTAAGCAATAAAACAATACATCACGATACAAAACCGAGTAAACATCCCCACATTTTAAATCGAGCAATCGCCCCAAAGGCTCAAAACATTAAAAGCTCAAAATGACTATAGAGGATGATACTTCGATAATCGATTTAATGTGGCTGAGAGTTGGAGCACCACGGCTTCATCTCACCACGATCAAAATATGCAAAACCTTCCTTCCCAAATTCAAACAAGACTAACACAAAGATAACAAAAAGATCAACTAACAACAAAACAAGCAAAAGAGAAAGAAAAAAAAACAATGAAAACACCGTGGTAACTCCCACTAAGTACTTCAGCTTAACGTCAGTGAGCACGACGTAAACAGACAACAACGGACTATCCATAGTCCTTCACCGCAGGAATACCATCTCGACCGTGAGTGTCAAGAGCAACCTTATAAGTTAACAGAGGATAGTAAAGAAAGCAAGTAATACATCAATTAAGCTCAAATCAAACATCTTATTTTCCAAAGTAAAATAAATAACTTCAACTCCTACAAAGAAAAATACTTTGGTAAATTAAGATTTCGACAAATTATAGAAACTACCTCAACCTTTCGACCTTTCTTTATCCTCCTCCAAGTGTTTGGGTAGCTCTTCCACCTCCGTGAGTGGGTTTTGCATGTCATCAACTTCGAAAGTGCCCACTCTTCCTCGCCACCGCCCCGGTATCAACTTCCTCGTGGCTCGATTTTGCTCCTCATCCTCACGCACTCAATTCTTCATCAATTTCCACCTCCGGCGGCAAAGAACTCGCCGATCTCTCCCACCCCATTCTCAATAATTGGGTCACTTACTAGAACCTGGATCGCTCGACCGACCGAATTGGTTTGAAGTTCCTCATTGCAAGTTGCCGCTGATACTCAAAATACTTAGCAAGAATCAGTCCCATTTGTTCCTCTAAACGCCAAGAGTTATGCGCTCTATCATCCAAAGGCAAACTCGATGGTCTGGTCGCTCGAGCCTCATAGGGTGAGCTTGGAGGTCCCCTATTGCATCTTGTTGAAGTAACTCGCCTAGCTTCTCACATCATTTCTAATTTTGCTTGCAGCGCCTGATTTTGTATCGACAAGATCCCACCGCTCAGGTGTAGTCCGAAACACTTCGCTTCCATTGCATCCAACGGATACCTCTGAGGTGGTGATGGGTGTGTGGAGTAAAATACCCCGCCGATGGTCGCACTAATCGCTGTTCGCTGGAGGCGCGGGTCACGCGTGGATCACACCCTCCATAATCATGTCATGTTCCCACCTTCCCGAGCTCGGGCCGTGAAGGCCGCCGCCATCGAGAATATGAGTACCGAGGTGGAGGTGGGTTGTGGGTACTCACACGAGGTGGAGGATATGGTTGCCCCAGGGCATTGGAGGCTCGATCCTCATAAGTACGCTGGAAGTGGTTGGTCCCGCTTGGGATCATGTTTGATCCTCATAGTGCGGTGGAGGTGGTTGATCCCAAGATGGATTGTAGGCTGGTTGCCCGGCCCGACGGATACTTAAAGCCGTGATGGGCCCTTCTTCAAGAAGAATTTGCCCAATACGATTTAACTTTCCTCCCCCACCGGGTCGACTATATTCGCATCGCTGATAACCCCACAATGTATACCAACAACAACAAAAAATTACACGCACTGTGGGAGAAAATAACCAAATAGAAAGAAAAGAAACACAGAAATAAACAACACAAACAATACGCTTAAAGTTTTCACCAACGGCGCCAAAATTGATCGAGCTAAAAACACTCAAATTACTCGCAATCGCACGTAGGTAATCGAAGCGTGGTAAGTTAACACGAGTCGCCCTCAAGGAAAACTTAACAGTATTATTGTTCATCACATACACGTAAAAGCGATTAAAACCTAAACATTCTAATCTCAAAAGGGGTTGAACATGCAAGAATTGAAATACGGAAAATTAAATAAAGATCCTAAGCTAGGGGTCAAAACCCAGCTAAACTAATAAAGCGATAAATCTAGACTAGTGGGTTGTCAATCCCTAGTGAACTATGAAAGCTTATAAACAAAAGCATATGCGATCATATTATTCATAGTGTTTGTCAATCCCTAATCTAAATCGATTGCAAATAAACGAAAGCAAAGAATCATTAAGCAAATTAAACCAACTTAAACATGAAAATCCAATCCATCAAGCAAAACACTATGAAATTGATTCCACAAGAACTGATAATCCAAAGCATAAATTGATAACAAGATTATTCAATAATGAAAATAAGAACATGAATTAAATCTAACTATTATCCGCTTGTTGTCATTCAAGAAATCTGAAGGAAGCTCGATGGAGAGCAACAAGTGAGTCCAAAAATTCCAAAACTAAGAACTCAAACCTAAACGCGCATATATATATTAATTAAAAGTGAGCCGCTTGAGCGAGCGTAAAACGTTCACTTCAAAACATTCTCGCGTTCGTGAAACGTTTCGACTGCTCACTGGAACGCCGCCGGCAGCGGTGAGAGCGGGCCGCGCTAGGTGGAGCGAGAGCTGGCAGGGGCTGAGCGCAACCGGCCGGGGTGCGGCGCCGCAAGCCGAAGCGCCGGACGGGGAGGAAGGGCGCGCGGTGAATGCGTTGTTGGGCGAAGGCCGTGAGGACAGACCGTATCAGGCGCGAGGGATGAAGGCGACGCGCGCAGGGGCGAACGAAGCGCAGGGCGCGGCCTGGCCGGCTACCGGAGAGCGCCATTGGTTCCGATGGGCTGGTGAAGAGGCCGGGCGAAGCGCTATGAGGTCCGCCGGATGGGCGAGGAGGCGCGGGCGTAGACGAAAAGCGGTCGAGGAAGGTGAGCGCCGGCTGGCCTTGAAGCGCAGCGCCAATCCCCGCGCCGTTGAGCGCTGCGTGCTGGGGCGCCGCGGGCGCAGCGGCGGGCGGGCGCGCCATGCATGACGGGCGCCGTGGCGCGACTTTGGTCGTTTCAACCCGCTTCTCCTTCGTCTGAACTCCGATTTACGAACCGTTTGCACCTACGAACTCCTGTCGAAATGCTCTTCAATAATATATGATCCTTGGTAGATCCAATTCATCCTATTTTATGCCATTTTCCTACAAAACATCGAGACGAACGAAGTAAGTCCGAATCGATAAATACTAATCACAACGACGGCATAAATAGGACAAACCATAGAAAATGACACGTAAAACAATACCAAGAATCATCACAAAATCATACCAAACAACTCCCCCACACATATCCATTTGCTTGTCCTCAAGCAAAGTCTATACTAATAAGAGTCGAAAAATAACTCATGCAACTTTACTCTTATTCTAATCAATCAAACCTTATTGCACTTCCCCCACACTTGGTGTTTACGAATTCAAAGATAATGTGAAATAAATCAAGAACGACAATTGACTTCCAATAAATAAAAAGGTAATCTCGCCGCACCCAACTCTCCGTTAAGGTGAACTAACTAATGTGGTCACCTTTAGCAACAAGTTTTTTATAAAGGAAAAGAATGTTTTAATGATTTTGAATAATATTCGAAAGGTGCAACTCGATGAACTCGAGTCTCCTAACGTGGTTTCCCATGTCCATTTCTCAATTTACGAGAAAGAGGGACATAATCTCATCCTCCATTTCAACAATCTCAACAACTTATCGAGTTTTCATTCTCCTTCTTTCTACTCTTTTCACATTTTTTTTAATAGAAACGAGTATAGGTAACCACAATGTTAACACTCCCCTAACATTAGCCGGACAAATCACATCAATTTTCCCTATTCATTTTCTATCAATCACAGCCTCGCCAATTCATATTATACTCAAATCATATATCACCAAAAGTTTCGAAATTCAAAATCGTATTGACCAATACCACGTAGTTCAGCTTGCACAAATCAAGATCCTAACTTACTCGCATTGACAAAGCTTACGTCCAAACAATCAAAATAAGCACAAGGGCACGCTATTAGCAATAAAACAATACATCACGATACAAAACCGAGTAAACATCCCTCACATTTTAAATCGAGCACCGCCTCCCTGCTCAAAACATTAAAAGCTCAAATGACTATAGAGGATGATACTTCCCGATAATCGCATTTAATGTGCTACAGAGAGTTGGAGCACCACGGCTTCATCTCACCACGATCAAAATATGCAAAACCTTCCTTCCCAAATTCAAACAAGACTAACACAAAGATAACAAAAAGATCAACGAACAACAAAACAAGCAAAAAGAGAAAGAAAAACAAAATGAAAACACCGTGGTAACTCCCACTAAGTATTCGTTTAACGTCGTGAGCACGACGAAACTGACAAAACAACGGACTATCCATAGTCCTTCACCCGCAGGAATACCATCTCGACCAGAGTGTCAAGAGCAACCTTATAAGCTAACAGAGGATAGTAAAGAAAGAAGTAATACATCAATTAAGCTCAAATCAAACATCTTATTTTCCAAAGTAAAATAAATAACTTCAACTCCTACAAAGAAAATACTTTGTAAATTAAGATTTTGACAAATTATAGAAACTACCTCAACCTTCGACCTTTCTTTATCCTCCTCCAAGTGTTTGGGTAGCTCTTCCACCTCCGTAGTGGGTTTTGCATGTCATCAACTTCGAAAGTGCCCACTCTTCCTCGCCACCGCCCCGTATCAACTTCCTCGTGGCTCGATTTTGCTTCTCATCCTCACGTGCCAATTCTTCATCAATTTCCACCTCTCTCGCTGCAGCAACTCGCCGATGTCTCTCCCACCCCATTCTCAATAATCGGGTCACTTACTAGAACAAAGGATCACCGACCGACCGGATTGGTTTGGAAGTTCCTCATTGCAAGTTGCCGTTGATACTCAAAATACTTAGCAAAGAATCAGTCCCATTTGTTCCTCTAAACGCTCAAGAGTTGCGCTCTATCATCCAAAGGCAAACTCGATGGTCTGGTCGCTCGAGCCTCATAAAGTGAGCTTGAGGCCCCTATTGCATCTTGTTGAAGTAACTCGCCTAGCTTTTCGCACATCATTTCAATTTTGCTTGCAAGCTCGATTTTGGTATCGCGACATCCGGACCGCTTTGTGGTGAGTCCAACATCGCTTCCATTGCATCCAACGGATACCTCCGAGGTGGTGATGGCGGTGGAGTAAAACTCCCGCCGATGGTCGTACTCATCGCTTGTCGTGGAGGCCGCACGATGTGGATCACACCTCCATAATCATGTTGCGGTTCCCACCTTCCCCAGTCGGGTGAACGGATGGCCGAGAATATGAGTACCGAGTGGAGGTGGTTGTTGGGTACTCACACTGAGGTGGAGGATATGGTTGCTCCAAGAGGCATTGGAGGCTTGATCCTCATAGTACTGCGGGAAGTGGTTGGTCCCGTTGGGATCATAAGCGATCCTCATAGCGGTGCGGAGGTGGTTGATCCCAGATGGATTGTAGGCTGGATGCTTGCCCTGACGGTATCCTACGTAAAAGCGTGATGGGTTCCTTCTTCGCAAGAAGAATTTGCCCAATACGACGAACTTTCCTCCCCCACCGGTCGACGACATATTCGATCGCTGATAACCCCCGCATTAATGATACCAACAACAAAAAAAATTACACGCACTGTGGGAGAAAATAACAAATAGAAAGAAAAGAACACAGAAATAACACAAACAATACGCCTAAAGTTTTCCAAGAACGGCGCCAAAATTGATCGAGCTAAAACACACTCAAATTACTCGCAATCGCACGAGGTAATCGTGAAGTGGTAAGTTAACACGAGTCGCCTCTCAAGGAAAACTTACAGGCGATTGTTCATGTCATACGTAAAGCGATTAAAACCTAAACATTCTAATCTCAAAAGGGGGTTGAACATGCAAGAATTGGAATACGGAAAATTAAACAAAGATCCTAAGCTGTGGTTGTCAATCCCGAGCTAAACTAATAAAGCGATAAATCTAGACTGGGTTGTCAATCCCTAGTTGAACAATGAAAGCGTATAAATAAAGCAAAAGCATATGCGATCATATTATTCATAGTGTTTGTCAATCCCTAATCTAAATCTGATTGCAAATAAACGAAAGCAAAGAAATCATTAAGCAAATTAAACCAACGAAACATGAGAAAAATCCAATCACTTATGAATTGAATCATCAAGCAAAACACTATGAAATTGATTCCACAAGAATCGATAATCCAAAGCATAAATTGATAACAAGATTATTCAATAATGAAAATAAGAACATGAATTAAATCTAACTATTATCTGCTTGTTGTCAAGTTCAAGAAACTGAAGGAAGTTCGATGGAGAGTAGCCGCCGCTGAGCCCGAAAATTCCAAAATCAAGAACTCAAACCTAAACGCATATATATATTAATTAAAAAGTGAGCGCTTCATTGGAGTGAGCGAAGGCCACAAAACATTCTCGCCAGCCGTAACTGTTCACTGGAACGCCGGCCAGGCAAAGTGAGAGCTGAATGGGCGCTGCTGGCCGGGCGAGAGAGCTGGCGCTGGGATGCAACACCAGTGGTAAGGCGGCTGCCAAGCCGCCCGGACGGACGGAGAGGAAGCGGGCGCCTGCAAGGTGAATGCGTTATCTGGCGCGGCGCTGCGAGGACAAAGACCGCCTCGTAGGCGCGCGCGGATGAACGGCTGGGCGACGTTTGCGTAGGGCGAACGAAGGCCGGCGGGGAACGCTACCGGGAGGGCGCTGGTTCCGCTGGCTTGCAGTGAAGAGTTACGGGCGAAGCGCGCGAGGTCGGGCACTGATGGGCGAGACGCCGTGCGGGCGTAGACGCCAGTGCGGTCGATAAGCGGAAGGCTGGCCGGCTTGCGCGCTGAATTGGCAAGCGCGCTCAATCCTCGCGCCGTTGAGCGTGGCGCGTTGGGTCGCCGTAAGGCGTGCGCGCGCGCGGCGGGCGGCGGCTGGCGCGACGGGCGCCAGGCGCGACTTTTGGTCGCTCACCCGCTCTCCTTCGTTCGAACTCCGATTTATTTAACCGTTGCACCTACGAACCCCGCCGAAATGCTCTTCAATAATATATGATCCTTGGTAGATCAATTCATCCTATTTTATGCCATTTTCCTACAAAACATCGAGACGAACGGTAAGTCCGAATCGATAAATACTAATCACAACGACGGCATAAATAGGACAAACCATAGAAAATGACACGTAAAACAATACCAAGATTCATCACAAAATCATACCAAACAACTCCCCACTATATCCATTTGCTTGTCCTCAAGCAAAGTCTATACTAATAAGAGTCGAAAAATAACTCATGCAACTTTACTCTTATTCTAATCAATCAAACCTTATTGCACTTCCCCACACTTGGTGTTTACTTAATTCAAAGATAATGTGAAATAAATCAAGAACCACAATCGACTTCCAATAAATAAAAGGTAATCTCTCGCCGCACTCCAACTCTCCGTTAGGGGTGAACTAACTAATGTGGTCACCTTTAGCAACAAGTTTTTTTATAAAGGAAATAGAATGTTTTAATGATTTTGAATAATATTCGAAAGTGCACTCGATGAACTCGAGTCTCCTAACGTGGTTTCCCATGTCCATTTCTCAATTTACGAAAGAGGGACATAATCTCATCCTCCATTTCAACAATCTCAACAACTTATTGGAGTTTTCATTCTCATTCTTTTCTACTCTTTTCACATTTTTTAATAGAAACGAGTATATAGGTAACCACAATGTTAACACTCCCCTAACATTAGTCGGATAAATCACATCAATTTTCCCTATTCATTTTCTATCAATCACAGCCTCACTAATTCATATTATACTCAAATCATATATCACCAAAAGTTTCGAAATTCAAAATCAAGATGACCAATACCACGTAGTTCGCTTGCACAAATCAAGATCCTAACTTACTCGATTGACAAAGCTTACGTCCAAACAATCAAAATAAGCACAAGGGCACGCCATTAGCAATAAAACAATACATCACGCATACAAAACCGAGTAAACATCCCCACATTTTAAATCGAGCATCGTCCCCAAATGCTCAAAACATTAAAAGCTCAAATGACTATAGAGGATGATACTTTCGATAATCGACTTTAATGTGCGGGCCAGAGTTGGAGCACCACGGCTTCATCTCACCGCTGATCAAAATATGCAAAACCTTCCTTCCCAAATTCAAACAAGACTAACACAAAGATAACAAACAGATCAACGAACAACAAAACAAGCAAAAAGAGAAAGAAAGAAAAACAATGAAAACACCGTGGTAACTCCCATCGAAGTATTTCAGCTTAACGCCGTGAGCACGACGTAAACCGACAACAACGGACTATCCATAGTCCTTCACCGCAGGAATACCATCTCGACTGAGTGTCAAGAGCAACCTTATAAGAACAGAGGATAGTAAAGAAAGCAAGTAATACATCAATTAAGCTCAATCAAACATCTTATTTTCCAAAGTAAAATAAATAACTTCAACTCCTACAAAGAAATACTTTTGGTAAATTAAGATTTTGACAAATTATAGAAACTACCTCAACCTTCGACCTTTCTTTATCCTCCTCCAAGTGTTTGGGTAGCTCTTCCACCTCCGTAGTGGGTTTCGCATGTCATCAACTTCGAAAGTGCCCACTCTTCCTCGTCACCGTCCCCGTATCAACTTCCTCGTGGCTCGATTTTGCTCCTCATCCTCACGTGCCAATTCTTCATCAATTTCCACCTCCTCCGCTGCAAAGAACTCGCCGATATCTCTCCCACCCCATTCTCAATAATTGGGTCACTTACTAGAACTGTGGATCGCCTCGACTGACCGGATTGGTTTGGAAGTTCCTCATTGCAAGTTGCCGCTGATACTCAAAATACTTAGCGTAATCAGTCCCATTTGTTCCTCTAAACGCCAAGAGTTGCGCCTCTATCATCCAAAGGCAAACTCGATGGTCGTTGGTCGCTCGAGCCTCATAAAGTGAGCTTGAGGCTCCCCTATTGCATCTTGTTGAAGTAACTCGCCTAGCTTTTCGTACATCATTTCTAATTTTGCTTGCAAGTACCGATTTTGGTATCGCCGATCCCGACCGCTTGTGGTGAGTCCAAACACTTCGCCCATTGCATCCAACTGATACTCGAGGTGGTGATGGGTGGTGGAGTAAAATACCCCGCCGATGGTCGTACTAATCGCTGTCGTGAGGATGGCCGATGTGGATCACACCTCCATAATCATGTTGGGTTCCCACCTTCCCGAGTCGGGCCGTGAGGCCGCCGCCGCCGAGAATATGAGTACCGAAAGGAGGTGGTTGTTGTGGGTACTCATACCGAGGTGGAGGATATGGTTACTCCCAAGAGGCATTGGAGGCTTGATCCTCATAGTACGCGTGGAAGTGGTTGGTCCCGCTGGGATCATAAGCGTGATCCTCATAGTGCGGTGGAGGTGGTTGATCCCAAGATGGATTGTAGGTCGGCCGCTCCCGGCCCGACGGATACTCGAAAAGTCAGATTGGGTTCCTTCTTCGCAAGAAGAATTTGCCCAATATTTACGAACTTTCCTCCCCCCACCGGGTCGACCATATTCGCATCGCTGATAACCCCGCATTACATGTATACCAACAACAAAAACAAAATTACACGCACTGTGGGGAAAATAACCAAATAGAAAGAAAAGAAACACAGAAAACAAACAACACAAACAATACGCCTAAAGTTTTCCCCGACAACGGCGCCAAAATTGATCGAGCTAAAAAAACACTCAAATTACTCGCAATCGTACGAGGTAATCGTAGCGTGGTAAGTTAACACGAGTCGTCTCTCAAGGAAAACTTAACAGGGCGATTGTTCATGTCATACACAGAAAGCGATTAAAACCTAAACATTCTAATCTCAAAAGGGGGGTTGAACATGCAAGAATTGAAATACGGAAAATTAAACAGCATCCTAAGCTAGGGGTTGTCAATCCCGAGCTAAACTAATAAAGCGATAAATCTAGACTAGGGGTTGTCAATCCCTAGTTGAACTATGAAAGCGATAAACAAAAGCATATGCGATCATATTATTCATAGTGTTTGTCAATCCCTAATCTAAATCTGATTGCAAATAAACGAAAGCAGTAAATCATTAAGCAAATTAAACCAACGAAACATGAAAATCCAATCCACTGTCACTATGAAATTGATTCCACAAGAACTGATAATCCAAAGCATAAATTGATAACAAGATTATTCAATAATGAAAATAAGAACATGAATTAAATCTAACTATTATCTGTTTGTTGCTGTCTGAAGAAATCTGGAAGGAAGCCTGATGGAGAGTAGCCGCGGCGGAGCCCGAAAATTCCAAAACTGAAGAACTCAAACCTAAACGCGCATATATATATTAATTAAAAAGTGAGCCGGCTGATGGAGCGAAAGCCACAAAACATTCTCGCTTTCACCGTAACGCCGTTCACTGGAACGCCTACCGGTGGCGGTGAGAGCTGGAACGCGCGCGGCTGGGCGAGAGCGCCGGGCGCCGATGCAAGGCCGCTGGGGCGTGTGGCGCTGCCGCAGCCGGACGGAGGAGGAAGCGGCGCCGCGAAGGTGAATGCGTTGTCGGGCGAAGCGCCGCGAGACGAACCGCCCGCGCGGACGAAGGCGCGCGCGCGTAGGGCGGACGATGGCGTCAAGCGAGCGCCGGCGGGGAACGCGCGGCTGAGGAGGGCGCGGGTTCCAGCCACGGGTGAAGAGGTCACCGGGAGAGCGCGAGGTCGCCGGACGGGGCGAGACGCCGCGCGGCGAGACGAGAAAGGGCGAGGAAGCGTGAGCGCCGGCGGCCTTGAGTGCACGCCGAATTGGTGAGCCACGCCGATCCCCATGCCGGTTGAGCGCGGCGGCTGGGGCGACGCGGCGGGCGCAGGCGGCGGGCGCGCGCGCGGCGGCGGGCCGCGGCGACGGGCGCCGTGGCGCGACTTTGGTCGCTCGACCCGCTTCTCCTTCGCTCGAACTCCGATTTACGAACCGCTTGCACCTACGAACTCCTGTCAAATGCTCTTCAATAATATATGATCCTTGGTAGATCCAATTCATCCTATTTTATGCCATTTTCCTACAAAACATCGAGACGAACAAAGTAAGTCCGAATCGATAAATACTAATCACAACGACGGCATAAATAGGACTAACCATAGAAAATGACACGTAAAACAATACCAAGAATCATCACAAAATCATACCAAACAGCAAACTCGAAGGAACCACGGACCCACAAGGCACACCAAACACATAGAGAGAAAGTACTATGTCATACGAGAAATCGTTATACGAGGTGACGGTCGATTGAGAAGATTGATACGACGGATAACCTAGCGGATCCATTCACGAAGAGCCCGCCGCAAAAGTTTACGACGGACACGTTAGAGGACTGGATTGCGCTTGATGGCACCCACTTAGAAAGGAAACTTTTGTATAAGTGGGAGAAGCAAAAGTGATGGTTTTGTTTGTAATAGCTAGTAGAGAGACACATTGTATACTAAAAGTTTGCTTTAGTATAATGGAGATTGTTGATTTGTATATCAAAGCGATTTTGGTTGAGCTTGTATACAATGTTTCTCGTTACCACTATTACAATCTCCTATCCGAATTGAATACTTGATCGCATATATCCGTGTCCCCTTATCTCATATATAAGTTAGATCACACGGTGTGTAGAAGATCACAAGTCCGTATGATTGGTCAAGCTTATCGAGATATAAAAGTTTCACACCGAGACTACTTGAGGACGCAGTTGTCGGTATAGGTTGCGGTATAGATAAGAAGTGACTTGACTTGGTTACTTGTCTATGCCGGTACGCCTCCGACGTATTGAAGGATCACAAGCAGATGTGTTTTCTATTCGACCGCAGTGAAGAACCAAGATCTTGGTGACTTACGATGATCTAAACCTCGATAAGGTATTAGGTGAGTATGAGTTGTCGACCATCACTTTGACTTGTTATGGGTGAGGGTTATATGTTCTAACCCAATATTCTCCGATCTTGGTGGTGGCGGTGCCAGATGTCATGCTAGTTATCCAGAGTCGAGTCACCGTGATCCGCTTAGAAGATGACGCCCCTTAAGGAGCTCAAAGGTTTATTGTACTAAACCCTACGGTGCCGAGTTAGCTCAAGTACAATAATAAGGTTGAGTGGTACTACTTAGGAATTAAAGATATTAATTATTTTAAGCCAACCGTAATGCTATAAATAATTAATGGACGCTCGATATCTTAAATACGGGATTCGTAATGTCTCAGTGCAAGCCCGACTCAACTTCGTAATAAAGGGTAAGTCAAGATTTATTCTCTAGTGGCATGAATGAATGTTTATAAATTAATTTATGTTCCGGGTGAACATAAGATAATTAATTTATTTGAGGCCCATCTTAATCCTTGCATTTGATCCTGGTCGGCCCATCCGGGCCCGCTGGCTCAAGAAAATCGGCTACCATAGGTCTCTAAGGATAGATTTTATTCTCTTAATCCTATAAGGATATTATTATATTTATGGGATATGCATGGATCCTTTCCTTATATGGGATTATGGTAATGCATTATAAATATAAGGTAAGAGATAAAGTCTAGAAAAATCCTCAATTACACAAGCATTATTTTCGTCCATCACATAGTTCTTGTGAGAGTTTTCGAAAATATCATAGAGAGCATTGGGTGATTTTCCGAAGCATTCTCCATAGATCGTCCTCACTCGACGTTGGAGATTGGGCAACCGGGATACAGTCCAGAAGATCAAAGCACGAGTCTCGATCCGATCGATCCGTTCGACCCCGACAGATTCAAAGGTAAACACGAGAAAACCCCTACGTGTTGCAATTAATTATATAGACGCATGCTAGAAATATAATCAATGTATGGTGAATTAAATATCCAAGATAGATCCTCGGGGCGAGGGCTTAACATATGTTTTCCTTACAAATCTATGGAGAGTGCTATAGAAATTCGCCTTCTTCCTTTTTCTCTAAATTTTCGAAAATCCCAACTTGAGAAAGTATGATTCTCAAAAATCTTAGCTTGAGCATTAACCTTGATTTTCTCTCTCACCTTATATTTATAATGCAACCCATGATAGGATTTATGCATATCTAATAAATATAATCATATCACTTAAGATAGAGAGGATCGTCGAGTCCAGTGGGACTCGAGAACGAGGGATCAATTTCATCTTAGCAAACAGTCTGGACGGGCCACCTGTGGATCAAATGCAAGGAATAAAGACGGGCCTCAAATAAATTAATTATCTTATGTTCAGCCGTAACATAAATTAATTCATAAACATTTATTCATGCCACTAGAGAATAAATGACTTGCCCTTTATTCCGAAGGTGAGTCGGGCTTGCACTTAGACTTAACGAACCCGTGTGATTAAGATATCGACGTCCATTAATTATTTACGTTGCTCGACCGCTAAAATAATTAATATCTTTAATTCCTTAAGTAGTACCACTCAACCTTATTATTGTACATGAGATAACTCAACCCGTAGGTTTAGTACAATAAACCTTTTGAGCCCTTTATGGGACGCCATCATCCTAAACGGATACTTGACTCGAACACGTAACTAGCATGACATACAAGCATCGCCACCACCCAAGATGCAGAGAATTGGGTTATCACATGTAACCCTCACCCATAGCGAGTCAAAGTGATGGTCAAGAACTCATACTCACCTAATACCTTATCGAGGTTTAGATCAACGTAAGTCTCCGAGATCTAGGTTCTTCACGACGGTCGATAGAAGAACTCATCTCATTGTGATCCATCAACGTTAGAGACGCATCAAGATAGACAAGCAACCAAGTCAAGTGACTTCTTATCTACACCGCACCTATACCGACAACCTCGCCCTCGTTATCTCATTGTGATACTTTTATATCTCATTAAGCTCGACCAATCTTACATACATCATGATCTACAACACAATCGTATGATCTAACTTATATATGAGATAAATGGACATACATATGCAATCAAGTAAACAATTCAGATAGGAGATTGTAATAGTGGTAACAGGAAACATTGTATACAAGCTCAACCAAACTGCTTTCAATATACAAATCCAACACTTCTGGTTTCACTATGTCAAGGTTGGGCTTTGTTTTCCATATGCTCTTTTCTAGAAGAGTTATCCATGTTCTATATTATTCCCTTAAACCAATTGTATCCCTTTTCTATTCACAAAGCCCTCTTTTTCCATATTATCCTTCAGAATACGAGATCTTTGATACTTCCTGCATCTTTTTTCTTACCCACAATGTCTTCGTTCGTGGGATGTTTTATTATTTTATAGAAAAGCATACTAGTCTCATACACCTGTATGGGAAGGATCCTAGTTTAGATAAGGATTAGATGTACCAATAATTTTTCATAGCTCCTGTGGGCGATGAGTCATGGCCTTTTGGAGAGGTGAATCTGCATGCCCAGTCATAGCGAGTTAAGATGTCTGGTCCTGGCGCGATAGCACCTGACGACCTAAAGGTGTTGATGGAGATCCACAAAGACTTTGGCTATAACCATGGCCTGCTGGCTAAGATAATGTGAATTGAGAGCACATTGATCTATTATGGCTTGTTCCCAAGGTACGAGTGAATGACGATATAGGTAACTTCCCTGGAGAGAAGAAACATTCTTATATTCATTGAATTCAGACTTATCTAGTTTTATTGTTTTTCTTTATAGATATGTCTTGGTATGAGGATCTGTTGCCTTATCGTCGATCTGACGAATTACCTACTTGGATGAGTGCTTTAGCCAGGTCTTTTGGGGCTCCAGTTCCTATGACGGCTCTTGACCCTTTTTCTCTTTCTTCTTCCCAAGCTTTCGCTGATCTCATCTCTCCTGCTGGTTTGGAGGTAGAGATTACCGACCTGACCATGGATACTGCCGCTAATCCTTAGCAAGGCTCTGAGCCTGTCAGGGCTATCGACGTTGATGACCAGGAGGAAGATCTAGTAGTTGGGGTCCGACTTTGTTGTTTCAGTGGGATCTGACCGACCCTTTAAACGTTTGAGAGGTTTTCCAAAACATTTTTCCCACCTCTTACTTCATCTCAGCTAGCGACGAAATGAGTGGTGATTCGTGAGCCCATTGGTTTTACTCTTATTAAGGATGTCCCCTCTGATAAGACAAGTTTCATGTGAGGATAGGGCCATCTGACTGGGCAATTTTCAATTCCCTTTCCTAACAACCAGATGGACCTGACATAGGAGCAATGTGGTGAACTGCTGGGGCACTTGGGTATCGAGGTGGATGTGGCCAGTCCCGTGACATCCTCTGCTGTTGGATTTGTATACTGAAAGCAGTTTGATTGAGCTTGTATACAATGTTTCCTGTTACCACTATTACAATCTTCTATCTTAATTGTTTACTTGATTGCATATGTATGTCCCTTTATCTCATATATAAGTTAGATCATACGATTGTATTGTAGATCACGTAAGTCCGTATGATTGGTCAAGCTTAATGAGATATAAAAGTATCACAAATTGAGACAACTTGAGGACGAGTTGTCGGATAGGCTGCGTGTAGATAAGAAGTGACTTGACTTGGTTGTTTGTCTATGCCGGGCATGCTCTCGACGTATTGATGGATCACGGTGAGATGAGTTCTTCTATCTCGATCGCCGTGAAGAACCTAGATCTCAAGACTTACGCTGATCTAAACCCGATAAGGTATTAGTGAGTATGAGTTGACCATCACTTTGACTTGCCATAGGTGAGGGTTACATGAGATAACCCAAGATTCTCTCGCTTTGGGTGGTGGCGTCTTGTATGTCATGCTAGTTACCCGTGTCGAGTCACCGTATCCGTTTAGGATGATGACGCCTTAAGGAGCTCAAAAGGTTTATTGTACTAAACCCCGCAGTTGAGTTATCTCAAGTACAATTATAAGGTTGAGTGGTACTACTTAAGGAATTAAAGTAATTAATTATTTTAAGCAATCGAGGAAAGTCAGAATAATTAATGGACGACGATATCTTAAATACGGGATTCAGAAGTCCAAGTGCAAGCCCGACTCAACTTCGAAATAAAGGGTAAGTCAAAGATTTATTCTCTAGTGGCATGAATAAATGTTTATGAATTAATTTATGTTTCAATGAATATAAGATAATTAATTTATTTAAGTCCCATCTTTATTCCTTGCATTTGATCCCCTGGTTAGCCCATCCAGCTGCTGGCTAAGGGAAAATCGTCCTCTCTCTATTAGAGTCCCATCGACTCGCTTGATCCTCTCTATCTTAAGTGATATGATTATATTTATTAGATATGCATGAATCCTATCTAGATAGGATTTAGGGTTGCATTATAAATATAAGACGAGAGAGAAAATCATGCTAATGCTTAAGTCATAATTTTCGAGAATTGCTATAAACACATAGTGAGAATTTTCAAAATCTTGAGAGAAGGAAGAAGACGTTTTCTATAGCACTCTCAATAGATTGTCCTCACTGCATTGGAGTTTAGGCAAACGGATACATTCCAAGATCAAAGCACGAGTCTCGATCTATTCATCCCAATAGATTCGCAAGTAAACACGAGAAAACTCCTACGTGTTGCAATTAATTATAGGTGCATGCTAGGAATATAATTAATGTATGGTGAATTAAACATCCAAGATAGATCCTTAGGAGAGGTTAAAATCAAATTTCCACAAATTGTATCGTAGTCCGGATCGATTATCTTCGCCTGCTGGATTAATTCACCTTGATTATAACGCATTAATTAATTAATTGTGAATCTGGCTGCTCATTGTGGCTCGCTTTATTTTGTCGGATTTTGTTTTTCACCACGAGAAAATCCGTGGTTAGATTAGATTTTTTCTTGTAAATCTTATATGTAAAAGAAGAACGAAGACGAAAAAGCACGAAGAACGAGACGACGAGAGGTCACCGGAAACAGCCGCACGACAAGACGGCGTGCGGGCGATGGCACGCTCGGCGTGCACGGCGCTCGCAGACACGCCACGGGACGGCATGTGCTCTCGGCGGCCGCGGGCGTGCCTCGGCGAGAATCGGCGGCGCTGAGCGAGGGTCGTGGCAACCCTCGTAGATCCGGGCATTGGGCGGCGTTCTTCGGTAGCTTCGGGCGCGAGTGCTGGGCGTAGCTCAGACGCCTCGCCCGAAGCGCCGGGCAGCGGGTGGGTCGGGCGACGACGAGGCGCGCGAAGTTTCTCGCACGGAAGCCTCGGTATTGCTCGGCGGATTACTCGGCACATCGCGCCGGAAACCTCAAGAACGCCAGCAGGTGCCGGCACCTCTCGGCACCTCGGCGTGGTTGCACGTGGCAGCAGCTCGGCGCGCCGAGATGCGTGCAAGACAGCACTCGGTAGGGCACAGACGGCTCGGCAAAGACCGGGCGGCGAGGGCACGCGATTCTCGCGTGGGAAACCTCAACACCCGGATTTCTTGGAAGCTTCGGCGGGATGGCGCGTGAGTCGCGTGTAGGTTTTCTCGGCAGTCATCGACACCTACGTGTAGATGACTCGGCAGCTGCTCCCGACGATGACGAGCGGTCAAGCAACGCCCTCGGCAGGTCTTCTCGGCCGTGCATGGGCGATGGCATGAGGGTTGGCGGTCGGGTGGCACATGGGCTTTGCCCTAGTGCACACGGCCCAGCCCATTTTGGGCCGACCCGACCCAATTTCGGCCCGAACCCGGATTTTCGACCCGATCCCGATTTTTGGCCCGATCCGGCCCGTTCCAATGATCTCGCCCGTTTTCGATTTTTTGGCCCAAATCAAGTTTTGACGAATCTGGTCCGTGCCTGTGCACGCGAGGCCCGTTTTTCAAATTTGAAGATATGTACTTTGCAAATTTATGTAAAAAATTAGGCAGGGAAGTACAAGATCCACGAGTGGGCCGCGATGAACGATTTTATTTTATTTTTTATCGTTCAAAGCAGGTCGTGGATGTTTAAATTATGCAGAAGCATGCTATGTATGTTTAATTACATAGTTTTCGTGATAACCATATTATATGTTTTCGTGATTGAATGCGCATAGTAAACATGTTAGGTTTATCGCATTTTTTTTTCAAGCATATTTTAGAATTCTGCGAGCATGTTTTACAAGTTGAGTTCTATAGAAAAGCATGCTAGGATTACGTGATCTGCATGGACAAACCTTTTGAATCAAAAGACTAAGCAAGAAATCCGACATATTAATTGTTTAAATTAAAATGTCAAGACCTCCACTTTTTGATCTCTAAACAAAGTGATACGCACTGTGAGTAAACGTCCACACGCGAGGCTTGCTTGCTGATCGCTCACTTTGCTAACACGAAAACGCGCAAGTATAAGGTAAGCAGAGTATCGTATCCACATGGATTGTAATGCGAAAACACAGAAGCTAACTCAACAATAATTCATCATTATCCAAGCAACATATTTGGTTTGGAAAGATTTTAGGGCTTCGGAATTTAATCCAAAGCAGATGGAACCATGCAGAAAATAAAATAAAGCAATAAATACTCGAATGGTAAAAACAGATAAGAGAGACTAACCCTAGGGATGCATTAATCCTATCCACAACGATGTTTATCCTGCTCCTATTAGCCAATTTTAATCCGATAAGATGGAAGATCACATATATAACCGACAACTTCATTACGATTAATTGCGGTCAGAGATTACTAGTTTCCCTATTATCGTTACATCTCTAGTGAAAACAAGCAACCCAAACAGATCACAAAGAATATGCTTCCTACGAATATCCTATCTCACCACGACTCAAGTCTTATTCAGATCATGCATTCAAGATCGATTGACAATTAATACGCTTACGTAATTAATCGACAACTAGATATGCATTAAGATTGATCGAAATTAACACATATAAATTAGCACCAAGAATCATGAATCAATACGGAAGGTAAATAGCGATAACAGAATCACAACATATAGGATCGGATCATGCAAACCCTAGGATTAGAATGTAAATTCAGCTGCATATAATAAACGGAATAAAATACGATTTAACCATAAAAATAGAAATTATATAAATGAAACCCAGACAAAGTTGCCTCGATGAACAATCGTTGGGCTCAATCCCAACCTCGGAAAACGGAAATTTGCAAAGATTGTCCGGATGAAAATGTTCGGATCATGACAACACGAAATTAACGAAGAACAATGATCAACTAAACTCTAGAATGAAATTAGATGGAAGCCAAAGCTAAAAATTGTAAAACCGATGAAAACTCGTAAAAGAGGTCCGGGAACGTGTGTGCGGTTAGGCGCGAGGGGTGTTGCCATATATAGGCACACCCAAACCCTAATTTTTCCTTCGCCCAGGCTCGCGACCGCCTCCTCGCGGTCGCTAGGTCGTCGCTAGGTATGTCTCGCGCTTTTCGCTCATGGCCCTCTGCGCCGCATGGTTGGCTCGCGTCTGCTAGCGGTCGCTAGCCATGGTCGCAGAAATCGCACAATGACTTCTCGGCCTGGGCTTGCTCACAGGCACAAGGTCGCGGTCGCTGCAGTCTTGGCGCCGGCTTGCCCGCTAGGCTAGTCGCTCGAAAAGCAGGCGATTACGCATTTTGGCTCGTGCTTCGCTCCTTGCTTCGATTTTCAACATATGGACCTACACAACACCAAAAGAACACCCAAGAGCAGTATCTTCTAGAAATAGATAAAACATTAAGAATCGATACGTAAACACACATTAAATGATCTAAACTCATCTTTAAATATCAACAATAAACGTGTAAAATCGCGTTTATCAAACCCCCCAAACTTAAATCATTGTTTGTCCTCAAACAAAACCAAAACAGAAAGACACAACAAAAGATCAACGAGCGTTGCAAAGATGATAACCATTCTAAGCCTCAGAAACATATTAATGCTCAAAAACATTAGTGCACATGACGACGTTAGTCAACTCAACACAAACAACAATTGACGGCAAAAACTCATTTAATTCAACCCTCACAACGGCATGTGTGTAGAATATAGGATACACTCAACTCATAAAGAAATGTAGGACGGTATACACTCAACGATCAATGCAATGCAACATCTTACCATAGGCTTGCCGCTTTCTAATATCTCCACCGCTCATCAGTGTTCAAATTAGGATCAAAGAGGTCTTTTCAGAGGTTGTAATGTAGGCACATTGGTTAAGGTAGGGTAATATATGGCTAAGTGACTCAAAAATATTCCAAGCACCCCCATTTATACTTTTCGACACATATGGACTTTGTCCATTTTCCTTTCTTTTCCAACATGCTAAATCGATGTTTTATGACACATAAGGTACCTATACTTTGATTAAAGACCCTTTATGCTCAACACACATAGTGAACTTATCATTTTTTTTCTTTTCTTTTCTAGAGCTTATAGGGTTTATCATTCACAACAAAGGTACTATTCTTCACCACAGATGTATTTCTCTAAAAGTAATTTTTCTCGTCATAACTACATCAAAATTTCAACCCCTTTGATTCCCATATCCATCCTCATCTCCTATCATCCGGTTAATCGAAAGAAAAAGTCTAATAAAGGCTCAAAGAAGGCGACAAATGGTATATATCATCGGGTTAGTGTTTGGGTGAATATGTGGTTAACAAAGATGGCCTTTATCCTTTCCAAATTAAACACATATTGCAGCCTCGATACGTAGAAACAAAGAAGTTCTAGAAGATAATCACATGCACGATATCACACAATTAAAAGAAATCAGATCAAGATATGTATACAAAGGAAGCTCAAGTCTCACAGATAAGCAAATGGTGAAAACAACAAGCCTAAGCAATCTCAAGTCGTTCATGCGTCATTTTCTAACATATCATTAAGTTTCACGTAAAATTTCTATCGGCATGGCCACATGGATTAACACACTTCACTTAACTCGTTGATCGATGAGACACAAAAATGAACAACAAAACAAAACACGACTAAAAGACCCCAAAGCATAATAACTTAACAATAAAGCATACAAACATAAACAGATTCTCAACCAACCAAACTCGTTTACTCCCCCAAACTTATTGTGAACATATGGAAGCAATAAGGTTTGCGTAAAAGAGTAGTTGGGAGAGAAACTTACCTTGAATGTCACACATTCGTGGCGGATAAAATCCGCGCCATCGATCCCATCTCGCATCATCTCCATCATCTTACGTTGTTGCTCGAGATGTGCTCGTGTTGGGTGAAGAGGGCTTGTCGCTGTTCCATCATCGAGGTCGCTCGCCAATGTGGTTTAGACGACCATCTATTTGATCTAATCGATCATAAACCCAGGATCGCCTCGAACGGGTGGCGGGTGCAATATGCCGCCTGCCCGGAGCCACTTTCGGCTCGCTTGCTCCTCCTCGCGGTTGCTCGCCCTCGACCGCCTTGCGTGTTCACGCACCGCATCCATTCATAGTGCATGTGGGAGCTCAAATTCTAATTGGCATCCGCGAAAGTAGCGGCTTATACCGTGAGCTCTGGATTGGGTAGGCGGAAACCGATCGCCGCTTTGATCATATAGCGACCACAAGTAACGCCTGGGATGCCTCTTCAGAACGCTCCGACGATAAGCACGGCTTGTCCGGGAAGATGTCGTGAGATATAGGACCTCTCGAATCATTATCCCAAAAATCAAGAATGGGGTAATGAATCCCTATGCATATCTTTGAATCGCTCAAACCGTGGACTACATATGGAAGTGCTTGAGCTAGGAACATGCCGGCATGCATCTTTCGTTGAACATGGCTCCAATCGGGATGCACATGTCTTGTGATAGAATAGTGCCGACGCTCGAACGGCCATGTATGGTGAATGTTTGGTATGATTTTGTGATGATTCTTGGTATTGTTTTACGTGTCATTTTCTATGATTTGTCCTACTTATGCCGTTGGTTCGATTAATATTTATCGATTCGACTTACTTGCTCGCCTCGATGTTTTATAGGAAAACGGCAGAAAATAGGATGAATTGATCTGCCAAGGATCAGATATAATTGAAGAGCATCTCGACAGAGTTCATAGGCGAAAGTGAATCGAAAATCGGAGTTCAAACGAGGAAGAACGGAGCGAACGTCAAAGTCGCGCACGAGCGCTCGACACACGCGCACCTGCGTCCCGAGCGCCAGACGCAACGCGCGCCCAGCCTCGGTCGCCCACCACGAGCTAACCGAGCTGCTCCGCGAATTTACCTCGCACGCCAACAACAGCCGGCGCCACCCGCGCGCCCACCACTCCGCCGCTCCGCCTCCCCGCCGCGCACTCGCTCTTCCTCTCCCGCGCTGGCCGCCTGGGCCAGCCAGCGCTCTCCGGCCAACTCCAGCGCACCCATTTCGCAAGACGCCGCCCGCTAAGCGCCAAAGACTCAGTCAAGACGTTTCAAGTCTGGGCCACTGCAAGCCGCCTCGCTTTTCTCGGCGGCGGCTTGCTGCCCACACGCCTCAAGATCTCAGCCCACAGGCGCTCGCCGCCGGCTCGCCGCAACATGTGTGTCTCCCTGCGTTCATCACCCCCGCTGTTATTCCAACCGCGCCGCACCATGCCAAATCAAGCGCCTGGCCCCGGCCGCTTCACCCAAGGCCATGCCCTTTTCACCTCAACCGCGTTCATTCCTCGCCGCTCATATTGAAGTCGAATGTTTTCGAGCGAAGCTCATTATGAACCGCGCCACCCTATTTTAAATATATATACTGCTAGGTCGAGAAAGGGGTCCGCATTCAGCCTCGATTTTTGTTTTTTCTCCAGCCAGGGGCGCTCTCCATCGCCCTTCCTTCCGTATTTCTTCAGACAAAGAACAATGATAATTGTTAGATTTAATTCATGTTCTTATTTTCATTATCAATAATCTTGTTATCAATTTATGCTTCGGATTATCGCCTGTGGAATCAATTTTACTGCTTTATTATTTGATGATTTTGTCAATTCAATTCATAGTGACAATGGAACTCGATTTTCATGTTCCGCTGGTTTAATTTGCTTAATGATTTATCGCTCGCTTATTTGCAATTAGATTTAGATTAGTGGATTGACAAACCCTATGAATAATATGATTGCATATGCTTTTGTTTATCGCTTTGATTTATCGCTTATAGTTCAACTAGGGATTGACAACCCCTAGTTTAGATTTATCGCTTATTAGTATAGCTCGGATTGACAACCCCACTAGGATGTCAAGCACCTCGCTTTCAATTCCCGCATCTTTCAAAACCCTTGTTGGTATTAGAGTGTTTAGGTTTAATTGCTTTCTCGTGCGATACCTAACAATAAGCCTCGTTAAGTTTTCCTTGAGAGACGACTCGTGTTAACTTATCACGCCACGATTACCTCGCATTTATCATGCAGTGAATTTGAGTGTGTTTTAGCTCGATCAATTTCATGCGGCCGTGTCGGGGAAAACTTTTAGCGTATTGTTTGTGTTGTTTGTTTTCCGTGTTTCTTTTCTTTCTGCTTGGTTATTTTCTCCCCGTGCGTGTAATTTTGTTTTTGTTGTTGGTATCCGCTAATGCAGGTTATCAACAAGACGATTATGGTCAACCCGGGCGGGAGAAAGTTCGTCAGATTGGGCAAATTCTTCTTCAAGAAGAAGCCCAATTCGACTTTTCCGAGGGATGTCCGTCAGCCACGAGCCACAAGCATATGATCCTTATCGATCTACAAAGAACAAAGAAATTTCACCACCGATTTGGGATATTGATCCACAGAAGAATACCGCCTCCACAACCCCGATTCGGAAAATTGAATCCACCGCACTTTGAGGATCGCTTCACAATCCCTATCGGGATCAACCGCCTCAAGGCACTATGAGGATCAATCCTACAATGCCCACTGGGAGCAACCACACCTCCACCTCAAGATGAGTACCCACAACAACCACCTCCACCTCATTACTCATACCCAGCAGCCCACCTCCACCTCGATGACAGCTGGGAGGATGAGTTAACTCAAAAGAGAAGTCGTCCATTCAAAAACGGATGCTTTAGTCCAAGGTTTGATGTCAGAATGCCTCGCCTTTATGCTTGGAGACGCAAATAGATATGTCCAGATTCGCTTGATAAGTCACAAAGAAGCGGAGGAACTTCCAAACCAATCCGATCGATCCAATGGTCACTATTCTAGAAAGTGATCCAATAGTTGAAAATTGGGTGAAGAGACATCGATGAGTGCATCGGATGTCCATCTGTGGGGCGGAAAACGAGGAAGTGACTGAAATCACATTTCCCGCACCAACCCGATCAAGCTCGGGATGGTCACTACTCGGAAGTGATCCAATTGTCAAGATGGGGAGAGACACCAAGAGCCGCAGCCGTATGAGGTGGAAAGTGAGAACGAGTGGGCACGTGTGGATGAGAAGCATAATCGAGCCCCGACGACGCTTTTTACAAGAACGGATAACAAGGAAGAGTGGGCAATCCAATGATAGTATTCCAACACTCACTCCCGAGGGAAAGAATTATCCAAACATGTGGAGGAGGATGAAGAAGGATGAAGCAAGAGTGGCACTCGATGTTGATGACATGCCAAAACCCACTCGGAAGTGAAAGAGCTGCCCACATGTGAAGTATGGGATCCCGAGGATGAGACAATGATAACAAAGGTTGAGGTAACTTCAATTATTTGTCAACGCCCTAATTCACCAAAGTATCGTGCTTTGGGAATTATAGTTAACTATTTTTCTTTGGAGAATAGGATGTTTGACCGAGCTTAAATGATTCGTTGTTTGCTTCCTTTATCGTCCTCTATGCTTATACGGTTCATACCGATACTTTGGCCGAGATGGTATTTCAAGCAGTGAAGGACTACGGATAGTCCGTTGTCGACCGAACACGCCGTGCTCACGACGTTAACCGACACGCGCGGGAGTTGACCCACGGATTTTTATTTGCTTTTCTTTCTTTCTTTTCTTCGCCTTGTTTTGTTGTTCTTGTTGATCTATCTCGTTGTTGTTTGAGTTTGTTTTGCTCGATCCGAAAGTTGTCGCTAAGCCGAGATGAAGCCGTGGTGCTCCAACTCTACGCACATATCTGCCGATTATCGTGGAAGTATCATCCTATTGTCATTTTGAGCTTTTTACGTTTTGAGCATCGGGGACGGTGGCTCGATTTGGCGCGGGGATGTTTACCGCTTTTGTGTGCTTTATATATTTTCGATGCTTAATGACGCGCCCTTGTGCTTATTTTGATTGTTTGGACGTAAGCTTTGTCTATGTAATAAGTTAGGATCTTGATTTGTGCAAATCGAACTCGTGGTATTGGTCAAACCGATTTTGAATTTCCAAACTTTTGGTGATATATGATTTGAGTATAATGTGAATTGACGAGACTGTGATTGATAGAAATGAATAGGGAGAAATTGATGTGATTTGTCCCGCTAATGTTAGGGGATTAACATTGTGGTTGCTTATATACTTGTTTCATTTTATATATAAATAAAAGAAGTAGAAATGAGGAGAATGAAAGCTCAAAGATGTTGTTGAGATTGTTGAAATGGAGGATGGGATTCATCTCTTTCTCGTAATTTGAGAAATGGACATGGGAAACCACGTTAGAGACTCGAGTTCATCGAGAGTGCACCTTTCAATATTATTCCAAAACCGTTAAAACATTCTTTGTGCTTTATAAAAGAAACTTGTTGCTAAAGGTGACCACATTAGTTAGTTCACCCTAACTGAGAGTCGGGTCCGAGAGTAGATTACCTTTTATTTATTGGAAATCAATTACCGTTCTTGATTTATTTCGCATTATCTTTGAATTCAGAACACCAAGTGTGGGGAAATGCAATAAGGTTTGATTGATTAGAATAAGTGGTTAAGTTGCATGAGTTATCTTTCTAATTTTATTATTATAGACTTTGCTTGAGGACAAGCAAATGGATAAGTGTGGGGAGTTGTTTGGTATGATTTTGTGATGATTCTTGGTATTGTTTTACGTGTCATTTTCTATGATTTGTCCTACTTATGTCGTTGGTTCGATTAATATTTATCGATTCGGACTTACTGCTCGTCTCGATGTTTTATAGGAAAACGGCAGAAAATAGGATGAATTGGATCTGCCAAGGATCAGATATAATTGAAGAGCATCTCGACAGGAGTTCATAGGCGAAAGCTTAATCGAAAATCGGAGTTCAAACGAGGAAGAACGAGCGAACGTCAAAGTCGCAGCACGAGCCTCGACACACAAGACCCGCGCCGAGCCCGCGACGAACGCGCCCAGCCTCCTCGGCCGCCCAGCCAGCGAGCTAACCGAGCGCCAAGATTCCCACGAATTTACCCACGCGCAAGGCCAACAGCCGGCGCCACCCGCCCACCACCCACCCAGGCCCGCCGCCTCAGCCTCACTCGCGCTTCGTCTGGCCTGGCTGGCTTTGCCTGGCGCCAGGCCGCTGGCTCCGCCAACCAGGCCACCCATTTCCGCCAAGACGCCTCGCCCGCTAAGCGCCAAGACTCAGCTGCTCAAGTCTGGCCACCAACAGGCCGCTTCCTCCGTCTCGGCGCTGGGCTACTCTACCACACGCCCTCGCATCTCTCCCCTGGCCTCAGGCGCTCGCTCTCGCCGCGCCAGCTGCTGCCCCCCGCTGCTTCATCATCACCCGCCGCTGGTTTCCAACCGCGCCGACCATGCTCACCGAAGCGCCGTCCGTGTCGCTTCACCGCGCGCCACGCCTTTTCACCTCAACCGCGCTCATTCCCGCCGCTCATATTGAAGTCGAATGTTTTTCGAGCGTAAGCTCATTATGAACCGCGCCACTCCTATTTTAATATATATACGCGCTTAGGGTCGAGAAAGGGGTCCGCAATTCGCTTCGATTTTTTTTTTTCTCCGGCATGGCGGCTCCATCGCCTTTCCTTCCGTATTTCTTCAAACAAGAACAACAGATAATTTTTAGATTTAATTCATGTTCTTATTATCATTATTGAATAATCTTGTTATCAATTTATGCTTGGATTATCGGTTCTTGTGGAATCAATTTTACGCTTTATTATTTGATGATTTTTGTCAATTCAATTCATAGTGACAAAGGAACTGATTTTCATGTTCCGTTGGTTTAATTTGCTTAATGATTTATCGCTTTGCTTATTTGCAATTAGATTTAGATTAGGATTGACAAACCCTATGAATAATATGATTGCATATGCTTTTGTTTATCGCTTTGATTTATCGCTATAGTTCAACTAGGGATTGACAACCCCAGTTTAGATTTATCGCTTATTAGTATAGCTCAGATCGACAACCCCCGCCTTAGGATGTCGTTTAATTCCTCGCTTTTCAATTCCCCGCATCTTCAAAACCCTTGTTGGTATTAGAGTGTTTAGGGTTTAATTGCTTTCGTGGTGCGACACTAACAATAAGCCCCATAAGTTTTCTCGAGAGACGACTCGTGTTAACTTATCACGCCACGATTACCTCACACGATTATGAGTGAATTTTAGTGTTTTAGCTCGATCCGCGAACGTGATGAGCGGTGTGGAAGTAACGGACCGGATTCGTGTCGAGCTAGCCTTCGATCTCGAGGCATCATAGTACGGAGTGTGCTCGAGTCTGGAGTCCATGAACTTTGGCCATACACTTTGGACCGTGTACTCGACATCCCCGATGTAGTTGCCCTCCGGATTTCCATTGATTATTCCGTTTAGTTCGTCCACGGACAGTTGACGGGGCTCATTGTCAAGGTGGAACGTGATGTAATCCGGCATTCCGTTTGTCTTGTGGACATGGATAGTAGAGGAATTCCAGCGTCAGGATCCGGTATGTTAGATAGTTAGCCGTGATAACTGAGTACAGCTCGGATCTCTCGGCCAACCACGTCACGTCATTGCCTATACCCATCTCTTGACAAGTGTTGATGCACATGAACCGTGAATGCCTGTGCCGTAATCTCACCAATCGATTCCAACGGCTTCTAGACGAGTCATTTGGCAGTCTGACTCCAAAATTCGTTGGATCGAATTCATCTTGAGGCGCATTGCGTGGCTTGTCGTGAGGTTCATCGTGTAGCTCGTCGTGGAGCTCATCTTGTAGCTCGTCGTGGGAAGTGGAGACAATGCTCTTGCCCTTGCGCTTGTGACCGTGAGTACGCGGCATATTGTACCTAAAAAATATTTCAAAGTCAGCGCATGTATGTATCAACTATCAAAACAACGTCAACCCAAAATGCTCAATATAGATCCCCCAAACTTCAACTTAGTCAAATTATTTCCCCCATATTTTCATATAATCTAGCAAGACAAAAAGGGGTGGGGGAAAACACACACAGCCAAAAAATTCATAATTGGGCGTTCTGGTCGAATTCTCGCGACCACACCTCGCGGTCGCGAGGGTGGTCGCAAGGCAATATTTAGCGATCGCAAGAACGTCATGCGTGGCATGTGGCAGGCAGCAGCGCCAGACCTCAGACCAGCCGTCACGAAAGCCGTCACGAAAGCACAAGAAAGAGTGGCAATTTCATGCATAATTCTCAGATTTTCGAACCCAAATCAACAATGTAGGCAAATTAACTAACAATATACGTATATAAACATTAATAAACCTCACATTGGACAAACCATGCTCAAACACCAAACAAATCTAACAAAATAAGCCCTAGTTTCTCAAATTTAATTAACCCACATCAATAGGATAAATGGAAAAAATTCTTCCAAATCATGCTCAAGAAACGTAAACCCATGAAGAATGAAGCAAATGTAGCATACCTTGAGTGGATTTGATGGAGAAACATAAGAAAAATGCCTTGGGTGCTTGATAGGGGAAGGGGGGGCTGCTATTTTTTTCTCCCAAAAAGGTGTGTGTGCATGTAGGTTTAAAAAAAATGGGTTTTGGGGTGTTAAAACGCGGGTCAACGAAGCGGGCGCGGGTCAGGACGCGGGTCAGGACGGATCTCGCGGTCGAGCTCGCGATCGCGAGCTTGGCCGCGAGCTCTGTCGCTCAGCCATAAATCGTTCTGCCCAATTTTTCGCGACCACCCCTCGCGATCGCGAGGGTGGTCGCTAGGTACTTGTTTTTTTTTTTTTAAGAATAAAAGCTATTAAAACTTTGGGATTTAACAAAACAACGAGACACGACACAAACAAAGAAAAACAGATAAAAACGAAAACGAAAACAACAAAAACAAAAAGCATGTAAAGCGTTGGGTTACCTCCCAACCCGATGCTAGAATTATCGCCGCTAGCTCGACGATACCTCTAATCATGGTTCGTTGAGCGTGGTCACCTTGACTTCTCGGTCGAAGTGTGACTTGAAGTAGGATTTGAGGTATTGTCCGCTCACCTTAAAAATGTTGCCACCCGAGTCTAGCAGTCAGAACTCCCATTGGCATGTGCACGGTAAACGGTATACTGCCCCACCATCTTGACTTGAGCTTTCACGGAAGAGACGAGTCGAGCATTGTAAAGCAAAACTTCATTACCCGGTGAGAGTCCTTTGGAACGAATGTGGAGATCGTGGAATTTCTGAGTTCTTTCCTTGTAAATCCGGGAATTTTCAAAAGCTTCATTCCTCCACTCATCAAGCTCTAACAATTGGTCACTTCTCATCAGACCGGCCTCCTTGAAATCCATGTTGATTCTCCTCGTGGCCCAATATGCTTTGTGCTCCAATTCAACCGGTAGATGGCAAGATTTACCAAATACCATTTGATATGGAGATAGCCCGATGGGAGCTTTGTAAGCAGTCCGGTAGGCCCAAAGAGCATCATCCAATTGCTTAGCCCAATCCTTGCGATGAACAACCGATTTCTCAAAATCTGCTTGATCTTGCGTTGGCGAGCTCAGCTTGCCCATTTGTTTGTGGATGATAGGGGGAGGTGACTCTATGCTTCACACCATATTTGGCTAGGACATTGCCTAGCCACTTATTATTAAAATGCGACCCCCCATCGCTGATCAATGCCCTCAGGACTCCAAATCGAGTCAGAATATTCTTGTGGAGGAACTTGATCACTACCTTGGAGTCGCTCGTGACAATGGGAATCGCCTACCCAACGGAAACATACTCCACAAGAAGTAGAATGCGTGTAGCCACAAGACATGGGAACGGACCCATGAAGTCGATCCCATCGCTAAATAGTTCCACCTCCATGATGGTTTTTCGTGGCATCTCGCCTTTCTTAGTGACATTCCCATTCTTTGACAACGATCACAACTCTTGATAAAAGGCGGCAATCCTTGAAGATCGAGGCCAATAGAATCCATCTGGCAAATCTTTGCATTTGTCTTGCCGCCGCAAAATGCCTCCATTTAACGAGCTATGGCACTCGTGGATTATGTTCTCCCATTCTCCTTGGGGAACACAACGGTATATCGGACCATCGGCACATCGGTGGTAGAGATGGGGTCGCCCCAATAATAGAACTTGACATCGTGGAGAAATTTCTTTTCAAGTGACCTCGCACGATGGAGGTAAAACTCCAATCACCAAATAATTGACAAAATCTGCATACCATGGTGTGCGATCAATGACGCCAAGATGTGCTCAAATCGGGAAGTTCTCCTGATCCCAATCTTCTTATCCTCTCCTTCGTTGGTTTCTCCAATCGCGACAAGTGGTCGGCAACCACATTTTCGCCCTTTCTATCTTTAATTTCCATGTCGAACTCTTGAAGAAGGAGTATCCATCTCACCAATCTGGCTTTGAATCTTTCTTGGCGAGCGGATGACGAATGGCGGCATGGTCGGTGTGGACAATAGTATGGGTGCCCACCAAATAAGGTCTAAACTAATAAATCAATGGCGGCATGGTAGACAATAGCACAACACAACAAGTAATTCCTTCTGGTGGTGTAGTTCATCCGGTAGTCGAGAGTCTTACTTGCATAATAAATGACTCGGAAAAGTTTGTCTCGTTTACCCCAACACAGCTCCCACTGCCCAATCACTCGCGTCACACATCAGCTCGAACGGTTGACTCCAATGTGATACCAAAACTGGGGTCGAGATCAGGGCTAACTTCAATTTCTCGAACGCCTCCAAACACTCACTTGTGAACATAAACTTTGTATCTTTCTCGAGCAGTCCACACAGTGGCTTCGTGATCGCCGAGAAATCCTTGATGAACCTTCTATAGAAACCCGCATGACCGAGAAAACTCCTCACTGATTTGACATTTGTGGGCGGAGGTAGTTTCTCGATAGCTACTATCTTTGCTCGGTCCACTTCCAAACCTTTGGCCGAGACTTTGTGACCAAGCACGATACCTTCCTTTACCATGAAATGGCACTTCTCACAATTGAGAACAAGATTTGTCTCCTCACATCTTTGTAGCACTTGTGATAGGTTGTGGAGACAATGGTCGAACGATGAGCCAAACACGGAAAAGTCATCCATAAAGACTTCCATAATATTCTCGATCAACCCATGGAAGATGGACATCATGCACCTTTGGAACGTGGATGGAGCATTGCACAATCTAAGCGGCATTCGCTTTATAGGCGAAAACTCCATACGGGCACGTAAACGCCGTCTTGTGCTGATCTTCAGGGGCGATGGCAATCTGATTGTACCCCGAATATCCATCGAGAAAACAATAGAACTCATACCCCGCTAGTCTGTCCAACATCTGATCAATAAAGGGCAGGGGAAAATGGTCCTTCCTCGTGGCTGTGTTCAGAGCACGATAGTTGATGCAAACTCGCCATCCTGTCACGAGTCTTGTTGCCACAAGCTCGTTTGTCTCGTCTCTGATCACCGTGATACCCCCTTTCTTGGATACCACTTGAGTTGGGCTAACCCACTCGCTGTCGGATATGGCATAGATCATGCCTGCGTCTAAGAGCTTCAACACTTCTTTTCTGACGACCTCTTGCATTGCCGGATTCAGTCGGCGTTGAGTTTGCACCTTCGGCTTGTATTCATTCTCTAATAGGATCCGGTGCATGCAAATCGAGGGTCGACCCTTGATATCGTAAATAGTCCACCCAATCGTAGACTTGTATCGCTCAAAGACAACCATCGGCCAGGCTCCTCATTTGTTAAAGCCGAAGATATTATCACCGGCACGCCTCATCGCCTAAGAAGGCATTGAAGGTGGTCCAAGCTCCTTTAACTCTAACTTGGGTGTGTCATCTGTCTTCGTTGCCACGCCATCCTCTCCTCCAATCGGCTTCCTCACATCTAAATAAGGCACCGACTCCTGGGAGGGCCTCGACTTCATCAATGGACTCAAGGTACTCTAAAATCTCATCACACGCCTCATCGAGGTCCGAGGATGAGAAAATCGAGTTCTCAGATGCAAACTCCACCGGTCGGATGATCGAAATTGAGTGGGTGACAATGCTTCTATAACCCGACGCCTTCCATGGTCGTCTCATCAGTCGCTTCATAGCATCATATATGGAGATTATCATCTCCTCGCCGCCGACTCGAAGGTGAGATCTCCATCTTGCACATCGATCGATTGCTCTACCGTAGCTAGGAACGGTCGCCCGAGAATAAGAGGTGTATTCCATCCTCCGCATATCGAGAACAACGAAATCGGTGGGAAGATGAAATCTCGAACTTTCACGAGCACGCCCTCCACTATCCCTTTCGGATAAGTCACCAAGTGTCGCCATCCAAGAGCTATGGTGGTCGGCTTGATCTCCCCAATCTCTAATCTGTTAAAAATGGACAACGGCATCAAATTGATGCTTGCCCCCAAATCACACAGAACCTTGGAGAATGTATGTCCTCCGATGACACATGCTATGGTGAAGCTGCCCGGATCTTTCTGCTTGAGCGGCAACTTCTTCTCGAAGACAAGATCGCACTCTTGAGACAGTATTTATCGCCTCGAATTTCCCAAGCTTCTTTTTGTTGGCAACGGCATCTTTCAAAACTTCACGTAACTCGGCATGTCTCAAGTGCATCAAGTAAAGGGATATTGATGTGCACCTTTGGAACATCTCCATGAACTCGTCAACTTCTCATCGTATTGAAAGCTCGGCTAAACGGCTTGGAAACGGAATGGATATTTCTTCATGGTGGCCGCTCGCGACCTCGCGACCGCGTGTCGCTAGGTAATCGGACGCCATCGTCCTTCGTCGCTGGCATGCGTGCGCGCTTTCTCGGGCGCTAGGTTTGCGTCAAGCTTTTGCTTGTTTCTCGCGCCGCTCAATTACTAGCGACCGCTGGGTCGCGAGGCCCTCCGACCGACTTCTCGTGGCGCGTTTTGACTTGTCGCGCCATTGAAACGCCGAAATCCATCAGATTCCTCGCGGTAGGGCTCATGATCGCGAGCTCGGTCGTGAGATCCTCTTTCTTTGCCCGCCACCGCTCATCTTCGTGATTTTTATAGGCTCGCCCACTCCTCAATTGAATGGCATTCGTTGATTTTTAGGGTTTACCTCCCAGATTACTCGGAAATTGGCCCGACTTGTGCCGCCCATTCTGGCGGCGGCTATCGACTTATTTGATTTTCCATTATCTTCATATGCTTCCCCATTGCCGTCATTGTGGACTCCAAATGATTCATCTTACGCGGTGTCGCCGATAAATGAATTTTGTCAGACGCCATTTGTTGTATCGGATCTTCTACGCCGGCTTCTTCGTCTATCAATTACTCCATTCGAATCGAGAAACCCGCGAGGTCGTTGAAAATTATTAGGGTTGGCGCACGAGAAATTTGGGTGATTTCTGTTGTTTGGATTGTACACCGGATTCCCCCCAGGACGGTTGTTCCTTTGATTGATGTAATTCACGTCCCCACCTCATTCATATCTCGACTCTGCAAAGCATTTATCCGAGCCACCCCTTTCATTTCCTTTCTTTCTCAAACCGACTTCTCAACGGTGAAACTGCCCATAATATTATCGCTTCAATCGCCAACAAGAGTGCCTTCACCACCGGTGTCCTCTCCATCGCCATCGATAATCGCTGGCCGCCATCTCTTCTATGATGCGGTGGCCTCGTCTACACGCCATGCTTAATAGGCAGCCACCGATGCATCAACAATACTCCTTGTGTGAGGTGTCACCGCTATAAACCGTGTAATCTGCTACTCCTCGAAAATCCATGTTGTGGGCACCTTCTCAATAGCCCCCAATCTTTCCCACGACTCGAATAAAGATTCATCTCCTAAGCGGGAGAAGTGGGAAATCTCGGCTATGATCTTACGTGCTTTAGCGGTGGAAAGTACTTTGAGAGAAATTTCTCACGTAGTCGCCCAACTGTTGATACCGGGCGATCTAAAGTCTTGAACCGGTCTTTTGCTTGATTGCGCAAAGAAAATCCGAACATGCGCGATCCGGATTGTGTCTTGTGGCACCCCATACATTTGATGGTGTCACAAATGTCGAGATATGTCACGAGATGGGCATTCGGATCCTCTCGTGACTCCTCCTCCGAACTGCTCCTGAACCATGCCGATTAGGGCGGCCACCAAAGTTATTAGCGCTACGGACCCCATCCGCCTCCTTGAAATTGCTCGGTGGGAGGTCTACATATAGTTCAATGGTCGGCCTCGGAGGCGTGGACAACGAGTCCCATGGTCGCCAATCACGTTGATTTACGTAAAATCTGCTAAATGCTGCGGCTACTTGGGAGGAACGCCCGTTGTTCCGATTGTTACGATTTGCTGCCATTGCTTCCTTTCTTCTTGCCGTCTCTCTTCTCCTTTGTGAATTTTCGATTTCCTGATCAAAGTGTAGTTCGGGAGGTCCCGGGACCTTGTGAACATAAACTACCGAGAGAAAGAAGGAAATCAGTTGGCAAGAAAAATAAAATACAACTTGAATTAATAATTCCAAATTGTCAAGTTATTCCTATATGATCTTAACAATCCCGAACGGCGCTAAAATTTGATCGCTCACTTTTCTAACACGAAAACGCCAAGTATAAGGTAAGCGTAGTATCGCATCCATGTGGATTGTAATGAGAAAACACGTAAGCTAACTCAACAATAATTCATCATTATCCAAGCAATGATTTGGTTTGGTAAGATTTTAGGGCTTGAATTTAATCCAAAGCGAGATGGAACCATGCGAGAAAATAAAATAAAGCAATAAACACTCGAATGTAAAAGCAGATAAGAGAGACTAACCCTGTGGATGCATTAATCCTATCCACAACGTATGTTTATCCTGCTCCTATTAGCCAATTTTAATCCGCATAAGATGGAAGATCACATATATAACCGACAACTTCATTACGACAATTGCGGTCAGAGATTACTAGTTTCCCTATTATCAGTATGTCTCTAGGTGAAATCGAGCAACCCAAACGGATCACAAATAATATGCTTCCTACGAATATCCTATCTCGCCTACGACTCGAGGCTTATTCGTATCATGCATTCAAGATCGATTGACAATTAATACAGCTTATGTAATTAATCGACAACTAGATATGCAATAAGATTGATCGAAATTAACACATATAAATAAGCACCAAGAATCATGAATCAATGCTCGGAAGGTAAATAGCGATAACAGAATCACAACATATAGGATCGGATCATGCAAACCCTAGGATTAGAGTAAATCTAGCCGGACATAATAAACGGAATAAAATACGATTTAACCATAAAATAGAAATTATATAAATGAAACCCGATTAGGCGTTTGATGAACAATCGTTGGACTTCAATCCCAACCTCGGTAAAAACGGAAATTTGCAAAGATTGTCCGGACGAAAACGTTAGGATCGTAGACAATACGTAAAATTAACGAAGAACAATGATCAACTAAACTCTAGAATGAAATTAGATGGAAGCCAAAGCTAAAATTTTAAAAGCGATGAAAACTCGTAAAAGAGGTGCGGGAAGGTGTGTGCGGTTGAGGCGCGAGGGTGTTGCCGTATATAGGCACACCCCAAACCCTAATTTTTCCTTCGCCGCTGCGTCTCGCGACCGCCTCGCGGTCGCTAGGTCGATCGCTAGGTATGTCTCATGCAGCTCTTTTCGCTCATGATCGCCTCTTCTTTCGCATGGTTGGCTCATGACCGGCTAGCGGTCGCTAGCCATGGTCGTGAGAAATCGTCTGATGACTTCTGGCTGGGGCTTGCTCGCGTGCACGAGGTCGCGATCGCGTCTGGTCTTGCGCTCATCGGCTTGCTTAGCGGCCATCCTAGCGACCGCTAGGCGGTCGCTAGAAAGCAGGCGATTCGATTTTGGCTCGTGCTTCGTTCCTTGCTTCGATTTTCAACATATGGACCTACACAACACCAAAAGAACACCCAAGAGCAGTATCTTCTAGAAATATATAAAACATTAAGAATCGATACGTAAACGAACATTAAATGATTTAAACTCATCTTTAAATATCAACAATAAACGTGTAAAATGCGCGTTTATCACTTGCACTGTTTGTCATAAGTTTGTTAGATGAGATTTCTAAATAAAACATTTTAATCTATTGAGAAGTGGGAGTTTCATGTGTAAACATCCACACTCGTGGCTTGCATATGCAATTTTTCATAAGTTCTCTAGAGATAGATTTAAAATGAGATACCAAAGGAATTTGGATTATAAGCGGTATGGTCCTAGTGAGTATGCCAATTCTAAGAATTCATTTTCTGCTGTTAAAATTGTGGTCATTGCTTAGACATCACCTAAAGTACAACTTCCCGCGAATTCCCTTCGTGCGATAGTGATGTGGTCTAGTAAGGTCCAATCATTAATTTCATTTGTCATAAGGATAAGTTGACATGGATTGAAATTAAACGACTAAAAGGTATGTTTTAGTCTGGTCGAGGGATTCATGTGTAAACGTCCACACGTGTGTCTTGCATGTGGGATTTCTTGGGCGATTTGAGGTTTCAATTAATATTGTTTTATCAAAAGGTTACAATATTATTGTTACGAATTATGTGCGATCGTATGCTTATGTGTTTACATTACTTTTCAGATATGTCTCCTACACCGATTATCAATATACTCACACAAAATCCTCTATCCGGTCCAAATTTCATCGAGTGGAAACGAAACATGGAATATGTTCTTATCGTTGAAGAACACATGTTTGTTCTCACTACTCCCAAACCCGATGACCTTACTGACGCATCGACTAATGAGCAGCGAGAGTCAAGCAGACTTTGGCATAAGTCAAACAATATGGCCAAGTGCTATATGATGATTACAATGTCCAAAGGCTTGCAGCTGCAGCATCAGTCGATGGTAGACGCGATTGAAATATGGTCAAGTCTCGAGAGTAAGTTTGGGCAGTCGGATCAGACAGTCCACTTCCACTCAAGGTACAGATACATATACCTGCTTCACCGCAAGTCTGAATGCTTTGATAAATTCAAAGAATTTAAGGTGGAAGTGGAGACGAAGCTTGGTAAAAGTATCAAGTCACTGCGGTCTGATCGTGGTGGCGAATACCTCAGTAACAAGTTTATGGACTATTTGGTGCAGTGTGGGATTACCTCCCAGCTCACTACACCGGGCACACCACAACAAAATGGTGTGTCAGAGCGAAGAAATATGACTTTTTTAAAAATGGTTAGATCGATGATGAGTTATGCAACGTTGCCTATTTCGTTCTGGGGGTATGCTTTGGAAACAACGGCATACTTGCTAAATCTAGTACCATCCAAGTCAGTCGAAAAGACCCATTTCGAGTTGTGGTTTGGGTGCAAGCCTAGTTTAAGCCACATAAGGATATGGGCGATCCAAAGACATGTCTTTGAACAAGAAGACTGACAAGTTGGAGTCTAGATCTGATGCAAGGCTGTTTATTGGCTATCCTAGAGGTACGAAAGGTGGTTATTTTTATAGTCCTCAGGATCAGAAGGTCATTATTAACACTAATGCCCGATTCTTAGAAGAGGATTATATGAAAAACCATAAATCCAAAGTTGAAATCATTCTTCAAGAATTAGAAGATGATCGTATTCCACCACCGATTAAGCCAAAGGTACGAGATGCCTTGTCTAGTGGGAAGGATCGACACCAGATACTTCAAGAAATTGAAGTAGGTCGAGTTCCACTGGAGATACCGAGTGGCTCCTATCTAGCAAGTTGTGCAAGATAGAGAACCACAAGTTATTGCACCCACCGTTGCCATTGTGCCAGTAGCGCCTCGTCGTAGTGGGAAGGTTGTTCGTCAACCCGAGCGATTTATGTTCGTGGGTGAATCTTCGGATTTAGTCCCAGGAAACGAGCAGGAAATAATTAACCCATGGACATACAGTGAGGCGATATAAGACACTGATGCAAGATTATGGCACACCGCTATGGACTTAGAAATTGAATCCATAACAACTATAGATGTATACGAAAAGACACCACTACCAGATGACAAGGAAGCCATAGGTAGTAAGTGGGTATACAAGAGGAAGAGAGATTCAGATGGAGAGGTTTCTGATTTTAAAGCCAGGCTTGTGGCGAAAGGGTACACTCAGATTGAGGGCATCGATTTCGATGAGACCTTTTCGCCTGTAGCAATGCTCAAGTCCATCAGAATTCTTCTAGCCATAGCAGCCCACTTAAACCTTGAGGTTTGGCAAATGGATGTGAAAACCGCTTTTCTAAACGGTTACCTTGAAGAAGGTAGAGACATCTATATGCAGCAACCCGAAGGTTATGTGGTGAAGGGTGAAGAGCATCTAGTATGGAAGCTTAAGACGTCCATCTATGGACTTAAGCAAGCTTCACGATCCTGGAACATACGCTTTGACGATGTGGTAAAGTCCTATGGATTTACCCAGTTACCTAGCGAAAGTTGTGTGTATCGTTTAGATGTCAACGGTGATGTGGTATTTCTTGCACTTTACGTAGATGACATCGTTCTACTTGGCAACAATGTGAAGTTGTTATCAGACGTAAAGAGTTGGTTATCCGATAAGTTTCAAATGAAAGACTTAGGAGATGCGTACATTCTTGGGATCAAGGTTTACCGAGATCACAAGAGGAAAATGTTGAGCTTATCTCAGCGCCTTATATTGATACTTGTGATTACTCGCTTTAGTATGCGCGACCAAGAAAGGATTGCTACCTTTCGGACATGGTGTTCCTTTATCAAGCGGCGATCACCTATGATCGCGAAGGAGATAGAGGAAATGAGACAAGTTCCTTACGCTCGCCGTAGGAAGTCTCATATACGCAATGCTATGTACGAGACCCGATATCTGCTATGTGGTTGGTATAGTAGCTAGATATCAGTCTAACCCTGGAAAAGCTCATTGGACTGCGGTAAAGCATAGACTCAAGTACACGAAAAGGACTCGAGATTATAGGCTAGTTTACCATGCGGATAGTCTAATGCCTTTGGGTTATTGGACTGGATTTCCAAGCTGACCGTGATGAGAAGAAGTCTACCTCAGGCTATGTGTTTACCTTGGGAGGAGGAGCCGTATCCTGGCGGAGTGCAAAGCAGCGATGCATTGCGGACTCTACCATGGAAGCCGAATATGTAGCCGCTTCAGAGGTTGCTAAAGAGGCTGTATGGTTCAAGAACTAACTCATGGATCTAGATGTGGTACCTGGTTTGCCCAAGAGTATCATAGTTTACTATGATAACTCAGGTGCAATGGCAAACTCGAAGGAACCACGGACCCATAAGGCAATGAAACACATAGAGAGAAAGTACCATGTCATACGAGAAATCGTTAGACGAGGGGATATGTTGATTGAGAAGATTGGTACTGAGGATAACCTAGCTGATCCATTCACAAGAGCCTGTCGCAAAAAGTTTACGAAGAGCATATTCGAGGACTTGGATTGCGCAAGGTGGCACCCACTTAGAAAGGAAACTTTTGTATAAGTGGGACAAGCAAAGTGATGGTGTTGTTTGTAATAGCTAGTAGAGAGACACATTGTATACTAAAAGTTTGCTTTAGTATAAGTGGGAGATTGTTGGCTTTGTATACTGAAAGCAGTTTGGTTGAGCTTGTATACAATGTTTCCTGTTACCACTATTACAATCTCCTATCTGAATGTTTACTTGATTGCATAAGTATGTCCCTTTATCTCATATATAAGTTAGATCATACGATTGTGTTGTAGATCACGTAAGTCCGTATGATTGGTCAAGCTTAATGAGATATAAAAGTATCACACCGAGACAACTTGAGGATGAGTTGTCGGTATAGCTGCGTGTGTAGATAAGAAGTGACTTGACTTGGTTGCTTGTCTATCTTTGGCACGTCTCGACGATTGATGGATCACGGTGAGATGAGTTCTTCTATCGACCGTCGTGAAGAACCTAGATCTCGGAGACTTACGTTGATCTATACCTCGATAAGGTATTAGGTGAGTATGAGTTGCTGACCATCACTTTGACTTGCTATAGGTGAGGGTTACATGAGATAAATCTAGATTCTCTGCATCTTGGGTGGTGGCAGTTCTTGTATGTAATGCTAGTTACCTGTGTCGAGTCACCGTATCTGTTTAGGATGATGATGCCCCATTAAGGAGCTCAAAAGGTTTATTGTACTAAACCCTGCAGGTTGAGTTATCTTGTGACGACCCGACTTCCCAAGAAAGTACGGATCATATGGATCGTCACTGGTATAGTAAAGCAGCGGATATAAACACAACTAAATCAATGCAATTAACCATTTAACTACTCAATAATGCATAGACTAAAAGGGATAAACTGTTCAATACCAACTCGAGTCACAGAAGGACTCGTCAAAAGGTTCAAGGTTCAACAATAACCCAATCAGGGCTTAATTCAAGGAGCGAGGTACGACCTCAAGTTCAATACGGTATGAAAGCAATCATAAATCAAGCATCAAAATAATATCAGAGTTAGGTAGCAAATAAGCATATGGACATGCATATGACGATGCATGCCCAAGGTTCTATAAACCTTTCTAATAAGGCATCAAAAATAGTTGCTACTCTGCACCACCTCGCACCCATCATCGATCCTTGCTCAACTTGCACATCAAAAACGAAATGCAGGGCTAAGTACAAAAGTACTCAGTGGACTCGTTGCCGAAAACATTTTCTTTGTCAAAAGTTATTAACTGCCCACAATAGCGCATGAGGATTTTAGTTAAAAGACTCATGCCTATCAAACGTTTTACCATTTTCCAAAAGCATTCGGCCGAACTATTTCATTCACGTTGTTTCCAAATCTGATCATTCATTCATTCATTCGTTCGCGCACTATGGAGGTGGCCACCTACACATAGTCGCCGTGACCGGTCGAGGTAGTTAACCTTAACACACAGTCACACGTGTACACAATCCGAGTTAGTCCTTAACTAAGTCGGATCCGATCGTTACCCTTTTTTAACGTTGGTGGACCAACACATTTACATACCATATGGGATATACCAATCTTAGATAGGATAACAACAAAACATAAAAATTTGGCAGTCAATAACATTTCATGTGATAATATTTTATAAAGCTTTGTAAAACATGCTTTAAGATATGCATAACATTTTCGTTTCAAGAAAGCCCACCTGCTAATCCAAGCTAGTGGTTCTAAATGAGCAGGTGTGATGTTCTTCCTTGCCGACTACGTACGATCAAACCCTTCATAAGAAAATAGTGTTTCTTAGATTCTTTCTATCGATCGAAGGTCGTTTATAAACTACGACTTAAAGTTCCCAATTAGGGTTTCTTTATGATTTTATGTGATTGTTTTAAGATAATTTCTATTATCTCACATTCCCAATTCCCAAGCTATATTACTTCATCGTTCATAGTTGAACTCAAATTATGAATCACACATTCCGAGTCTATCCCCGACTCTTAACCTTAGTTTTATTATAACGTTATTACGTTATAGGTTGTCGGTAATAAAATTATGATTGATAAATTAGGAAACTCTCAAGCCACTAACTAGACTTAGCAATTTTAGTTACGTCCTAGTAGGTTATGCTTGACGGCTTATCGTATTAGGACGATAATTAAAAGAGGAGTATTGACTTATGATTCAAGTGAACACATGCTATCATGTAAGTAAGTACTTAAGAATAAATGAAGTGTTTCGGGAATATCAACTCGACTTTTGAGACATAAGGATCGACATCTTATGTTCGAATCTTTGCTTGCACATTACGACATTGTTTGTTTATCCTAACTCGTCGGAGATTACATATGTCGTATAATCGTTGTTCGTCATCGAGTTGTTTTAATGCTCATCTAATTTCGTATTGGGTTGTCGTTATTGAGTACTAACGTTGTAGCTCGGCTTTTGGTTTTTCTAACTTAGGAACTCGCGTTCGAGTATCCTTTTATGAAATAGAAAACCCTAATTTGTGTCTAACTTCGCTTCTCGTTAATTCCTTCTTAAATTATCGAAATTGGTCAATTTCTTTTGGATTCTCGTACATATAGTATTATGTTGTTTACGTTTGGGTTTTGGTTTTTCGGTACAACATAAACATAAACATCCAACACCAAACAATACCATACACAACATAAGCTATACTAATGCATTAGAAAACCCTAATTTCTAACATAACACACAATCATTGTGTAAGTGTCATAAGTGTTCCATTCATTCACCATACTCACAACCATTCATTCTAACCTTATAATTTCACTATCATAGCATCATTTAACATTAGAATTAAACTCATACTTAGCCATTTTGTTACGTTTTCGATAATTAGCAACAATTAGCATATGTATCCAATAAATTCCAATAAAAATCATGTTGTACTCCTATCATACTATAGGATTTAATTATCAATTCAATATCAACATTTAAAATTTTAAACCATAGGTTAAAATTGCTTAAAGTTTTCGGTAATTCCAAATTCAATAGTTTTGGTGTTCAATAAATTTCACAAAATTTATATCATGCTTATACCATATACTAAACATGAAATATCACTTCATATCATGCATTAAAAAATTAAACCCATGCCTTCTACCCTTAAAACCTTTCGGTAATTCCATATATATATATATATATATATATATACATATTCAATAAATTCCAATCTTGCACAATATGGTTATATATGTAATAACATGTAATATTAACATCAAACATTAACCAATATTCATAATATCATACATCCTATTATTTTCAACAACAAAAATCAAATAAATCACTATTTATATATATATAGTATAACTCACGGCTTTTCCTTCAAAAATAGGAGAGGTGTTTGAATAAATTCAAGGTTAATATATGATGTTCATATCATACCCTAAACACCATATCTCAACTATTTTCAACAACCAAAATCAAACAATACTCCAAAAGTATATATAAATAATCGGTCATAATAAAATAAAATAGAGATGTGTTTAAAAATTTAAGATTTTATATGATGTTCACATCATATTTTAAACACCATATCTCAACTATTTTTCAAAAATACAAATCAAATCATGGCTTAAATAAGCCTCTAAGCTCACGGTAATTTTAAAAACAATTCCAAAACTATTCTGAAAATTATGATATTTTTACTACATGCTTATAATACATTAACAAGCAACAATATCAAATAATATTCACAAAATCATGCTTCATCATATATAAAAAGAAATAAAGCATAAATCGAAAAAAAAAACAAACATGCACCGAAAATTATGAAATTTTTACAGTAGCCTTAGAACATTATTCTAAGAGTTTTTTTGTTCATGGCTTAAGAGCATATGATGGCTCTAAAGTCACGAAAAAAAAATGAGGAGCAAACTAGGGTTTTTAAACCCAAAAAAAATCAAACAAAAATTCCACTCCATTAGAATGGAAGAGGATGATGAATACTACCTTCCTATGGTCTTACAAATATTATTTGAGTGTGGGAGGGGTTTGGAAGGAGGATTCAAGTCTTAAGGCTTGAAGAGTGTAGAGAGAATTTGAAAATTTTGAGAGCAAAAGGGTTCTAAGTGAATGGGGCTGCAATGGGATGTCTCCCCACTGTATTGGCAGACCTAAGGGCTGTCATTGCCCATTTGGGGGTGGTCTTCGTGGTAGTTGGGAGGTGGATTGGTCAAATTACCCGTTTTGCATGTTAATACCGACTCTTTAAGTTTTAACGCGCTTTCGATTGATTTCTCGGAATCTTAAGGTTTTATTTAATTAAATAGCCTCCAAATGACTTATTTTAATGATTTTAAAAATTTCATGAAGTTCGGACGTCGTCCGATAAGTCAATTCCGAGTTATTACGGAAAAACGACGTTCGGCGATTAAATTACGCTCATTCAAAAATTCTATTGAATTTTTAGCTTTCAACATTTATTTGAGTCTTATAATTCATAATTTATTGATTTAGACCCTTGGTGCGAGTTTCGGATCGTTCGGATCAGATTAGGTTTTTCCGGTATATTATTCCCGGCGTTCGGTTAAGTTCTTCCGAAATTTCTTTAAGAAATTGATTCTTATAATTTATAAATTCATATTAATATATTCCTTCATGAATTTAATTGTTTATTAATTATCATGATTAGCACAGACTGGAAGTTGATCCAACTCGTAAATAGTGCTTTTAAGACTGACCGGGCAAGTATGCCCGAAAATTCTCATTCTTTGGCTTCTCACATATTTTCGCAAGAGGATTCTAGAAATGAAATCCTTTTGTTAAGATTCATTCTCGATCTTTCATTCTATGTTCAGGCTATTCAGAAAACTCTAATCCGGTAGGATTAGTTACTAGTTTTTGATTTCTCTAGTTTTCGATCTCCGAATCGATTCTAATCCGTTTCATTGGTTACCTTAAACATAATTAAGGTCTAAGGACCACAAATAAGTGATTTAAACATCACTAATAAAAGTTTTAAATTTTTCGGGTTATTACATACCATCCCCCTTAAAATAAATTTCGTCCGAAATTTGCTAACCTGGAATAGATCCGGGTATTTCTCTTCATAGTCGATTCCAGCTCCTGTGTTGCTTCTTCTTGACCATGGTGTCACCATAGAACTTTCACCAACGGTATCTCTTTGTTCCTTAGCTTTTGGATACGTCGATCTAAATTTTTGTCGGCGCTTCTCGTAACTCATATTGTCATCGAGGACGATATCTGTCGGCGGTGTCACATGGCTGGGGTCATGTATGTACTTCCTTTGTTGTGAAACGTGGAACACATTGTGCACGTTTCCAAAACTTGGCGACAATGCAAGTCTGTAAGCCGATGGTCCTATTCTTTCCAAGATTTCATAGGGTCCTATGAAACGTGGTCGTAGTTTCCCTTTTATTCCAAATCTCACGATCCCTTTTGATGGAGAAATCTTCAAGAAGACTTTGTCTCCCACGTCAAAATGCAGTTCTGTGCGACGTTTGTCAGCATACGACTTTTGTCGGTCTTGAGCCTCCTTGATCCGTTGGCGGATCTGTCTCACAATCTCGATCATTTTGCCCACAGAGTCAAGTCCTAATACTCTTCTTTCTCCCACTTCATTCCAGTAGAGGGGTGATCGACATTTCTTTCCATAAAGAGCTTCGTACGGGGCCAATCCAATTGTTGCCTCGTAGCTGTTATTGTAGGCGAATTCCACAAGTGGTAACACTTGTTCCGAACCTTCTCCTCTATCGAGGACAACGGTTCTCAACATGTCTTCTAGCGTTTGAATGGTCCTCTTGGACTGTCCGTCCGTCTGTGGGTGGAACGCGGTACTGAAATGTAGTCGAGTCCCCAATTCCTTTTGTAAACTCATCCAGAATCTGGATGTAAATTTCGAATCTCTATCAGACGTAATAGTCATCGGAACTCCATGTAGACGTATGACCTCTCGGACGCATAACCGTATAGTCCGTCGATCCATGTGTTATCGGAATGGGTAGAAAATGCGCGCTCTTGGTCAAATGATCGATGATGACCCAAATAGCGGTATTTCCTCTTTGTGATTTGGGTAGCCCGGTAACAAAGTCCATGGCTATATCATCTCATTTCCATTCCGGTATGTCTAGCGGTTGTAAGGTTCCATACGGTCGTTGGTGAAGTGCTTTCACTTGTTGGCACGTCAAACAACGTTCTACGAATGAAGCTACGTCTCGCTTCATGCCATCCCACCAAAATTTCTCTTTGAGGTCTAGGTACATTTTGGTGCTTCCGGGGTGTGCGGTGTAAGAAGTCTCATGGGCTTCCTTCAAGATCTCGCTCCTAAGCCATTCGTCTTCTGGGACACACACCCTCCCGTCATATAGCAAAACATTATCTGTTGCTTCTTTAAAATTCTTGTGGTTGTTGTCCTTGATCTTAGCTCAGATTCCTCTAGCTTCTTGCTCTTCCTCCGAGCTTTTAAGATTCGGACTCTTAAGTGCAGGATTGCAATCAACGTTGCAATACTGACCCTCTATTGTCAAAGACGGGTCTATGACTTGATGTTCATCCTCCGAAATTCCTTTATAAGAATTTCCTCATGTCTGAGGAGACATCCCAAACTAGGGTGGGATTTGCGACTCGAGGCATCGGCCACAACATTAGCCTTGCCGGGTGGTAATTGATACCACGTCGTAATCATTCACTAGCTCTAACCATCTACGCTGCCTCATGTTAAGATCTTTCTGCTCAAAGAAATATTTCAGGCTCTTATGGTCAGTATAGATCTCACATCTAACTCCATAAAGATGATGCCTCCAAATCTTTAAGGCATGTACGACCATTTGCAAATTCCGTGTCGCGTGGGATAGTTCAACTCATGTATGCGTAATTGCCTTGAAGCATAAGCAATAACCTTACCTTCTTGCATCAACACACATCCTAGTCCATTTTTGAAGCATCCGTGTAGATTGTGTATTTTTTATCTGCCTCGGGTACTGCTAGTACATGTGCTGTCGTCAACAACTCCTTCAGTCTCTGGAAACTAGCCTCACACTCGGCGGTCCAGGTATACTTGATTCCTTTCCTCAACAATTGGGTCATGGGTCGGGCTATCGTTGAAAATCCTTCGATAAATCTTCGATAGTAGCCGACAAGTCCTAAGAAACTCCGAATTTCATTCGGGTTCTTTGGTGATTCCCATTCTCGAACTGTATCAATCTTCGAGGGGTCTACTTTGATTCCCTCGGCGGACATGATGTGACCTAAGAATGTCACTTCGCCTAACCAGAACTCGCACTTGCTAAACTTGGCGAAGAGTTGCTCTTGCCTTAATGTTTGCAATACCGTTCTCAAGTGCTCTTTGTGTTCTTGGTTATTCTTGGAGTATATCAGGATATCGTCTATGAATACTAGGACGAATTTGTCTAAGTACGGGTGAAACACCCTATTCATGGTATCCATAAATACTGCTGGGGCATTTGTAAGTCCAAAGGGCATAACGATGAATTCGAAATGACCATACCTTGTACGGAAAGTCGTTTTAGGTACATCCTCTGGTCTAATCCTCAATTGGTGATATCCCGACTTTAGATCTATCTTTGAAAAGACTCCTGCTCCCTTAAGTTGATCAAACAGATCGTCAATTCGGGGCAAAGGATACTTATTCTTAAGAGTTATCTTGTTTAACTCTCGATAGTCTATGCACTTCCTTAAAGTGCCATCCTTCTTCTTCACGAAAAGGACATGTGCTCCCCATGGAGACACATTGGGTCTAATGAAACCTAACTCCAAGAGTTCTTGCAGTTGGATCTTCAATTCTTCAAGTTCCTTTGGTGCCATCCGGTATGGGGCTTTTGACATGTGGGCGTAACACGGTTCGAGGTCGATCGTGAACTCGATCGTTGGTTTAGCGGTAATCCCGTAGTTCTTACGAAACACATCGGGATACTCCTTCACGATCGGGACGTCTTCTATTCTCCTCTCATTCTGCTCTTCCTCCTGGAGGTAGACGAGGTAGGCATGGTTCTCGGTCTTGTTCAGCAACGTCCTTGCTTGTAACGTGGATATGATTGGAACTCTCCTCCCCATGCTGATCCCGTGAAGGTCGGTAGGTTTCTCTCCGGGATGTTGGAAACAAATTTTCCTTTCATTGCACATGATGGTCGCACTATGTTCTGTTAACCAATCCATTCCTAGGATTATGTCCACATCTGTCATAGGTATGACGTGAAGGTTATCTGTCATGACTTTAAGTGAGCTTAGTCCAAGTTCTAGGTTCGAGCATATGTGGGTTACCGTTCTTATGCCTCATACTGGAGAAGAAATTCTCATGATTTGTTCAGCGCGTTTAGGATCTAATCCTAAGTTCTCTACGCATGCTTGTAAATAAAAAGAGCGCGGCGCCAAGATCAAACAAGAGGATAATAGGTAATTGGAGGAGTATTCCCATACCTGCCAAGTTTCCTTGGTTCCTTGGCGGCTCTTGCGGGAACTCCCTTTCCTGGTTGAGGGCTTAGGCCCTCGCTTGCTGGGGCGGCTGTTGTAGTTGGTAATGTTGTTGTGGTTGCTGCGCGGTTCTTCTGTTGTTCTTGTTGTTGTTGTTTGTTGGGGTTGTTGGTATTTGCTTGCGGTTGCCGCCATTGTTGTCGTCTGTCACACCCCGGCCTATCTAACTCTGTACTCACTGCTAACCGGAGTGCGACTGGTGGAACAAAGGGAAAACGACTAACTATTTTGAGAGACTCGACATTTTTAATGATTATATTTTCAAAGAAAGACGAGTCATTAACTTGTGATTGATAAGCTGATCAAGGATGAACATTAATAATTAACTATTTAAAAAACTGATACCATAATCCTTGACATGAGTTCAAAGTTTAAATCATATGTCTAACCCATAATATTCTGAACACACAACAATTTACAAACGGTAAGCTTGATTGGCAGCAAAAGAATGGCTGAGTTTATGTATGAAGACATAAACCCGGGGCAAACTTATAACATAACTCAAAACGTCTTCGCTCAGCATTCTTCTCCGTCATCATCTCTTACACAACCTGCATATTTAGAAATACATGCAGGGCGTGAGTACTTGATGCACTCAGTGGGCATTGCCGAAAACAATTTAAAACAAGCTCTTAGAGCTATATAATCGACTTGTCACTTTCTTAGATTAATCACAGGGGTTTTAAGAAATAGCCTATGAATCATACTTTCTGAAATTTCTTACTTCATGATCAATGCGTGCTAACAATTCAAATCATAACATGTCTGCAGACAAATCTTAAATAAACACCATATCTACAAGACTCTTGTGTTGAGAAGGCCTCCTTCTCAAACACCTCGCCAAAGGCTACGTGTACACAAACCCTTACTAGCGGCTGCCTCAGCATAGGGCCGATATCGTCAATCTCGTAGATAGGTAACATGCAAGATGCTCAAAACAGCAAGTCAATTAACTTTTCAAAATAACTCATGCTTATCATCATAAACTTGTGCACATATTTTAGTTTAGAAAGCCCACCGGATAATCGCTTACTCAACACTTTCGGCTTTTCCTTTCTCGATCTTTAACTCGCTCCACTTGCTCCTTAAAAGAGATAAGAGGAGTAAATACGGAAAGAGGAACTAAGAGTTTCTAACTCTTGAGCTTCTATTAAACTCTCTCGATACTCTATGATTAAGCTAAAGCGCTAGGTCAATACACCCAAACTAAACTACTTGAATCATTATGAAATTATTTCACAAGAACATTCATCTTTCAAATCATAGACATAAAGTCCTTTGAAAATACGTAAACTAACGAAATCGAACTTTTACAAACTAGCATAGAAATTTCTCAATAATTCAAAATAGGCTAATTTTATATACTATATTATTCTTTTACAATCAAACTAATCAAATAAAATCAAAATAATAAGTTCTCGATTTTCCATAAACATGCTAAATTGGGGCTTTTCAACGGAGTAGGATTTAACTTCGATTTCTTTTGCCAAACTTAATCATAAATACACAACAACATATATACTAGCTTAATTTAAACAAATCAAAGCCGAATCATCTTGAAATCAAAGCCACACTTTTCGGTCCTCATAGGAAAAATCGAAGGGCTCAATTTTTTGTTTTCAAACTCGACTCTAATCATGCTCAAACACCCCTAATTGCATAAATACAAGCTCAATTTATAAAACCCATAACATAATTTTAAAATAGAAATTAGGGTTTCAAATTAGAATTTGGGTTTTTCTCGAATTGAATAAATTAAACCATAGATCAAGCATAAAACTCTTTTACTAGGATAGATCTAAACATATATAAACTATAGATCGAAGAACAAAAATTCCTTGGAACAATATCATGATGACCGAAAATATAGGGGCTTGAAAAGGGGATTTTTATTTGATTTCTCAACACAATAACACTCAATATACGTAGATCTATGTATACATGTACTAAAAATCGAAGATCAAAACATGGATGTAAAAGCCCTAGCATGGCCGAGACATATGGAAGCTCATAGGGTGGTTTTTCTTTGATCTCTTAGCACAATATCATCCCTAGCATGTAGATCTACACATATATAGACTAGAAATCGAAAGAACGGAACACATATACAAATGGCCAAAATGGCCGAAAGTTATGGGGCAAAAGGGGGAGGATTTTTCATCTTTTTCTAGCTCAAATCTTAGAAAAGATTAGTGATATACCTTCGTAGGATGTTGATCTACAACGTTGAAGAAGGATCGAAGGTCCGAATCTCGCGTTTGAAGATAAAAGTTTCGAGTGTGTGTGAGTGTTTTTCTTTGAGAGGGTGGAGAGGAAAATTTGTGTAAAAGAATGAACTTGGAAGCTAAGTTATATATATCATAGGAACAAGTAAAGCTTCTTGAATAAGCTAATAAAATCTAGAAAATTCTAAGCTTCTAAGGGAAGCTATATGAATTCTAGAGAGTTCTTTGGTCTTTAATGGGCTTAATAAAACAATTGGGCTCACAACCACATTTAATACTAGGCCCAAAGTATTAAAAACGTTAGGTCTTTAACTAACATAAGCGATTTTCGAAAATAGGGCTCAACGAAATAAGAATATAAATTATCTCTCATGAAAATAATAAATCAAATAGAAATATAGAAATTTCTAACGAGTTGAAATCTCGTAAATCATTCTTTTCCAAAATAAATATGGAAATAAAACAATAAATAAAGATTTATTGTTAACTCAATCGACTGAAAAAATTCTAATTTAAATCTTTGAGTTAAAACTCTGAAAATCTTATCTGGAAATACTTTATTGAAATCTAATCTGAGAAATCTTATCGAAATCTTATAAAATTAAATCTGAGGATGCATTGTCCCTAGTCACTCACGTAATTAATTTCTAATTAATTACGTACTTAGCGCTTAAACAAAGCTATAAGAATCTGGGTATTACATCGTCGTTGCCACCGTGGTTGATATGGTCGCTGATTCGGCTGATAGAACTGGACCGGGGGCTGTTGTTGGATCGGTTGAGCTTGGATAGCCCGGACCGGTTGGACTTGGTTGGGCACATTGGGACGGCCATTTCCTCATTGGCGTATCCCAGGGCAGTCCCTGGAGTAGTGGCCCTTCTGGCCACACTTGTAACATCCGTCATTCGTGAACGCGATGCCCCTTATGACCCTATGACACCGGGGCACAAGGGAGTTTCACAAATTTTGGTTTCCGCCAGACGCGGGTACCATGGGCATCCATTCTCGCCCGTGCCTGATGGCACGTTATTTCCTGCCATGGCCTCCGTCGGCTCGCCGATTTTGGACCCTTGTCCTTGGTGGGTCCTTCCCACTTCTCTTCCCACGATCCCCTTGATGATTCGGGGACGCGCAATGACAATCCTGCCTTCTAGCATAGCAGCCTCGATGTCCAATGCCCGACCGAGGGCCTCACGGTAAGTCATGTTCCGTGACCGCCTAGCGACACCGATCTCATGGCGAGTCCCTACCAAACTTTTCGCCCTCTTCTCGCTCGGTGTCGACCAATCACAAGATATATCGCGACATCTCACGTAATGCACGGTCGTAATCAGAACCGTCGCCTTTCCTTGGCGAGGTGGTTGTAGAACTCATGTTCCTTCTTTTTAGGTAGCTCTTAGGAATGTACTTCTCAGACACTTCCTCCTTAAATTCCTCACAGGAGAAATTCTCCAGCTCTTCTTAGATAGAGTCTTCTCTCGCCCCCACCGAAGTCACAAGCACCACCATCCGGAAGGCAATGCATGACAAACGTTCCCGAGAGGTGCAGTGGAGGAAGTTGAAGATTCTCTCCGAGCGAATCCATAGTTCAAGATCCACGGATTCCCGGTCCGCTGAAGGTTGGTGGGTTCGCACGAGGAATAGTTCTCGATCCGTCTCGCGGTGGTGGTGGTGGGGGTGGAGTGTCTTCTCTCGTGTGTTACTTCATGATTTCTTCTTCTGCGGCATCCTATCCTTCATAAACACACGAATTAGAAATTTTCTTATACTATCCATCGTGATCAATGCATACATATCGACACGGTATTCATATAATTACGAGCATAAATCTAGCACATCATCGAACACCACATATCGTAATATTAAACAAAAGCTCTCGAGGAGCTATCACCATATCATATCAATTGCCTCTACGAGGACTTTCATCAGCGTTTTGAAGGTTACAAAAGACCGTGCATGTAGTATGATGCCCAAAACAAATACCAACATCACTCAGGTGTGCCTAGTCGCGGTGCGTACAAAAATCTAAACGCCACCGTGGTCATCAAATAGGTTCATGTCGGAACGACTCGTCGCTTCCGCATGCATCAAAAGATATACGAGTATATAGACAAAAGATAATATAATCCTAAGAACTAGATCTATGGTCGCCGGGTGTAGATCGGGCTCCATGTGCCTCGAGTCGGATCGAAGCATGGGAGCTATCCACTCCTCCATCTCGTCGTCACCGATAGATCTCCCTGGGTCTTCCTCCCGGTCTTCCTGGATCTTCCTCCGATCTTCCTCGGGTCTTCCTCTCGATCTTCCTCGGGATCCTCCTCGGATCTTCCTCGGGATCTTCCTCTCAATCTTCCTCCTCTTCGGCCGAAAGGGAGCAACGGCTCTCGGTCTCTAACGACCGGCTTCCTCCATAGCCGCTAGGTCTCGCGGATCTCACCATGACTTCCTCGTAGACATCATCCGAAAAGGGACAACACCTGTATGACATCGGTCTCTCTCACTATACCTGTAGCCATGTCACGGGGATCATCAATCCTTACAGCATCATGGTCCAAAGGCTCAGGCGGAGGTGGCGGTGGTTGAACTGGGGGAGAGCCGGTAGGTGGAGGTGGATATGGAGACGGCATGACTGGCGGTGATGGCCTGGGCGGGCAATGGCAAGGATGGAATCCTACTGGTGGTAGGACTGGGAAGGTGAGCTGTCGGGCACGGGAAGGTCCCGCCTCGAACATGTTCCTGCCACTACCAGGCAAGAACACAGGTCCGTCAGCTGCCAAGCGAGGAACCTCTGGATGGAGCCACTCCGAAATCTCGTCACGCCAAGTGTATTCCCGTGCGGGGAGATACGGTCCGCACGCGGTGCAGCTCCATACACCGTGAACACATTGCTCAGATGGCTAGCAAAGCGAGGCAAGTCCGCCTCGAGGTCAAAACTCTCGGCGATGGTAAATGTAGTCCGCCGATATCTCACGAGCGTAACCCTGCCAGCCGGATGGCAGTCTCATGATCAGGCGGAGTACATCGTCATAATGAGATGTACCTGCATGTGCATGCAGCCCACCGACGTGTGAAGTGCGCCAAAACTCGCCAAGGTCGCCTCCGGCACATCCGGTAGGAGCAAGACGATCAGATAACCTCCTCGGGGTGGCCCTAGAGGATGAGGCGCCTAGTTGTGAACACAACCGAGCCATCCGAAAAGGAAAGTATCACTATGGTCGACACGGTAAACATAACGGTGTATCTAGAAGAAGGTATGTACATAATAACATCTCGCATACGTATGACAATCTATATCGTACTATGACCTATTTACCCCAATTCCTATGGTGCGACTTTTATGGTTGGGTCTACGGAAAGAGACGGTATGGTTTCTTAGAGTATAGTAGCGATCGAGGCTTAGCCTTCTGTAAAGGCTAAGTGGTCACCTTATCTTATCGGGTCTTGGATTTCTTATTTCTATTCACGTTATAGGATCATATCATATCCGTTCTCATTATGCACTTACAAATCATTATTTCCTTTTAGGCTTCCCTATAGTTATACTTGATTCATTTCATTATTGTTACGATAGAGGCGACACGTATGACATTTGGAATTCCTTTGCGTAGAGCGGTTGGGACTCATAACAAGATTTAACTTCCGCTAAGCGATCGCTTCGTCATCGAGATTCATCGCGTTTCATCATCGAATCCGCTCGAATGTGATTCTTAAGATTTCTATGTTCTCGCTCTTTCTTACTATTTTGTTCAATTGGGGTACTTATGTTCTCATACTAAGTTCGCGCAAAAGGGATCATGCCTTAAGAGTCTATGTTCTCATGGGAAACATACTGATTTACATCATGCTTCTATCATGCTTCGCATACAACAGTAAACACAAATCACGACACATTGTGCGATAATCAAGCATTCTCATTTACTCATTTACCAAGCTCCTAAAGCTTGTAACTATCATTCAAGCTAATGACTAGTCAATTGAAATAACTTTTCAATTTCAAAAATTTCCATTTTCCAAATATTTTTCAACTTCCCAACAAGGCAATATTCAAATTCTAATTCACATTTCATATACTTAAATCATTTCAAAACAACCTTTAGTTGAAACAGTTACCTTTTTCCTCGTTGAACAGGACGACGATGGAGTGCAAGCAAAGAGGAGCCAAACCTAAACAATTTCTCAAGAGCGAGACTCAACTTCCAACTCGGGATTCAAGGAAAGGGTTTCTAGGGTTCGAGCTAACAAGTGCTCGATACCATAGCGATGAGGATTTTTTGATGACCCGACTTCCCTAAGGAAATCGGGCACGGATCATATGGATCGTCCACCGTATAGTAAAGCAATGGATATAAACACAACTAAATCAATGCAATTAACAATTTAACTACTCAATAATGCATAGACTTAAAGGGATAAACTGTTCAATACCAACTCGAGTCACAGAAGAACTCGTCAAAAGGTTCAAGGTTCAACAATAACCTAATCAGGGCTCAATTCAAGGAGCGAGGTACGACCTCAAGTTCAATAATTAATTTATGTTCTGGGCTGAACATAAGATAATTAATTTATTTAAGGCTCATCTTTATTCCTTGCATTTGATCCACTTCCGAGTCTATCCTCACTCTTAACCTTAGTTTTATTATAACGTTATTACGACGGTAATCAAATTATGATTGGCCCGTCGTTGGGCTTGTTGGCTAAGGGAAAATCGTCCTCTCTTCTTAAATTATCGAATTGGTCAAGTCCGTACATATAGTATTATGTTGTTTACGTCTGGGTTTGGTCATTTGCATAACATAAACATAAACATCCAACACCGAACAATACCATACACAACATAAGCTATACTAAAGCATTAGAAAACCCTAATTTCTAACATAATACATAATCATTGTGTAGTGCGCATAAGTTGTTCCATTCATTCACCATACCACAACTATTCATTCTAACCTTATAATTTCAAAGATCACAGATCATTTAACATTAGAATTAAACTCATACTTAGCCATTTTGTTACGCTTTCGATAATTAGCAACAATTAGCATATATATCCAATAAATTCCAATAAAATCATGTTATACTCCTATCATACAATAGATTTAATTATCAACTCAATATCAACATATAAAAATTTTAAACCATAGGTTAAAATTGCTTAAAGTTTTCGTAATTCCAAATTCAATAGTTTTGGTGTTCAATAAATTTCACAAAATTTATATCATGCTTATACCATATACTAAACATGAAATATCACTCATATCATGCATTAAAATTTAAACCCATGCCTTATACCCTTAAAACCTTTCGGTAATTCCATATATATATATATACATATTCAATAAATTCCAATCTTGCACAATATGGTTATATATGTAATAACATGTAATATTAACATCAAACATTAACTAATATTCATAATATCACACATCCTATTATTTTCAACAACAAAATCAAATAAATCACTATATATATATAGTATAACTCACGGTTTTCCTTCAAAAATAGAGAGGTGTTTGAATAAATTCAAGGTTAATATATGATGTTCATATCATACCCAAACACCATATCTCAACTATTTTCAACAATCAAAATCAAACAATACTCCAAAAGTATATATAAATAATCGGTCCTAATAAAATAAAATAGAGATGTGTTTCAAAAATTCTAAGATTTTTATATGATGTTCAAATCATATTTTAAACACCATATCTCAACTATTTTTCAAAAATAAAAATCAAATCATGGCTTAAATAAGCTTCTAAGCTCACCGTAATTTTAAAAATAATTCCAAAACTATTCTCAAAATTATGATATTTTACTACATGCTTATAATATATTAACAAGCAAAAATATCAAATAATATTCACAAAATCACGCTTCATCATATATAAAAGAAATAAAGCATAAATCGAAAAAACAAACATGTTCAAAATTATGAAATTTTACAAGAGCCTTAGAACATTATTCTAAGCATTTTTTGTTCACGGTTTGAGAGCATATGATGGCTCAAGTCACTAAAAAATGAGAAAGAAACTGTGGTTTTAAACCCAAAAATCAATCAAAAATTCCACTCCATTAGAATGGAAGAGGATGATGAATAATACCTTCCTATGGTCTTACAAATATTATTTTAGTGGGAGGGTTTGCAAGGAGGATTCAAGGCTTACAGGTTTGAAGAGTGTAGAGAATTTGAAAATTTTGAGAGCAAAAGGTTCTAAGTGAATGGGGCTGCAATGGGACATCTATTGGCAGACCTAAGGGCTGTCATTTTCATTTGGGGGTGGTCTTCGTGGTAGTTGGAGGTGGATTGGTCAATTACCTGCTTTGGCATGTTAATTCCACTCTTTAAGTTTTAACACGCTTTCGATTGATTTCTCGGAAAATTAAGGTTTTATTTTATTAAATAGCCTCAAAATAACTTATTTTAACGATTTTAAAATTTCATGAAGTTCTGACGTCAGTCCGATAAGTCAATTTCGAGTTATCGCGAAAAACGACGTCTACGATTAAATTATGCTCATTCAAAAATTCTATTGAATTTTTGAGCTTTCAACAATAATTTGAGTCATATAATTCATAATTTATTGATTTAGACCCTTGGTGCGTAGTTTTGATCGCTCTGATCGACAAGGTTTTTCCTAAGATATTATTCCCAACGTTCTGCTAAGTTCTTCCAAATTTCTTTCTAATTTGATTCTTATAATTTCTAAATTCATATTAATATATTCCTTCATGAATTTAATTGTTTATTAATTATCATGATTAGCACAGATCGAAGTCGATCCGCTCAGTAAATAGTGCTTTTAAGACCACCCGCAAGTATACCCGAAAAATTCTCATTCTTCGCTTCTCACATGTTTTCATGAGGCTGGCCCATCCAGTTTGTTGGCTAACGGAAAATCGTCCTCTTCTATTGTAGTCCCATCGACTCGCTGATCCTCTCTATCTTAAGTGATATGATTATATTTATTAGATATGCATAAATCCTATCTAGATAGGATTTAGGTTGCATTATAAATATAAGGTGAGAGAGAAAATCAAGGTCGATGCTTAAATCATAATTTTCGAGAATTGCTATATACACATAGTGAGAATTTTCAAAATCTTGAGAGAAGGAAGAAGACGTTTTCTATAGCACTCTCCATAGATTGCCCTCACTCGGCATCGAGTTTAGGCAAACGGATATGACCCGTAAGATCAAAGCACTAGTCTTGATCTATTCATCCCCAACAGATTCGTAGGTAAACACGAGAAAACTCCTACGTGTTGCAATTAATTATATAGGTGCATGCTAGGAATATAATCAATGTATGGTGAATTAAACATCCAAGATAGATAATCGGGAGAGGTTAAAATCAAATTTCCTACACTCTGCAACCATCTACTTTGCCTCCATGTGGATTTTCTCTATTTCTATAATAATTCCTTTTGTCCCTCTTCTTTTTAAGTGCTTGTTTCTTAAAATTCCATTGGTCCCAGGTTATGGTAGGCATTCAAGCAAATCATGCTCGCTTATCTGATTATGAACGGGAGATAAGTATTTCTCGAGAAAGATATCAAAGCTGCTCCATAGAGTTGGAGAATAAATGTAAGGAGTTTAGCCAGGCAGTTGCCCGAATAGAGAAGTTGGAGAGACGTCTGGCTGATTCAGAGACCGATATGTGCACCCTTCGGTTACCTTTGTTCGCTCTGATCATGAGCATGCTACTGCCTTGGAGAAGTACAAGGCTGATCAAGACCTAACTTTGCGCTTCGTCTTTTCCAACACTCTTCAGCAAGACTGGGAGAAGGGAGAACAACAAGGTCTGGTAGTTGGCATTAAGTTCTGTCATCAGCAGATAGTGGAGACCCTTGTTGGGCAGCACTTTCTTCAGATCCTACAGGCATATATGGGATGATTTATCATTTTGATGGCTATGCTATAGAGGCTACATTGGGGACTGCTCGAGAGTTCTTAGGGGTAACTGATGAGCTGACGAATGACAAGATAGACGTCTTCATCTTCATTTGGGCTACTCTTTCCTATTCTGGCTTCTAGACTGATGAATCTCTGTCTAAGGAATTCGCCTGGTGGTTGGAGCCTATATGGAGAGTTACTCGGTCTTTCATGGGAGAGCTCCTTGATTCTCCGGATCTGTTATGCCTATACCATATTCCTCTTCCAATCCTCCCTTATTAACATGTTTACCATCATATCTTTGCTACTTCTCAAACTTCTCTAGAGGAAGTTAGAAAGATGGCTCAGGAATGTTCTGCCAATTTTGAGGGTCCGACCTCTACTTCAAGACAGATGGTTGGCGATGCGGGGCATTCAGAACAGACAACTCATAGGCAGGCTTCTGTTGGATTTGTATACTGAAAGTAGAATGGTTGAGCTTGTATACAATGTTTCCTGTTACCACTATTACAATCTTCTATCTAAATTATTTACTTGATTGCACATGTTGTCCCATTATCTCATACAAAAGTTAGATTATATAGTGTGTAGAAGATCACAGAAGTCTGTATAATTGGTTAAGCTAGTTGAGATATAAAAATGATCACAGCTGAGATAACATAAGGACGAGTTATCAGTATAGGCTGCAGTATAGATAAGAAGTAACTTGACTTGATTGCTTGTCTATGTTGGTACATCTTGACGTAAATATGGAACACAGTAAGTATGAGTTCTTCTATCTGACCGTCGTGAAGAACCTAGATCTCGGTGACTTAACATTGATCTAAACCACGATAAGGTTTTAGGTGAATATGAGTTACTGACCATCACTTTGACTTGTTATGAGTGATGGTTACATGAGATAACCGAAGATTCTCCATAATTTAGGTGATGGCAGTGCTTGTATGTCATGCTAGTTACATGTATCAAGTCATCGTATATGTTTAGGATGATGATGTCCCCTTAAGAAGCTCAAAATGTTTATTGTACTAAACCCTACAGGTTGAGCTAGCTCAAGTACAATAATAAGGTTGAGTGGTACTACTTAAGAAATTAAAGAGATTAATTATTTTAAGCAGTCACAGTGCTATAAATAATTAATGGACGTGTGATATCTTAAATGCGGGGATTCGTAAGTCTAAGTGCAAGCCCGACTCAACTTCAGTAATAAAGGGATACGTCATCATTTATTCTCTAGTGGAATGAATAAATGTTTATGAATTAATTTATGTTCTGGGCTGAACATAAGATAATTAATTCATTATAGGTTCATCTTTATTCCTTACCCATCAAGGCTTTTTACTGGCCAGAATTTCATCCCTTCCTATGGAGAGTCCCACTGGGATTCTGTTCTGATTTATGTATTATTTTAATACATCTGCTATATCTAGATAGATATTATCTGATATTATTATATATCAAGTGATAATTATTCTAGATATGAATTATCTTCAGGGATTGAAGATAATTATTGAATTTATTAGATATGCAAGAACCTATCTAAATAGCTAGGAAATGCATTATAAATACAAGGTAAGAGAAAATCAGATGATGTTATACCATTACAATGATTTTCGAAAATCAAATTATCACATAGGAGGAGAAATTTTGCAATATTCTCCACATATTGCTCTCACTCAGTATTGGAGAATAGGAATCCGGGATACAGTCCAGAAGATCAGAGCTGGAGTCCGCAATAGATCTGTTATCCCAGAAATTCACAGGTAAACACGAGTAAACACCCATGTGTTGCAATTAATTATATAAGTGCATGCGGTATAATCAATGTATAGTGAATTAAACATCCAAGGTAGATCCTCTGGAGCATCGATAAAATAGAATTTTCCTATAATTGGTATCTGGGCCTGGGATTAGTATCTTGGTTCTGTTGGATTAATTCATATTTGATTATAATGTGCACTAATATTAATTATGGATCCGTCGTTCATCGTGGCTCAAGTATTTTGATTTTTTGTTTGAATCATTTTTCACCACCAGAAAATCCTTGGTTAGATTAGAATTTATTTTTCTGTAAATTATATCTATAAGAACGAAGACGGAGAACACGAAGAACGAGATGACACGATGGAGCCCCCTCGCGCAGCGCGGCGGGAGGTACGCCGGAAGCAGCACAGCGTGCAGCAAGGCCCGCAGGCATGAAGGCGTACGGACGAACAACAAGAACGGTGCACGTTCTCAGCTTGTGGATGCCCGTCGCGCACAGGCGCATTGGTAGGCCCATTACCCGAGACACGAACAGGTAGGAGGAAGGCAGGGCAACGGGTGCGTGGGGCACTCACACTCGAGGCGTGCGCTCAGCGCACGGCCTCAGATCGTGATGCGCACGAACGCTCAACAGCATCTAGCGAGGCGATAGAACGTGGGCAATATGCTCGTCCCTTGGTGTTTTGTGCTCGACAGGCGTTGGTAGATGAGGCGGCATGAATAGGCGATGAGATGGGCACGACGAGGGTGCGCTGGGCGTGCGCACTATGTGTAACATTAGCGCGTAGACTCGCGTGCTCGCCCATCGCCATGCATAACACGACGAGATGGGTGAAGGACGGCGGGTGGCTAGGCAGCGCTGGGATATGCCCTGAGCATGGCCCAACCCACTCAAGCTGCCCCGACCCGTTTTCTTACTAGACCATTTTTTAGACCCGACCCGACCAAATCATTATTCTGACCCAATTTTTATTTTTCAGCCCAAATCCAGTTTTGATGAGTCCGTCCGTACTCGTGCACGTGAGGCCCGTTTCAAAGAGAAGTGAAGATCTGTACTTTGTTAGGCTGAGGCGTACAGGATCCATGAATGAGCCGCAATGAAGGAATTTTATTTTATTTTTTTATCGTTCATAGCATGTCGTGGATCTTTAAATTATGTAGTAGCATGCAATGTATGTTTAATTACGTAGATAAACATGTATATATGTTTTCGTGATTAACTGCGTTTAGCAAGCATGCTAGTTTTATCGTATTTTAAAGCATGTTTTACATATTGAGTTCTAGAAAGAGTATGGACAAACTTTTGAAATAAAAGACTAAGCAAGAAACCCGACTTTTTAATTCTTAAATTAAATATGTCAAGACCTCCATATTTTGATCTCTAAACAAAGTGATACGCACTGTGAGTAAACGTCCACACGCATGGCTTGCTTGCACTATTTATCATAACTTTGTTAGATGAGATTTCTAAATAAAATATTTTAATCTATTGAGAAGTGAGAGTTTCATGTGTAAACGTCCATACGCGTGGACTTTGCTTCAAGTGTGGTAAAACTGGGCATTGGAAGGCTGAGTGCTCTATGCTCAAGGCTTTAGGTATGTCATTAGCTCTTATAACAAAAACATTTTTAGCAACTTTTTCCACTCATTCGTGGGTAGTAGATACAGGTACGGATGATCATGTTTGTTACACCTTGCAGGGGTCCTGCGGACAAAGCAATTGAGTGAAGGCGAGATAACGATCTCCATGGGTAATGCAGTGAAAGTCAAGGCTTGCGGTTGAAGATGTTACTTTATGCTTTGATATGACAATTTTAGTTTTGAGAGATGTTCTCATGTGCCGGAGTTTCGAAAAAATCTTATTTTCATTTCTAAGCTTTTTGTTAATGGATATTAGGTTATTTTTTATAATGATGTTTCTATCATGAGAAATGACGAGTTTATCTATAGTTGCACATTATACAACTCTCTTTATACTATTTCTACTAAGGACAATACTTATAACTATGTTCCATCTACTACATTAAACCATAAGAAGAAGAAGTTTTCTTCGCAAGAGGACTATACATATCTTTGGCTTCTTAGATTAGGTCACATCAATCTAAATAGGATCCAAAGACTAACTAAGAATGGAGCATTGGGTGAATTTACACTTACTCCGTTCCCAGTCTACGAATCTTGTATAGAGGGTAAGATGTCAACCAGATCCTTCAAGGCGAAGGGGTATAGAGCCAAACAGGTGTTGGAATTAGTTCACTTTGACCTATGCGGACCGATGTCTACACAAGCTCATGGATGGTACAAGTATTTTATCACTTTCAATGACGATTACTCAAGGTACGGAAGTGGAGACACAGCTAGGTAAAAGTATCAAATCATCACGGTTTGATCGCGGTGGCGAATACCTCAGCAACGAGTTCACAGACTACCTGGTATAGTGTGTGATTATGTCCCAACTAACCACATTGGGAACACCGCAGCAAAACGGTGTGTCAGAGCGAAGAAATATGACTCTCTTAGAGATGGTTAGATCAATGATGAGTTATGCAACTTTACCTATTTCGTTCGGAAGTATGCCTTAGAAACAACAACATACTTACTCAATTTAATACTGTCAAAGTCAGTCGACTAGGCCCCTTTCAAGTTATGGTTTGGGCGTAAGCCTAGTTTAAGCCATATAAGGATATAAAGCAGTCTATCACATGTGTTGAACAAGTAGGCTGACAAGTTGGAGGCTAGATCTGATGCAAGATAATTTGTAGGATATCATAGAGGAATGAAATGTGGTTATTTCTATAGTCCTAAGGATCATAAGGTTGTTATTAGCACCAAAGCCCGACTCCTGGAGGAGGACTACATGAAAAACCACAAATCCAAAGTTGAAATCATTCTTCAAGAAATCAAAGATGATCGTATTCTACCATTGATTCTGCCAAAGATACAAGATATCGCGTCTCGTGGGAGGGATCGACACCAGATACTTCAAGACATTGAAGTGGGTCGAGTTTCACTAGGGAGATCGACTGTACAAGTGGCTCCTACCCAGTAAGTTGTGCAAGAAACGGCACCACAAGTTAATGGGTGAATCTTCGGACTTAGTCCAGTAGGCGAACAAGCTATAATCGACCCATGGACATACAACAAGATGATACAAGACATAGATGTGGGAGAATGGCATGCCACTATTGACTTACAAATTGAGTCCATAGCTGCTATGGATGTATACAGAAAACACCTTGTAACAGCCCGGGTTTCGGGTCCAAGACCCGAGGCGTTACGAAAGGGTGGCTGCTCAACTCAGTTGAGTGAAATAAAATAAACAAATAATTAATGAAATCTTCACGGGACATAAGAGGAATGTGATCGAAACTCTAAGGGAATACCCGAATCAAATTACTAAAACGAACACGGAGTATGAGGACTCCGGTTCCCACGGAAGTTAAATATATAACAAGTTCGAATTCAACTTCACCTTATAGGTGACATATCCACAAATGATTAGGTTTTAGTTGTGGGCTATATGTCCCGATCAATATATTTCACGTGGGAGCATTAAACAAAACATTAACAATAATAAGGACACATGCTAAGGTAGACCACAACCACGGAAACCATCGCTTGCCTCCTCCCATCCATCGCTCATCCTGCAAAACATTTCGAAAGAGATTTTGGGCTGAGTATTAATGCAATCAGTGAGTTAACTTGCCCATTTTATAAAGCTTATTGCGACTAATGAAATCTGGTGACATGCATGTATACCCCATAATTGCAAAGGTTTTAAAACTGAAAACCACTTCACAATTATGTAAAACATTTTCTTTTCTTTTCTTGAGTCGAAGCTCCTTAGCTCGAGTAATTTTCTGGGTTGGTGTTACCTTACCTTGACCCAAGGGATTTCTCCCCAAGGCCCTTAACTTTGCTGCGGATGGGGGACCCGACTAAGCCACACCCACCAACAGACTTTTGGTGTACACAAAACCTTATCCCCGAAGGAAACAAGGCCCGATCGCTTTAGTTTCTCGTCAAGCCCCGTGGCATCAGTATTATTGATCCCGTAAGGTAAACACACAACAAAACATTTTACATGCATTCACAACTTTAACTTTAAAATTGGGCTTACTAACCCAAGATACCTTGTAAAATATAACCCACCTCGTCTCGGTGAACTGATTGATCTCAATTGGTGATCTCTTCATTTTGATTGACAGGACCTACAAGATAAGTCTAGGCCTTAAGTTCATGACATGATATAACTTAGCCGCATCATACATCACAGTTCTAGGCCTACCTATTCCCGGTACTAACTTTCATACTTTGAAATCATGATTCAATACATTCACATACATTCTCATCTATTCACGAATGATGATTACGCAATATGCAATGCACATTTTTTAATCACAAGTTTCATACTCATGTTTCTTTGAAATCATGACTTGACAAAATTTGATGTCACTTTTAAAACACGAATGCATCATGACCATATGTCATGTTTTGTTGATTTACCATAATACGAAGTCATGCCTTGATAAAACGTATGCTCATTTCGTGATGCACATTCATGTATCACGTAGTCATGTTTAGACATATTTGTACACATAAAACCATGACCACTCTTTATTCACTTTATAAATAATAAGATCTGACATGTAGTCCCAAAAATCATGAATCATACTCATATACTTATACTTAGGTGATAATACCCTTAACACCCTTCACAGGTCATAAAAACTCACAAACATGGGTTTTCTCACGTTTTTCCAACACTTAGAGAAAATTTGACTAAGTATAGTAAGTTACTCATTTTTATAAAATACGCACTGAAATCCCAAAATTCATAGTAAATCGTGTTTTTATCACAAAAATATGAGAGTGGTCATCTGGAAAGATATTGAACTCTTATATATGCCATAAAAATTTGGTATCCATAATCGTTCTGTAATCCTATGAGATTTCTCTTTAAAACAGAATAGTCCCATAATATTTTCGGAAAGCCACTGGGCATTTGTACATTTTGTAAAAATCACCACGACCAAACTAATAGGCAAAAAATTATGAAACATGTACTAAATAATATCTCTATTGTCTATTTTATACGTGCTCTGGTTTTAGTGAAAAATCATCATGGTTTGGGAGAAAAATTGTTTATGCCGAGGTCTACCTTTCTCTCGGCAGAAACGCGCAACTTCAAAAACAAATTTTTGAAAAATAGCAAATGAACTCGGATGGAGCTAAAATTTGGTATGCATATTCAAGACTCATTTATACACATATGGTTAAAAAAAATTATCCAAGTACTTTAACATAGTCAAACACATCACGCCACTTTCTATATTTTTGGGTAGCTCACTGCAGTTTTCATATACTTCGAAAATAAATTGCTATACATGATTCCAAGCTTAGAAAACTTATAGGCTTCCATAGAAACGTGATATGAACATATTGTAACCTATATATCATGCTAGATCATACATGAAACAACATTTTGACAAGCCAAAGTCACATACCAACACATATCAACACAAAACTACACATAGATGACACCGAGACTCCATTCTCGCGTATCCATCTCCCTTCCACCGATTATTTTCAATAACCATCACCACCACCAACTTAAAACTAATATGAAACTAGGGAGGACACTCCAACAAGAAAAATAATCGGTCATTACAAAGAAAGGAATAGAGAAAGCCATTACCTCTACAAGCTTCCATAAACATCTCTCTCACTCTCTACCTCCTTCGAACTCTCTTTCTTCTTCTTACTAGCTCTTTCTTCTCCCTCCAAGCTCTTGAAAATGATGATAATATAGGGGAAAAGGGGCTGCCTTGATAGCCCTTGAGGATAGAAGGATTTTTCTCCATGTTTGAGCTTGAAAATGGAAGAAAAATAATGTTTTTGATGGGGGAGAGAATGGGCTACGAAAATTGAGGATTAATGGGAGAGAATGACTCTCATTGGGAGATAAAAATCTGAATAAGAGAGTGTGGGAGAGGGTTGGTCATTCATAAGGTTAGAGGGGATAGCAAATGTAGGATTGTGATCGTGATATGATATGCACCAATGTATGTGCATACTTTTTACACACTCTTACACTCTCTCTCTCCTAGCCATCATTTCCATACTTAGACCCCTCATATGGCTGATTTTTGAATCCAAAAATATCTTTAACTATTTGATAATAAATAATATCACACATCAAAATATTGTGTGGACTATTACTAGTCTACACACATGATACACACACAAGGCACACACACATACCTAATAAAATACATATCTTGACATATAATAATATATCATGTATCTATCATATAGTAATTAATTATAATTACACGTATATGCTCAATCGAGAATAAAACTTGACGTATACTTTGAAATTTGAAATAATTCGAATTACTATAGGACATTAAAATTTATATGTCATATGATATAATACTCCACGTAATTTAACCAATCACGTCTATGATATGCATGTTATGACTTTCGAATCTTTCGTGCCTCAAATGTAAATTTTCAAAATCATTCATTTATTGATCGCGTCGGGTCAAATTTTAAAACCTCATGAATTTTCAATTCACATGTGAGACTTGATACTTTAGAAATCATGAAATTTTTTAAACATTACAAGAATTTTCTTATCCAGAAAATAGGGATCTACGTAACATCTCAGTATTTCTATTACTGGATTTTCTTAAGGCGAAAACTACGGGGTGTTACAATCTAACCTCCTAAAAAAAAATTCATCCTCGAAATTTGTGTGTCCGTAACTGGTAGATCTGGGTATAGCTGGTTAACTTTGGTCTCTAACTGGCAAAGCATTTTTTTTTCCGTGATGTCTCTACAGGGCTTTTACCCCGGGATCCATCTATTTCGGGCAACCGAACTTTTCAATCTAAGTTATACTGTTTTCTCGTTGTTAAGATCGGGCTAGAGCTAAGTCCCCATAATCGAAGTGTGCTTGGAAACAAACATCCCTTTCTTATCCGGGGCACTTGGAACACATCATTTATTCCACTAAGACTAGGCGGCAGAGCCATTATAAAGCTATAAGGCCTATCTTTTCTAGAACTTCAAAAGGTCTGATGGACATAGACCGTAACTTGCCCTTCTTGCTGAAATGTATAACCCTTCTCAAGGGTGACACTTTAAGGAAAACCTAGTCTCTGAACTGAAGTCTTGGTTTAGACATGTACTTGTTCGCATATGACTTTTCGACGTTGAATTTCTTTGATCCGTTGGCATATGCGGTTTACCATGCTTCTGCTGCGCTACTATTATCATTTCTAGTATCATAACTGGTTTGAGCATAGTTCTTTCACCGATTTTATCTCGATCGAACGTGAAGCTATATTTTTTTTTCTTTACAGGACTTCAACAAATCCTTTAACGTCTTGATCGTTCCTTTTATCTTACCATTAGGTGGCGGTTGATAGGTTGTACTGGACTTCGAACGTAATCACGTGGCGTCTTGTAACAATCTAAAATTGGGATATAAACCTAGTATCTCTATCGTTATGATTGTCATGGGCACATCATGCAATTGAATTATTTCTATAACGTAAAACTTTTTGAATCTTTCGAGACTCCAAGTCATCAAGACTGGTAGAAAAAGAACTGGTTTTGCTATATGATTTATGACAACCCATGCTGCTGCGTTTCCTTAAATCAACTTTGGAAATACATGTTAGCTTACTGATCGAGCGTTCTTACGCCAAAGAAGGACGAGGCTAAGCAATCTGTCGAAGCCGTGGGATGTAAAAATTTATCGATAGGGAAGCATTCCATCTTGGAAGAAATCCTCTACACGAGTAGTAGTAGATGAAGTGATCCTACTACGAAATCTATGGTGATATGTTTCCATTTCCACTCTTGAATTTCAAGAGTTTGTAAAGTTCCGCTTGACCGTTGGTGAGGTTCTTTCGCCTTTTGGCACACTAAACATTTATTGACGCACACTGCTACGTCTGTCTTTAACTCGTCCTTCCTAAAAATTTGGTTTAAGGTCCTGATACATCTTGCTGCTCCCTAGTTGGGCTGTATGTGGGGTGTCGTGGGCTTCTCGTGGAACTTTTTCTCTTAGATCAACATCATCGAGGACACATATTCTTCCTCTAAGAACAAGGGTATTACTTGCCTCTTCCTTGAACTCCTGCAGGGCTATAGATCTTACATTAGGATCATAACTCTTCTAGTTTCTTATCTCGTCGTTGCACGCTAATGATCTTCTCTCGTAGAATGTGCTTGGATGTAAGAGCGACGAGGTGTTATTTTATAATTTTTAGCGAGTACACGGCCTCGGTTCTCATATTCTCAAACTCGCATTTGAATTCTTTGTTCGTGGTGAGAAGGCATCCTACTTTAGCTTTAAGCTTTTGGCTTGGTGCATCGGCCACGACGTTGGCTTTCTTCTGGTGGTAACTGATCGTATAATCATAATCTTTAACCAACTCTAGCCATCTTCATTGTCTCATGTTCTGTTTATTCTGCATGAAGAAATACTTCAAGATCTTATGGTCCATGAAGGTTTCACACTTAACTCTGTATAGGTAATGCCTTCAAATCTTTAATACGTATACAACAGTAGCAAGCTCTAAATCATAGGTCGGGTAGTTCACTTTGCGAGGTCTTAATTGTCTTGATACATAAGCCACAACTTTTCTCCCTTGCATCAGCACATATATTAAATCTTACTTTGAGGCATTATTGTAGAAACATATTCCTCGTTTTCCTCTAGTTTTATAAGTACCAGTACATTGGTCAGCTTCATCTTGAGATCTTGGGAGCTCCTTTCCCATTTCAGCATCCAAGCAAAAATGACTCATTTCCAAAGTAGTTGCTTCATTGGTCTTACATTCTTGGAAAATCACTTTTTAAAGCGTCCATAGTAGCCGGCCATTCCTAGGAATTCCTAGTCTCAATGATGCTAGTTGGTGTTTTTCCGGTTGTTTATAGCTTTCTCTTGTTGAGTCCACTTTAATCTTATTTGCTGAAACCACAAAACCTAAAAAGAATCACTTGTCTGAGCCAAAACTCGCATTTGTTGAACTCGACATATAACTTCTCTTTCTTCACATTTCTACCAATATGCATGTGTTCTTCGTGTTGGATTTCGCTCTTCAAGTAGAAGAAATAGATCATCGATAAATGTAAGTATGAAACTGTCGAGGTATGGATGAAAGACATGATTCATGAGTTTCATGAGTACTTTATATGTGCCGCTTAACCCCAAAATGCATCACTACGAATCCGTAATGTTTATATCTTGTTCGAAATCTGTCTTAGAATATCATCTTCGTATCTTCAACTAATGATAATCGTGTCATCGATCTATCTTGGGAAAATGGATGCTCCCTTCAGTTGATAAGACAAATAATCTATTCTTGGGGATGGGTAGTGATTCTGGATCGTAAGCTTGTTGAGTTCACTATAATCAATGCACATCTGAGGCGATCATTCTTTCTTTTGAACAAGCAGGTCTGGTGTTATCCAAGGTGAAACGCAGGTTGTATAAAGCCCAGTTGTAACAACTCTTGCAATTATACTTTTAGTTCCTGTAGTCTGTTGGATGCCATATGGTGAGACGTCTTAGACATCAGTGTCGCTCTAGGTTTTAAGATAATGGTGAGCTCGTTATGTCGTTTGGTTGACAAGGGGTTGAAAATCTAGGTATTCACAGATGAGGGGCGTATTCTTGATTTGAATATTCGTCTGAACGTTCTTTCCATGGCTGACTAAAACGTGTGGTAGACTCGTAATATCTTCATCATCTTCAAGGCTAAGGCGCTATGGGTATTTTCTTGTCGCTTCTCACTCGTGCTTCGTGATACTTGATCTCTTATTTTTCTGGAGATTAAAACGTGACTTCTCTATTTTAATAATGGATTGTAGCATTTTTGGCCATCTGTTGATCCACTCTTAGAATAAGGTCGAAGTCTTATGTAGGCATCACATAGGGTTTTGTCTATAAAGTCTTACTATCTACGTTCGTTCTTAAGTTCCAAAATTCCTTCTTCTAGATCGAAACTTATTCTAGGCTTCTTGGCTAACTTTCCATCGATATCCTCGTGATGTTGAGAAAGTTATAACAACTTGCCAGATGACCCATCACATTCAATTTCAATTTTTATTCCTTGGTATTGGTTCTTAAACTTTATCTTGAAATATCTGGGGTATATATTTTCTTAAAGAAAAATCCATGCTGGATTTGTCTTATTCATGTCATTTCTCATTCTCCAACGTTATGTTGGTCGATAACAAATTTTATAAAGAGACGTTTCATAGCGTTTCGATCTCGGGTGCAACATATGCTAGCAAAACAAGGTCTAGATATTTTGGGTGGGTCAAAAATCTATTTGAAAGACTATTAGTCAACTGGCTAAGAAGTTTGTATGATAGTCTGAAATCAGAATCTGAGAGGATGGTGGTATAGAACTATTAACAAGATCGAAACAGTTGTTTTAAGCAAGTACTCCATGTTTGGGTCCAATAGTGAGGAGTAAGTAGGGATTCTTTTGGACGTGCAAATGATACACGTATTTCATGATTTTTTTCAAAACTAAAATTCAACGGATAAGATAACATCAATAAGGAAAGAGTTCCCTACAATAAGGACTTAGCAATAGAGTTTTTCTTGCTTGTAGACATGTAAAAGTTCATGTCTTATCATGAAGGCTTAGTAGTTATAAATACGAAATGATCGTATGTCTCATAAGAGGACTTTTCAAGAGATATAAGAAAAATAAAATTCGTGATCAATTTTGCAATACGATCTCTAATATGAGATTTGCATATTTGGATAGTCTGAAAGATGAACGATTTCGGCTTCACAAGAGAAAGTTGGAAGAAGTACATTGAATTGGTCGGGAAAGTCGAAATTAACAACGTTCTTTACTAACAAGTTGAAGGGTGGAAAATATTGTTATTTTGGTGGGGAGTGGTCCAAAATGGGAAATATTTCTGACTAACAATAATGGTAATGATATCATCAATCGAGCTAATAAAATCAACGAAACTCTTCCATCATTGTTCTATTCGGGCATCATTTCGAACCGCTTCTTGAAATTTTATTATCAATACGACCACCCAAACAACAAGGGCAACGGTGCCATGAAATCTTTAATTATATCAAAGATACAACTCTACCTGCAAAGGAGTGGTAGTGCAAGGGTAACTTTTTTTTTTTGTGATATCCCTAGTCTAGGCATTTGCACTGGTGGAGAAAGCGGTGTGCACACTTGAGCTACAAACTGCTTCGTAACTATTATATGCCGAGAGGGTCCAGTCTTGAAATCATTTGAACTTTAGTAGAGGAATAAGAGTTGAGATGACATATATCGATTCCTTTTTATATCACTGATATGTTATGATTTAGGCTACGTGCCACTTAGGTATATCATCAAACGTCATTCCTTAAAGAAACGACTGGTGTAACAGTGAGAGAATCACACTTTTTCAACTAGAAACTTAGAAGGAACATTGTGTCATTCGACTAACAAGCGTTGAGTTACTAAGTTCTTCTCTCGACTTCAACTACTCAAAAGTCAGTAGAGTTCTTACTAAGGAGTAAAAGCTTACAAGCTCGAAAGCATCAAACACTTGGTCAAGCACTTACTCATATGTGACATAAAGCATCCTAGTAAGATCTTATACCAGTACTAAGTTCTCGTTTCTATGTTATTCCGAGGTTTTACATACTAACAACAACTAGTTTCAAACTTGTGGTACCCATCACATGGGCTCAATATCCCAAACATGACAACTCCTTATTCTTATTCTTAGATGCTTAGATATTATAAATATCATAATTCTCTTAGGCATAAACAATCCAAACATATATCGTTCACACAGGAACGTCTATCCGAACTATGAAATTCTTTAGTCTCATGGGTTCATTCGTCCTAATCTTGACTATTTTTCTTCTTAGATTCTCTAATCAACTTTAGGGCAACTGTGTAGGGAAATCTGATTTTAACCCTCTCCCGAGGATCTATCTTGGATGTTTAATTCACCATACATTGATTATATACCTAGCATGCACCTATATAATTAATTGCAACACGTTGGTGTTTTCTCGTGTTTACCGCGAATTTGTCGTGCAAGGATCGATCAAGACTCGTGCTTTGATCTTACTCGATCGTGTCCCGATTGCCTGAACTCCAATGCCGAGTGAGGACAATCTATGGAGAGTGTTATAGAAATTCGCCTTCTTCCTCCCTTTGAAGTTTTCGAAAATTTCTCTATTTGGAATAGTAATTTTCAAAAATTCTTCTCTTGGATTAGGGTTTGATTTTCTCTCACCTTATATTTATAATGCAATCCTAAATCCTATATAGATAGAATTTATGCATATCTAATAAATATAATAATATCACTTAAGATAGAGAGGATCAAGACAGAGTCCCAGAGAGACTATTAAGGAAGGGACGAAATTTCTCTTAGCTCCAGTGCTGGATGGCCAAAACCAGGATCAAATGCAAGGAATAAAGACGGGCCTCAAATAAATTAATTATCTTATGTTCATTTCGTAACATAAATTAATTCATAAACATTTATTCATGCCACTAGAGAATAAATCTTCGACTTACCCTTTATTTTCAAGTTGAGTCGGGCTTGCACTTAGACTTCACAAATCTCGTATTTAAGATATCGACGTCCATTAATTATTTACGCTGCTCGATCGCTTAAAATAATTAATATCTTTAATTCCTTAAGTAGTATCACTCAACCTTATTATTGTACTTGAGATAACTCAACATGCGTGGTTTAGTACAATAAACCTTTGAGCTCCTTAAGGGACGCCATCATCCTAAACGGATACGGTGACTTATTACGTAACTAGCATGACATACAAGCACCGCCATCACCCAAGATACATAGAATCTTTGGTCATTTCATGTAACCTCACCCATAACAAGTCAAAGTGATGGTCAACAACTCATACTCACCTAATACCTTATCGAGGTTAAGATCAACGTAAAGTCACCAAGATCTAGGTTCTTCACGACGGTCAGATAGAAGAACTCATCTCACCGTGATCCATAAATACGCCGAGACGCATCAAGCATAGACAAGCAACCAAGTCAAGTTACTTATCTATACCGCAGACTATACCGACAACTCGTCCTCAAGTTGTCTCACCAGTGATTCTTGTTATATCTCATTAAGCTTGACCAATCATATGCACTTTTGTGATCTACAACACAATCGTATGATCAAACTTATATATGAGATAAAGGACATACATATACAATCAAGTAAACAATTCAGATAGGAGATTTTAATAGTGGGAACAGAAACATATACAAGCTCAACCAAAACTCGCCCAAGATACAAACCAATAATCTCCCACTTATACTAAAGCAAAACTTTTAGTATACAATGTGTCTCTCTACTAGCTATTACAAACAACACCATCACTTTGCTTCTCCCACTTATACAAAAAGTTTCCTTTCTAAGTGGGTGCCATCTTGCGCAATCCAAGTCCTCGAATATGCTCTTCGTAGACTTTTTGCGACAGGCTCTTCGTGAATGGGTCATCTAGGTTATCCATAGTACCAATCTTTTCAATCAACACGTCTCCTCGTCTAACGATTTCTTGTATGACATGGTACTTTCTCTCTATGTGTTTGGTTGCCTTGTGGGTCTGTGGTTCCTTCGAGTTTGCCATTGCACATGAGTTATCACAGTAAAGTATGATACTCTTGGGCAAACCAGGTACCACACTTAGATCCATGAGGTAGTTCTTGAACCATACAGCCTCTTTAGCAGCCTCCGAAACGGCTATGTTCCGACCAAATTGTTCTACTAAGTCGCTCGCAATAGTACGAGGTCCCTATAGGGTGGTAAGGTCGACTCAAGTTGAATCTCTCGAGGAAGACTTAACAGGGCTTATGATGTGTTACGATAAAAACGGTAATTCTAAATCCTAAACTTGATAGGGGTAAACTTAACTAAGATTTACAGGAAATTAAATCAAGCAAACGATTCAAACAATTGTTCAAAGCAGTTCAATAGCAACATGAATAATTCAAGATTGTGAGAAAGACTAGGGTACTAGGGTTCTTCGCCTTGATTAATTGATTTATGCTTGATTAAGAAATCTATCTATTCATGCAATCCTCAAACCTCAATCCAAACACTCGACTTTCGTTCCGTGGATTAAACCTAGGTTATCAAATTTCACAAATACATAAACTATTAGAGTACCCATTTCAGGTAACCTCTAACCCAATTGATTCCTATGATGCAACGTATCTATCTCTCGATAATACACGAAACATAAACAATTAAATGATGATCAATCACTTAACAATAAACCCTAGGATTCTGTTGGCATACTCAATCAAAACAAATAAACAATGAATCAATTTGAATCACCCAACCCTAGAAGAAGATTAGTTCATGCTCATCTCACGGATCAAACAATTGAAATCAATAAAGATCATTACTCAATAATTCAACGGGAGAAAAGCGAATAACAATCCTTACAATTGCAATAGTCGTTGATGAATCTCTTCAATCAAAGCTCTTGAATCAACAAAGTGCAAAGGAAATACTTGGAAAACAAAATGAGGAATAATTCGCGTGGAGGAAAAGATCTCAAATAAACTGACGAATGTAATATAAAAATTCAGAACTAGGGTTTTAGCGTTTACAAAATATATATAGTGCCAAAATTTCACGCCCAGCGCCGGATGGAGACCCAGTGCCGGACGTGAGACCTTCAAAGCAAGGCGAAATCAGGGTCACCCAGCACCGGCTTGCCCGACAGTGTCGAACGCGGGCGCGCGTGGAACGGGAGCCAGCGTCGGACGCATGCCAGCACCGGACGCGGGCTGTCTCTGGACAGATTCAACTCTGGAGCCCAGTGTCGGACACAAGGTAGCACCGACGCGGGCTGTCTCTGGATGAATTCAACTCGGCTCCCAGCGCCGGATGCACGCCAGCGCCGAATGCGGCATCTCTCTGGACGACTTCAACACAGAGCCCAGCGCCAGACATACGCTAGCGCCGGACGTGGGCGATCTCTGGGCAACTTCAGCGAGGGCGCCCAGCGCCGGATGCGGGCGCCCTAAGGGCGATACGGCACCCAGCGCCGGACGTAATCAAGCACCGGACGCGGATGCCTCCTTGAGCGCGTCCTCACGATGCCAAACACACCCAGCGCCGGCTACGCCGAGTCCGGCGCTTGGGTGCGTTTTTATGCTCAAAATGCTTAAACGCGAACATTCCCTACATAAAACAAAGACGAACATGATTCCAATAAAAAGAAATTCAAAACTAAACGAATAGGAATCAAATCACAAAACAAAAATAGAAAACATAACAAAACTTGCAAACAACTCCCCACACTTAACTCTTTGCTTGTCCTCGAGCAAATTTTAGTTTCTTGAAAAGAATGGTACACAACAAATCAATGCTTCAAATAAAATCAATCACATATTTCCATCCTTTCAATGCTTCTTAATAATATAGTTCTCAATATAATGATCCTCATTCATCAATACAAACATGTGATTTATCTTAGAATAGCTGTGCTTCGACTCAAATATGATTTCAGAAATCAATATACAACTCACATGGTTCCGTTTAATGTAAGACATCCCAAAGATAAAAATAAATAAGACATGTGGAACTTAAAACCGATTATAGGACAATAATCGTTAGGTGAAACCTTCAAGTGATAAACTCGAGTATCCTAACGTAGTTATCTATACCCATAGCATAGAGTCTCCATTCGAGAGACAACACAAGCAAGAGGGGTAGAGCCCCTTATTCGAATTTTAAGCCCACTTATTTCTCAACATCATTTCAATGATTTTCATATTTCTTTTTCTTTTTCTTTTTCTTTTTCTTTTCTTCTTCTTCTTTTCTTCTTCTTCTTTTTTTCTTCTTCTTCTTCTTCTTCTTCTTCTTCTTCTTCTTCTTCTTCTTCTTCTTCTTCTTCTTTTTTTTTTTTTTTTTTAAATCATACAAGATAAGGGTCCCATGTATGAAGTATATGACAACCGATCACACACATTATCTAATCACAGCATCCTAATCATGTCCCACAGTTCAAATTGACAACTAAGTTTCATTACATAAAAAACCATACATACCAAGACAACATGAAATTCAGATCAAAACACAATTAATCCAACTTAAAGCATAATTTTTCACATACCATTGATTTCAAGAACATAAAATCCTCTTTAATCCAAACACAAAGCTAAGAACAAAACAAAAACGACAAAACGCAAACAAAACAGAAAACAAACGCAACAAGACAGAAAACAAACCCCCCACACTTAAAACAGGCAAGGTCCTCATTGCAGATAAATATATGAATAGAGTAGAGGCGACTTCCCTGAAAGCAAAGAAACCGGAATGACGGGGCATCAAACACGAAACAAAACCTACAAAAACAGCAAACAAAGACAAGCAAAACAACAAAAAGCAAAACGAAACAACAAAGACAGAAAAAACACATACACACCAATAGTGATGAATCACTATTGGTCAGACGGCGGTGGTGGAGGTGAGCGCCATGAAATGCGCCCAAGTTGCTCCACCGAGCCTCAAGAGTAGCCATGCACCGATTCTCGCCAATCATCCGCTGGTTATACCGATCCTGTGGCTGGTTCTCGCCATGCCACAATCTGTTCTTCTCGTCAAGATGTTAATTTTGCTGATCAAATCGAGAGTAGATATCTTAACGAAACTCCGTCCAATGACCGGCTAATTCACTCCTAAACTGTCCCAACTCATCACGTATGAAATTATAACCCTGCCCTGATGCACCTTGCTGAAACGGGAACTAAGGATGATTAGGGTCGGCATTGCTCGAATCGGCTCAGATCCTCTCGCCTCGGTATGATGGTCGCCTCATCGGATGCAAGAGTGGTATCAAAATGATCATGTCACCGAAGGTGCACGAGATGGTCCCGCCTCATCGCTGAGTTTCGCCGAGTGTGCATGCACATATCTCTTCACACAGTTCCTCAAATTATGAGGAACTAGGGTTGTCTCATTATATGCAAACGGGGCGCCTCGAAGCTCGCTAAGATCAATCGACTTAGGCCTTATCAGATCTTGCCTTGGAATATGTCCTCCTTCATTATTAATAATCCCTAAATGCATTGCCAGACCAGTAGGGATTTGACATAAGGTTGGCCGATATTTCTTACGCCGTTGAACAAGCTGTAAATGTTCCCATATGAAAAATGTTGGCGAAACCTTTGTCTTATTTACTGCGAAAGTGAGCAGGAAGACCTCAGCGGTGTTGACCTTATTGGCCTGCTCATTCCCGAAGACATTAAAAGCGATAAACTTATGCACCATCGCTAATGCTGAATCCTTAATAAATCCACTCGGCATCCCAACTGATGACCAGTTGTTAAATCCTGATAATTCATGCCAAGCCTCTCTGATATTGAATGATTGAGGTACACCACGTGCACCTGAAGTTTGAAATCCAAACACACCCTTCATAATACGGGGTGTGACAGCATATTCTTGCCCCAACAAACGACAGGTCATAGTGTCGGATTCATCATCAAAACTCAATGTACAATAGAATTCAACCAACAACGGAGAATAACCAGGCAATTCCATCATAGCATACTGAAGCAAGCCTAAACACTTTAAATATTTTTTTATTCTATCCTCAAGACCCAAGCTTTGCATCAATTGCCAATTAAATAAACGCGGAGGAGTAATATCTTGATGGATAAAACGACGATGAAGAGTACCTTCCATCGGATTGTAGATGGGAAAAACGGCTGAGTACATTATACTGATGTCTTCTTGGGGTTCCTCCATAGGAATATCATCATCCCGAGGATGACGAGAGCTAGACCCGCCAGCTTGCTTTGTGCGGACCATATTGATCTTTGTGCGAGAGGCACTGGACGATGGCGAGTGAAACGCCGGATAGGGCTTAGTGAGCGTCGGACTCAGTAGAACTCGTGCTGGGGCACAAGGGTCAGTGAGCAAGCGCCGGACGCGTTCAGAGCATCGGACGGAGGAGGCGAGCGCTGAAGACGAAACACCGGACGGAGGAGGCGAGCGCTGAAGAAGAAACCCCAGACGTGAGGAAACGCTGGGGTGCGGTGAGCTGCACTGGTGTAGCGTCGGACGGAGGGAGGATTGCGGCACTGAGCGTGGAGCTTGAGCACTGACTTGCACGGCGTGCGGCGCTGCGGGAGAGCGACGGACGGAGGGAAGATTGAGGCACCGAGGGAAGCGCGGAGCTAGAGCGATGGACAGAAGGCAAGCGCCGGACACGGCGAGAGCACCGATGGGAAACAAAAACTTCGCTACCGACGCTGCTTGAAAATGGGCGCCGAACGGAAAATCGAGTGCCGGACGAAGGTAATGGAAACGCGGCGCTGTGAGAGAAGGAGCTGCGCGAAAGAGATAAGAGTTAGGGTTCGGATACACTCAGCTCTTTAAATAATAAAACTATTATTATTATTTTTTTAAATAGAAAGAATGGACCCGCCGCTTCAAGGTCCGACGTTGGGTCACCTTATCGCCTTCATCATTTTTTGCACCCGGCCGGCCTGTGCGTCCGCGCTGGTGAACTCTCTGTCTTCACGCATATATAATAATTTCAGTGGTACCCCAGCGCCAATTGTGGTGTGTCCGGCGCCTGGGGTACTCCTCTGGACGTAATTTTGATAATGCGCAGCGCCGGTTGGCCTCCCTCCGGTGCTTGGGTCTTGCTTCTGCTGCAAAATGATAGCTTCACACCTCGATTTTTCTTCTCCATACACCTAGGACTCCAAAATATATGACTCCAAAACCTACACCACACAGAACAAAAAAACAAACAAAAACAATAACAAAAAAAAATAAAATCAAAACAGAAATAAACGTGGGTTGCCTCCCACGAAGCGCTAGTTTTAACGTCGTCAGCCCGACCATTGGTTCCTCATTTTGTTGAATTTTGTCGAGCGAGAAGCTTCGCTCCGACTCTCATTATCCAACGCGCCTCTGCTAGGCGATAACCATCTTCCGGTGAGTATGGTGGCGGATCATTCCACTTATCCTTAAATTGTACTTCACCCGATCTTTCTTACACTTATCTTGGAGTGTGGGGTCAGTCTTCTTGCTGTCGATTTCTTTATTACTTGATTTATTGTCAACTTTTTCCTTAGACATTTGTACCTCCAAGACCTTATTCTCGTCCGAAATATCAAGTGCAATGATAGAAAAACATGATGCAGTAGTAGAAATAGTAGAACTATCACTGCACTACTAGCACGGAATGTCTCCGCTGCTCCCAAAACGGTCAAGCTTATCAATCCTTTAGTAAAATCAATTTGGTATTTGTTGTAGCCATAAATGGCCTACCTAACAACAACGGATGTCCACTCTCATGTTTACCGCTCTTTTCCCATATCAATGACAACAAAATCAATCGAGACTAAAAGGTTACCCATTCTTATTAAAACATCTTCGATCACACCCTTCGGTACCGAATAGTTCCTCGCCTAATTCTAATCGCATGTCGGTTTGTTTTAACTCCCAAGTTTTAATGAGTTGAACAGAAAAGACATTGTTAATCCCGCGACCAAATCAAGCATCCCCGATGCAGATTTACCAAAAGCAACATTAAGAGTAAAGCTACCTGGATCGCATTGCCTTGGTTTGGGTTGGTGCGGAATGGGCTTCTTCTTCTTCTTCTCAACTACCACTTTCTTCATATTCTCCGTCTCTTTCCTTTCGACTATCAGACGGCTCGGAAATGGAACAGGTGGCTCATAAACTCTGTGAGGTTGTTCTTCTTCCATTCTGGTCTCTTCATCACCCTCGCACTTCTCATTTTCACTTCCATAAATAGTAACAGCCTTGGCATGCTCCGATTGGCTAGGAAACTTCCCCTTTTGGTCTCTTCTCACAAGCTGTTCAACGGTCCCAGCCATCTGTCCCACTTAAGTTTCCATTCTTTTCAAAGAGGCCTCCAAAGAATGAAATCTCAAGTTACTCGCTTGGATAAACGTATTTAGAGAATCCTCAAGCGATGGTTTATTGGGAGCATCAATTTGTTGCTAAGTTTGCTGAGGTTGTTGTCTGAACTGGTTTCCCTGACTTGATCCTCCTTGATTTTGACTCCAAGAGAAGTTAGGATGATCTCTCCAACCAGGGTTGTAAGAATTTGAGAAGGGGTCATATCTGGGCCTCGACGAATACCCTTGCTGATTGCGTCTTTGGACCCTTGTTGGAACCCTTGCATAGCATTAACTTGCACTTCTTCATATGCCATCTCATTGGTTCTTTGGCACATGTTCGATCCATGCCCCGCTTCTCCACAAATACCACAAGTTTCCATCGACATCGCTTGTTACTGTTGGAATTTAGGTGATGTCTGAGGCTCGGTTGTTCTCAATAACTGAACTTGGCAAGTGAGATCCGCCAATTGCTGTGTCATTTCATAGTTGGGTGTCATCTCTTTTGCTGCTGCAGCAGGTCTTCGTCCTGCACTTCTCATTTGCGAGTTTGCAGCTAGCGTCTCCAAAATCTCGCTAACATCATCAGCGGTATAGTTTCCAATGTCTCCTCCAGCTGCATTATCTATCATGTATTGATAATCCATCGTCAATCCATCATAGAAAAACTGATTGAGGAGCTCAGCTGGGTAATGGTGATGCGGACACTGCTGCTGTAACGACTTGAACCGATCCCATGCCTCATGCAGAGGTTCTCCAGCCATCTGCTTGAAGGTGGCTATCTGAGCCCTCAGCTCTTGTGTTTTCTGGTTCGAGTAGTATTTTCCCATGAACTTATCGATACCGCTTGCCAACTCGTCGCTGAACCAGTCAGAGACATCAACCATGTCTTGGCTCTATCCTTCATGGTGTAAGGAAAACACCTCATTCTCAGCGTATCTTCTGTGAGCCCGTTCAACGGAAAAGTGTGAACCACTGCATAGAACTCCCTGATACCATCATAGGAATCAATTGGGTAAGAGGTTACCGGAAACGGGTACTCTAATAGTTTATGTATTTGTGAAATTTGATAACCTAAGTTTAATCCACGGAACGAAAGTCGAGTGTTTGGATTGAGGTTTGAGGATTGCATGAATAGATAGATTTCTTAATCAAGCATAAATCAATTAATCAAGGCGAAGAACCCTAATACCCTAGAAGAAGATTAGTTCATGCTCATCTCACGGATCAAACAATTGAAATCAATAAAGATCATTACTCAATAATTCAACGGGAGAAAAACCAATAACAATCTTTACAATTGCAATAGTCGTTGATGAATCTCTTCAATCAAAGCTCTTGAATCAACAAAGTGCAAAGGAGATACTTGGAAAACAAAATGAGGAATAATTCGCGTGGAGGAAAAGCTCTCAAATAAACTGACGAATGTAATATAAAAATTCAGAACTAGGGTTTCAGCGTGCATTTACAAAATATATATAGTGCCGAAATTTCACGCCCAGCGTCGGACGCGAGACCTTCAAAGCAAGGCGAAATCATGGTCACCATGGTCACCGGCTTGCTCGGCAAAGGCCGCGACGCGGCGCTGTGGAACGGAGAGAGCCACGGACGCATGCCAGCGTCGGACGCGGGATGTCTCTGGACGGATTCAACTCTGGAGCCCAGCGCCGGACGCAAAGTAGCGCCGGACGCGGGCTGTCTCTGGACGAATTCAACTCGGCTCCCAGCGACGGATGCACGCCAGCGCCGGACGCGGCATCTCTAGACAACTTAACACGTAGCCCAAGACGGACGACGCCACGGACGTGGGCGATCCTCGGCAACCGGCGGGCGCGCCCACGGACATGCCGCCCGGACGCTGGCGCCTAAGGCGATACGGCACCCAACGCCGGACGCAATCAAGCGCCGGACGCGGGTGCCTCCTCGAGCATGTCCTCACCATGCCAAACGCACCCAACGCCGGCTACGCCGAGTCCGACGCTTGGGTGTGTTTTTATGCTCAAAATGCTTAAACGCGAACATTCCCTATACAAAACAAAGACGAACATGATTCCAATAAAAAGATATTCAAAACTAAACGAATAGGAATCAAATTGTAAAAAACAAACATAGAAAAACATAACAAAAACATGCAAAACAGGCTACATATTCAGCTTCCATGGTGGAGTCCGCAATGCATCGCTGCTTTGCACTCCGCCAGGATACAACCTCCTCCCAAGGTAAACACATAGCCAGAGGTAGACTTTTTCTTATCACGGTCAGCTTGGAAATCCGAGTCTGAATAACCTAAAGGCATTAGACTATCTGCATGGTAAACTAGACTATAATCTCGAGTTATTTTCAGGTACTTGAGTATATGCTTTACCGCAGTCCAATGAGCTTGTTCAGGTTAGATCGATATCTTGCTACTATGCCCACCGTGACAGCGTATATCGTGTCTCGACATAGCATTGCATACATGAGACTTCCCACGGCGGAAGCGTAATGAACTTGTCTCATTTTCTCTATCTCCTTTGCAGTCATAGGTGAATGTTCCTTAGATAAAGAAGCACCATGCCTGAAAGGTAGCAATCCTTTCTTGGCGGTCTGCATACTAAAATGAGTAATCACAGTATCAATGTAAGACGCCTGAGATAAGCTCAACATTTTCCATTTGCGATCTCGGTAAACCTTGATCCCAAGAATGTACACTGCATCTCCTAAGTCATTCATTTGAAACTGATCGAATAACCAACTCTTTACGTCTGATAACAGCTTCACATTGTTGCCAAGTAAAAGGATGTCATCTACGTAAAGTGCAAGAAACACCACATCACCGTTGACATCTAAACGATACACACAACTTTCGCTAGGCAACTGGGTAAATCCATAGGATTTTACCACTTCATTAAAGCGTAAGTTCCAGGATCATGAAGCTTGCTTAAGTCCATAAATGGACTTCTTAAGCTTCCATACTAGGTGTTCTTCACCCTTCACCACATAACCTTCGGGTTGCTGCATATAGATGTCTCTACCTTCTTCAAGGTAACCGTTTAGAAAAGCGATTTTCACATCCATTTGCCAAACCTCAAGGTTTATGGGCTGTTATGGTCAAGAATTCGATGGACTTGAGCATTGCTACAGCTAAAAGTCTCATCGAAATCGATGCCCTCAACTGAGTGTACCTTTTCGCCACAAGCCCCGGCTTTAAAAGCCAAACCTCTCCATTCAATCTCTTCCTCTCAGATACCCACTTACTACCTATGGCTTCCTTGCCATCTAGTAGTGGTGTCTTTCAGATACATCCATAGTCGTTATGGACTCAATTTCTAAGTCCATAGCGGTGTGCCATGATCTTGCATCGCTGTCTTCTATCGCCTCACCGTATGTCCATGGGTCGATTATTTTCCGCCGCTTCTTCGACTAAACCAAGATTCACCAACGAACATGAATCACTCGGGCCGACGAACAACCCTCCCACTACGACGAGGCGCCATCGCACAATGGCAGCGGTGGGTGCAGAACTTGTGGTTCTCTATCTGCACAACTTGTCGGATAGGAGCCATTTGTACGGCCGGTATCTCCAAAGGGAACTCGACCCACTTCAATTTTTGAAGTATCCGTGTCGATCCTCCCACTAGACACCCACATCTCGCACTTTCGCTTAATTGGTGACGGAATACGATCATCTTCTAATTCTTGAAGAATGATTTCAACTTTGATTTATGGTTTTTCATATAATCCTCTTCTAAGAATCGGCATTAATGCTAATAATGACCTTCCGATCCTTAGGACTATAGAAATAACCACCCTTCATTCCTCTAGATAGCCAATAAAATGCCTTGCATCGATCTAGACTCCAACTTGTCACCCTTCTTGTTCAAGACATGTGTCGGACTATCCCATATCCTTATGTGGTTTAAACCAGCTTCATACCAAACCACAACTCGAACGGGTCTTTCGATCGACTTGATGATACTAGATTTAGCAAGTATGTCACTGTTTCTAAGGCATACCCCGTAATCTAAATAGGCAATGTTGCATAACTCATCATCGATCTAACCATTTCTAAGAGAGTCCTATTTCTTCGCCCGACACACCATTTTGATGTGGTGTGCCGGTGTAGTGAGTGGGAGATAATCCCACACTTCACCAAATAGTCCATAAACTCATTATCGAGGTATTCGCCACCGCGATCGCATCGCAGCGACTTGATACTTTTACCAAGCTTCGCCTTCACTTCCGCCTTAAATTTTTGAATTTCTCAAAGCATTCAGACTTGCGGTGAAGTGTATATGTATCCGCACCTTGAGTAATCGCCAATGAAAGTGACAAAATACTGCATTCTCCACGAGCTTGTGTGGACATCGGTCCACACAGTCGAATGGACTAACTCCAACACTTTTTCGATCTATATCCTTCGCTTCGAAGAAGGGTCCGGTCGACATCTTTCCTTCTATACGTGATTCGCAGATGGGAACGGAGTAATCGTGAGATCACCCAACGCCAATTTTAGCCGCCTGGATCACTACAAAAAAACGCTAACAAATGACGGAAAATTCGTCGCTAAACATTAACAATCCGTCAAAAAATGTAATCATGACGGATCGTAGACGATTTATTCCGCTCTAAAAGCCTCGTTGTTACGAAGACAACGACGGTAAAAATTCGTCGCAAAATTTTGCAACGGACTTGCGACGGAAAACTCCGTTGTTGAAAGTTAGTCGCTTGACTCGCCGCTTGTTACGCCGAATTAACGACGAAAAGTGCGCGTCGCTAGTTACGACGGAATATTTTCCGTCGCTAAATTATTTGGGAAATTCGTCAGAGATCCATCGTGAAATAACGACGGACTTTTTATGTCGCTATATAATTTCGTCAGAATTGAGTCTCGCATCCGCCGCAAAATCTATTCGTGTGTCCGTCAGAACTGTCAGAAATAACGACGGAATTTTTCCGTCGCTAAAAAGTCCGTCAGAGATCCGCCGTTGTTACACCACGACAAATTAGGTTGTGTTCCGTCTCAACCGCCGCAGCTCCGACTTAATTCCGCCTCTATTCCGCCGCTATACTTAAAATAATTCGACAGCCAGTTTCAGATTAGGTTTTACCCGTGTTTTTTACCTATTCAATACATCCACAATCATCACAAATCCATCCACAATCCATCCAAATCACAATCCAAATCATCACAAATCCACAATCATCACAAATCCACAATCCAAATCACAAATCCACAATCATCCACAATCCATCCACAATTATTCAATACATCCACAACTGATAATTCACAACAACTATTCGACACGGAGTTATAAATCCAAATCTAAATCCAATTCAACAATTCAACAATCCAAATCCAATAACAACAATTCAACATATCCATAAATGAAGTAAAACGAAAGATAGGAATCAAGATGGTGGAGGGGTGGTCGAGGTCCGATCGCTACTCGAGCCCGATAGGAATCGCCTGAATACCTCCCGCTGAGCTTCTAACCGAGCTTGAAGACGTTGAAGCATCCGTGCATGCTCACTCTGTGCTTGAATCCTCGACTCACCGCTTCACGCCTCTTTCTCCACCGTAGTTGCTCACCATCCGCTCTCTCTAACCGCATCCGCTCCTCCATCTCCGCTAACTGCCTCGATATCCGTGAGACTCCATACGAGATGTCGCTATAGAGCCGGAACTAGAGTCGCCTCCATGAATGTACGTGAGAGAGAACCAAAGACCAAACAATCTCTTTTTCTTCGATGCAGCCCGAGTATACCCTTGAGGATCCGAGTCCTATCTACTGGCTCTCATCCGAATGGCTTGAGTCAAAATCAACTTGGTCCTCCACCGCCTCCCCGTATTTGCAAGAAAATCGCTTAAGTTTCCAAATAGAAGTTATTTTTACATCATTACCATATTTAATATTTAATCTACTTACCGCGATGCTACGGGCCTTCCCATCTCAGATAACTTCCATCGGGAGCGACATGATATTTCGAAAACATCCACCGGACCTCGTAAATATGGACTCCACGTTCTCGCCTATTCATTCATTCAAACATTATTAATGTACACGTAGGTAAATTATAATAAGTATTTGTGTGCATATAATAGAGGCTGATTGCTACTTAAAAATAAGAAAATTAAACAAGCTTCATTAATGATGTTTTAATCCAATTAGTTTGTATGCCTAATAACTTAGCAATTAATGATTATGATATATGTGAGGCGGAAAGAAGAACAACATTAAAACCTAAATTTAATTCAAAACTAAATACTTACAATGTTTGGTAGCATAATCTAAAGCACATCCGAGCCACCCCCGTGCTTAACGATCCCCGCCCCTCACCATCCGGCTCGTCATCCTACTCCTCCTAGCTTTTTCCGCCTTAGTCTCGCACCTCAAGTCGATTCCAATAATCCCGCCACGCAGCCAATCCGATCCGGGAATGAATGGAGGTGGCGCGTCCTCACCAGGCTCTCGATCTTATGAATAAGATCCTTATATCTCACCGCCGCCTTTTGGCACCATGCACGTAGACTACTTCAAGAGACAAACCAAGATCCCAACAGTAAATAATTAAAGCATAAATTTGAAAATGATACATTTGAACCTTATTGTCTTTGGATTTATTTTGGTCAATTATTTTAGTCAAAATTAATTCCTAATGAAAGTATCCATTTCATTCAGTTCCGCTTTGTCATCTTCTTTCGCACTAAAATGACCCTTCAACTAATTAATAACCATTTTCATAATCATAAATTAAGTAAGTCTGTGTGGTTTGCAAAAGAAGTATTTTGTTGATTAACTTTCCAAGTCAACTAAGGAAGGACGTGTGAGTGCAAAGTGAGTGAAGGAACATATGGTCTATACATTTGAGAACATTTGTTGTTATTCACTATTAAAATTCTATATCCACTATCCTAATATTAGGTAGACCTACTCACTACACCATAAACCCAACACCAATTAAAAAGTTATATATATATATATATAGTCATATTCAAATAAGAACCATTATCGAACAATCTATAACTAGTAACAAAAGAGTAAATATAAGTGTTACAAACTTATCAACCTTAAACATCAATTGTGTGAGTGGCATTAATTGCTAAATATCATTATCAACAAGGAGACAAACTTATTGAACCTTAAACATCATTTTCAACATAAGGATATAAATATTATCAAATTAACTATCACTTAGTCTAAATAAACCAATATACTGAATGTAAATCAATAATACCGGAAGTCTTGAAAATACACCCGCCTCGATCCTCGTGGACCAATTTCAACCGAAACCCCGATGGTTCATGACCTTCTTGAACGACTCAAGAATCACATGTGCAACATCATGCGATGGACATAAAATCCTACAATTGAGTTAAAATAATATACATTATATTCAAATAAGTACAATTGAGTTAAAAATAATCTAATTAAACTATAGGTACCCATTCACAATAGTCAAGGTCTTCTTCCCCATCGCCCCGATGTCCGCACCCACCGCTGACCCTCTCCTCCACCTATCGTAAGTCCTCCTACCGAGGCGCCAACTCCTTCATCCGAGGAGGTAGATGCGTAAATATTCCCACGATCACTAGACCGACTCCTCTACCTCGCCCCCGACTTGCCATCCGAAAATAGATTTGCACGTTACTTTAATAATTTTTATTCTTCAAAAGTTATCAATTGTGCTGAATTTTGTTTCATAGCTATTTGTTTAAACATTATCATCGAAAAGTTACATCTACAATATCTTTCAAGGTAATTCTTGTTTCTTTTCCTATAAAGCTTTTGACAATAGATTCATTGAAATGTGTTGATCGCAGAGAAAACTTACTTTCTTATGCTTCGTAATGGTTGTTCATTGTATTTTAGCTTATACTTCTAAATTTGCGGTTTGATGTTGTATTCATTGATGTGTCCTATTGCATGATAATATTTGAATATTTTTGCTTATCACCGATGTGTACACATTCATTATCTAATTGTTATATCTAGGTCGAGTATCAGTCCTCGACCATGGTTCGAGGCATCCAAATCAAATCTTGAGTAGAGAATTGTTATGTTTGACTTGTAATGCATTAGTAAAGTGGGAGAAGAGGTAATGGTTCGTGAATTGTTGTGCTATCTTGTTATACTCGATAACCGTAATAGAGAGAAGCAATGGTTGTAGCAAAAGATGATCCGCTCGGATGGCAACAAAAAAGAGAGAAAGAGAGAGAGGTCCGGGTATTGATTATACCTTGAAAAGTCAAATTGCAGAGAAATGCATCACCGCAGCAAAGATAATTCGACCCTATTCATCTCCATCATAATCATCATCATTCAATGTATTATCATTTTCTCGATTCCGATAATTCATATGAATCGATTCCGACAATTCATCATCTTCGATCGATTAGTCATCCGCTTCTTCTATGTCTATCAAAGTGCCGTCGGATGAACTCGTGTCATGTCATCATCAACCACTACACTTGTAATTAAAGGCATTTCATCCTCTTGAAATGGCGAGGTACTATCGAACTAGATGATTCATCCGAGACTTCCACATTAGCTCTCGCTTAATTTTGCATACATCCCACCAATCCTTTGTAGATTGTTTTAAACTCGGATAAGGACAATAGTATACTTGAACGGCTTGTGTGGCAAGGACAAACGGTTCATACTTATTATAACTTCGCCTATAATTCACGTAAACCAATTTGTATTCAAGATGCACCGATGTCCCCAATCGTGATGGATCAAACCACTCGATCTAAACATTGTTACGGCCTTCATAGGTAGCCCATGGTATTCCAACTCACAAACCTCCAAGAATCGCCCATAAAAATCGAGTTCATTCTTGTTCCGCACCATAAGTTTCACCTTTAATGAACACACCACTATTCATGGTGGCTCTTCAGTGTCCCATGCTCTAACGTGTGAAATTTATACCCATTTATGTAGTACCGGATACGCCTTAATCATCGGAGAAGGCCCTTTGCTAAATCCAATATGAATGGATCGACGACATTGTTGGTATGGTCTTTGACCCAAATCCAACAAATCAATAAACATCTATCAACTGACCGATTAAATATTACAAAAGGTTATGGTTAATGGAATATATACTCACATATGTATCAAACCAATGTGAGAAGTTTCACGATTTCCTTTTCAATCTCGGAGGAGGAGATCCGTGGATGTAATTGATCGAGCTAAAACACACTCAAATTCACCGCAATCGCACGAGGTAATCGTGGCGTGGTAAGTTAACACAGTCGCCTCAAGGAAAACTTAACAGGGCTTATTGTTCGTGTCGCACACAGAAAGCGATTAAAACCTAAACATTCTAATGCCAACATGGGTTTGGAACATGCAAGAATTGAAATACGAGAAATTAAACAGCGATCCTAAGCTAGGGGTTGTCAATCCCGAGCTAAACTAATAAAGCGATAAATCTAGACTAGGGGTTGTCAATCCCTAGTTGAACTACGAAAGCAGGATAAATTGAAAGCGGTAAACAAAAGCATATGCAATCATATTATTCATAGGGTTTGTCATTCCCTAATCAGAATCAAATTGCAAATAAACGAAAGCAGGAAATCATTACGCAATATAAATCAACGGAACATGAAAATCCAATCCACTGTCACTATGAATTGAATTGACAAAAATCATCTAACAATAATACTGTGAAAATTAATCCGAAAGACTGATAAATCCCAAAACATAAATTGATAAATAAATCATTCGATGAAAACTAGAAACAGGAATTAAAGCTAACAATTATCTGTGTTGTGTTGCCTGAAGAAATCTGGAAGAGCTCTGAAGAACAATGGTGAAAAGAAGCCGCGGCTGCGCCCGGAGAAAAACAAAACTCCCGAAGACGCCTTTAACCTAAGCGCGTGTATATATATATAAATAAAAAGTGAGCGCCGGTTTAATGTGAGCGCTCGTAAAACGCTCGACAAGTGAGCGCTGCTCGTTGAGCGCGCTGAAATTGGAATCGCTACCGAGAAACAGCCTGAACCGAGTTTGATTGAACGCCAAGAAGCTGGCCGAGAAGCCCGAACCGCGCTTGGGTTGAACGCCAAGAAGTTGGCGCCGAGAAGCCCGAACCGCGTTGGGTTGAGTGGCGCTGAAAACAGATGAACATGGAGGAATCATGCTCAAAATTGTGAACGCGCTTTCAGTTTTGGAGGCTGACAGCAGGTGAACCGGCGTTCACATGTGAACCGGCGTTCGCTGGGCGTGCATTTGCGCGAATGCGCGCGGCGCGCGGGCGCGCGCGCGCGCGAGACTGCTTTGCGCAGTGTTTTGTTTTGGCCCGCTCTCCTTCGCCTGAACTCCGATTTGCACACGGTTTCTCCCACGGACTCCTATCACAACGTACTTTACTTATGAAGGAAAAACCTTGATTCCTTCTCCAAAAGTCATGAGAATCATTGAAAGTGTTCAGCGCCGGCGCGCGACTTGGGCGAGCGGAGTGCACGTGCGCGACTTTGAAGAAATGATCCGCTCTCCCTCGTCCGAACTCCAATTGCGATCCGCTTGCACCTATGAACTCCTGTCGCGATGTCTTCAATATACCTGATCCTTGGCACATCCAATTCATCCTATTTTAATGCCGTTTTCTACAAAACATCGAAACAACGGTAAGTCCGAATCGATCAATACTAATCAAAACGACGGCATAAATAGGACAAACCATAGAAAATGACACGAAACAATACCAAGAATCATCACAAAATCATACTAAACAACTCCCCACACTTATCCATTTGCTTGTCCTCAAGCAAAGTCTATACTAATAAGAGTCTAAAATAACTCATGCAACTTTACTCTTATTCTAATCAATCAAACCTTATTGCACTTCCCCACACTTGGTATTTACGAATTCAAAGATAATGCTAAATAAATCAAGAACGACAATTGATTTCCAATAAATAAAAAGTAATCTCGCTCGCACCCAACTCTCCGTTAGGGGTGAACTAACTAACGTGGTCACCTTTAGCAACAAGTTTCTTTTATAAAGCACAAAGAATGTTTTAATGATTTTGGAATAATATTCAAAGGTGCACTCGATGAACTCGAGTCTCCTAACGTGGTTTCCCATGTCCATTTCTCAAATTACGAGAAAGAGGGACATAATCCTATCCTCCATTTCAACAATCTTAACAAGATATCGGAGCTTTCATTCTCCTCATTTTCTTCTTGTTTTCACATTTTTTTTCATTATATATAAATGAAACAAGTATATAGCAACCACAATGTTAACACTACCCTAACATTAGCCGGACAAATCACATCAATTTCCCTATTCATTTCCTATCAATCACGCCTCGTCAATTCACATTATACTCAAATCATATATCACCAAAAGTTTCGAAATTCAAAATCGGTTTGACTAATACCACGTAGTTCAACAGACAAATCAAGATCCTAACTTACTCGAGATAGACAAAGCTTACGTCCAAACAATCAAAATAAGCACAAGGGCACGCCATTAAGCATACGAAAACTATATATCACGCCCACAAAACCAAATACTATCAACTCCCCACATTTAAATCGAAGATCGTCCCAAAGTGCTCAAAACATTAAAACAAGAAATAATAAGGGACGAGAACTTCCTCGAAGTTGGTCGAACCAACGGCTTGCCCATTCTCAACATATCATATTCCATAAGACATCTCCCGCATACGAAAAAGACAAAACATGTATTAAAAAAAGGACACGAAATAAAAGATAAAAGAAAAAAGAAAACAAAACAAAACTTGGGTTGCTTCCCACGGAGCGCTTGTTTAACGTCATTAGCTCGACGTGTTTATTAGAGCAACGATGGTGGTCAATGGCGGTCCGCCATAATCATGATGCCATGAGCTCCATCGGTGCCCTGCAGGACTATACCAAGTGTTGCTCCAGATAGGCATAGACACCCTTTATCGCCAGCCTTCGTAAAAGTGCTTTCACCACCTCTATAAGCACCGAGGTCAACTCCGCTTTCTCCAAAATTAGAAGCTCCGAAAAGATCACCGCTTCCCTTGCTCATCCTCCACGAACACATACTTCATCGGTAGTTCCTTCAATACCATTGTGGGTCCGGGCATGCTAACAAATTCCCTTCCCAATCCTCTTCATCAACCGCAACCACACGAACTACCTCAACCGTGTTCTCAATGGTCGGCTCATACTTTTCGGAGTCTAACCCGAGACTACCACCTCTTCCTCCTTTTCTTGTGGTGGCGTAATATCTTCAAATGGCTCTTCCACAACACGATCATCCGCTCGATCACCTGAAGGGCAACGACCGCCGAGCCTGCGGGGTGGCTCGAAGTTCTCTCATCGCAAGTTGTCGCTGATACTCAACCAACTTCACAGCCATCACCCCACACGTGCCTCTAAACGCCAAGAGTTGCGCCTCTATCATCCAATGGCGAACTCGATGGTCATTGGTCGCTCGAGCCTCATAAAGTGAGCTTCGAGGCCCCTATCGCATCTTGTTGTAGCTACCGTCCATCTTCTCGCCATCATTTCTAATTTTGCTTGCAAGCGCCTCGATTTTAGTGTCGCCAAGATCCAATCGTTGGTGGCGAGTCTCGAATCAATTCGGTCTCCATATTATCCAACGGATACCTCCGAGTGGTGGTGGATGTGGTGGAGAAAAATACCCCGTTGTGGGTGGTACCCTTTGTTGCATGGAGGTTGTGGTCATTGTGGATCAAAATATCCATAGTCGTCAGGTCCCAACATCTCGAATCGGATGTGGTTCCCACCATTCGAATCGGATCGAGGAGGCTGTTGCTGCTGTGGATCCCACCATCCCAAATCGGGTTGTGGATCCCAATATTCCAGGTTTGGTTGATTATTCCACCCCGAACCATATTGTTGCTGGTAAGGCTCAAATTCCTGTCGAGGTTGGAATCCATGTGCGTCATAGGCCCCGGCGTTGCCGTCAAAAGCATACATCTTCCATCAAACGGCGGCAACCTAGCATTCACAACACTCACACAAAAATGGATCACGCGCAACTGGAGTATAACAAAATAAAACGAAAAGAAAACAGAATAAACAACACAAACAATATGCCTAAAGTTTTCCCAAGAACGGCGCAAAAATTGATCGAGCTAAAACACACTCAAATTCACCGCAATCGCACGAGGTAATCATAGCGTGGTAAGTTAACACGAGTCGCTCTCAAGGAAAACTTAATGGCTTATTGTTCGTGTCGCATACGTAAAGCGATTAAAACCTAAACATTCTAATGCCAACATAGGTTCGAACATGCAAGAATCAAATACGAGAAATTAAACAACCATCCTAAGCTAGGGTTGTCAATCCCGAGCTAAACTAATAAAGCGATAAATCTAGACTAGGGGTTGTCAATCCCTAGTTGAACTACTGGCAGTGATAAATCGAAAGTGTAAACAAAAGCATATGCAATCATATTATTCATGTGGTTTGTCATTCCCTAATCGTAATCAAATTGCAAATAAACGAAAGTTAGAAATCATTACGCAATATAAATCAACGGAACATGAAAATCCAATCCATCGTCACTATGAATTGAATCGACAAAATCATCTAACAATAATATTGTGAAAATTAATCCGAAAGACCGATAAATCCCAAAACATAAATTGATAAATAAATCATTCGATGAAAACTAGAAACAGAATTAAAGCTAACAATTATCGTGGTTGTGGTTGCTCAAGAAACTGGAAGAGCTCAAGAACAATGGTGAAAAAAGCCGCGTCGCCCGGAGAAAAACAAACTCCCAAGACGCCTTTAACCTAAGCGTATATATATATAAATAAAAAGTGAGCCCGTTTAATGCGAGCGCTCGTAAAACGCTCGACAAGTGAGCGCTGCTCAAGTTGCGCATTGAAATTGAATCGCGCCGAAACAGCCTGAACCGGCGTTGATTGAACGCCAAGAAGCTGGCGCAGAAGCCTCGAACCGGCGCTTGGGTTGAACGCCAAGAAGTCGGCGCCGAGAAGCCCGAACCGGCGTTGCTGAGCTGGCGCCGAAAACAGATGAACAAGGAGTGAATCGGCATTCAAAATTGTGAACGCTGCTCAGTTTTGAGGCTGACAGCAGGTGAACCGGCGTTCACATGTGAACCGGCGTTCGCTGGGCGTGCATTGCTTGTGAACGCGCGGCGGCGCGGGCGCAGGCGCGCGCGACACGCTTATGCAGTGTTTTTGTTTTGGCCCGCTCTCCTTCGCCTGAACTCCGATTTGCACACGGTTTTCTCCTACGGACTCCTATCACAAATTTACTTTTATGAAGGAAAAACTTGATTCCTTCTCCAAAAGTCATGAGAATCATTGAAAGTGTTCAGCGCCGGCGCGCGACTTGGGCGAGCGGAGCGCACGCGGCGCGACTTTGAAGAAATGATCCGCTCTCCTCGTCCGAACTCCGAATTGCGATCCGCTTGCACCTATGAACTCCTGTCGCGATTCTCTTCAATATACCTGATCCTTGGCACATCCAATTCATCCTATTTTAATGCCGTTTTCTACAAAACATCGAAACAACGGTAAGTCCGAATCGATCAATACTAATCAAAACAACGGCATAAATAGGACAAACCATAGAAAATGACACGTAAAACAATACCAAGAATCATCACAAAATCATACTAAACAGTAATCTTTTCAAGAAATCGATAAACAAACTTCAAAAATAAATAGTTATAATTAGTATTTAAATAGTTATACTAATTGAAAGTTATACAAGGTGAAATTATAAATACTTACTTTAAATAGTTCTCCCAACTTCAACGCAATTCAATAGCACATATAATCGAGCAAAGATCATACTCACTCGAATCTAGATATCTCTTCGACATTTTTCCAAAAGGGCGTCCACCTTGCTTGAATATTGAAAGCATATCTGGGAAGTCTTCATGCCTAATATCTCCCCCAACATTATAATTACGAGGCACATTCTTATGTTTGGTTCTTACGTGACCCTCAAAATAATAAGAACAGAATGTTGATGCTTCTTCTACTAAGCACGCATTGCAAATAGAACCTCCACTGAGCTTTATTTCACGTTGTTTTTCAACTTACGTAAGTATCTATCAATGTATATAAAAAAGATTAATAGTTATATGTGTATATTTATACATATGGACAACAATTGTTAAAGTGGTCGTTTTACCTTTCAAATGGATACATCCATCGGTATTGAACGAATTAATACGAGCTTCATCTCGCTAGATGGACTGGTAGATGTTCCATTGAATCAAGAAACTAGAGGAATATACGCCGAGTCAGCATAAAATGACCGAATATTTTCAAGTTTGCACATGTCCTCAAGTTTGATGTTTCGAGATGTCAAATCTTTGAAAATAAACTTAATTCGCTATCGCTTTCCAAACATTAGTGGGAGAAGTTCTCAAATGCAATCGAGTATACGTTGCATAAAAACATGGCATCGTGACTCTTCATCCCAAACATCTTCAATTTGGTCATGTCTACACATCTCGCCCATATTTGAGGAATACCCGTCTGAAATCTAAGACCTTTCACCCATTCGCACAAGACTTTTTCTCATGTTTGTCAAGTGTGTAAGAAGCTTTTGATACTTGCCTCACGACTCATTCATCTTCAAATCGGTCTATTGCAAGACAAATTAAGTTCTTTCTCGATTTGCTCGTATCTTCGCCTTACCCGAATATTCATCACGTTGTTGAACACATTATCAAATACATTCTTCTCTATGTGCATGACATCCAAATTATGTCGAATCAAAAGAGAACTCCAAGACGGTAAATCCCTAATATACTCCGCTCCTCCAACCACTACCAAAATATTTGGAAATACTATTATTTATTGCATCACTACCCATTTCACCACCTTCACTAGTCCCATTCCTTCAATCCTAGATAATAGTTCTTCTCCCGATAGCGCTCAGTGGACTACTAGTAATCACCGTATTCTTTCTCGAATCCTCTTTCGTCCCTTCCGAATTGGTGATCGGATTTAAAACTTCGATGATTATCAAACCATGATCGCTACCACTTTTTGGTAAAGTAAACGCCAAGATCCTCCATGCAATGTGGACAAGCTAACCTTCCAATTGCATCCATCCGCATAACATAGAGTACGCAGGAAAGTCACTAATTGTCCAAAGCAATGCAGACGATCTGAAAATTTTGTTTCAATGAGACATCATATGTAAGGACACCGCTTCCCACAAATCTACTAATTCAAATTAATGGTTGCAAGAACACATCAATCTTTTCTTTTCGATTACGTGGCCCTCGCACTAGAATTGTGAGAAACATATATTTTTCCTTCATACACATCCATGGAGGAAGATTATAAGGAGTAACGATAACAGCCATGAAGAATATTGTTGTCCCGATTGACCAAAAGGTTGGAAACCATCGATCGAAAGACCCAATCTAACATTACGAATCTCGATTCAAACAAAGGAAACTTCATGTTCAAATGTTTCCATGCAGTGTGTTCACGGATGGCGATGACCCCATCATCAATCGACGATGCATGCCAAAGCATATTCTCCATTGTAGCCTCGATGCATACAATCTCTCAGAGTCGAGGAGTAAGAGGAAAATAATACATCTTCTTACATGGAATTTGTGATTTCTTTCGAGTTTCGATGCTCGATTATTGCTCTTCAAACGTGGATGCTCACAAACTTTACATCTCGTCAATTCAATCTTGTCGCCAAGAAATCATGCAATTATGTGGACAACAATCTATCTTGTGCACAGCAATCCCATGCCACGCAACAATTTCTTCGTCTTTGTAGAAGTCATCGTGTACAAGATTACCATCCGGATTTGTCTCTTTCACGAGTTCTGTTATTTGATCAAAACCTTTCTCAGATATATTATTCTCAGCTTTCCAACTCAGAAGTCGAGCCACAACAGATAATTGTGAATGGTTTGAGCAACCTGGCCACAACGGTTTATCGACAGCGTCCAACATGTCGTAAAATTTCCGTGCCTCAGCATTTGGTTCCTCTTCAGGCTCGGCAAAGTTAAACCGAGGACCAAAAAGATCCATTACCATCATCCGATACGCATTTGATTGAGGTCGGGTGATACCGCATCGCGGATCTATACTCACATTTGTCTCCCTCGAAAGATCCAAGTGTTATAATTGAACAAATCAAAATTTTGAAACGTGATATCGCACGTATCTTATACTTGATAAGGTATATTATCGCACTTCTTACAAGGACACTTGATCTTTTCCCCATCCATGAATGATAGTTGATTACTAGCAAACTCAATGAAGTTTTCAAGTCGCCAAGAAAATCATGATTTAATCCACCACGAGTACTAAAACGCTTATACATCCATTCACGATTCGACTCATCACGAGGAAGTGGAAATGGGATTCGAAGGAGAGGCAAATGTTCTGTCATGGGAAATGGATTCGGAAGGAGAAGCAAATCTTGGGAGATGAATGTTCGCAAATGTTGGGAGATGAAGTGAGAGGCAAATATTCGAGTACCAACTACTAAGCCCGACTTTAATTTGGTTAATGATTTGGAAGTACATTTGGTTAATGATTTGGAAGTACATTTGTAAGAGGAGAGAATTTAGGTGAAAGAGATGTCGATAACTCTATTTATTGGTAAATAGAGGTATCGCGGCATAATTTTCTAATGTTTGGTTATGTTAGGATAATATTTAGACGCAAAGACAAGATACTCATATTCGGATCCAAGTCTATTTCACGCTTCATAACAAAAAGGTTCTCACGTTATAGAAATAGAAATGCACGAGACATATACTATATAAAAAGTAACAAGGATGCATGTCAACATGAAACCAATTTGTCGAGGTATAAAATCGATGCATAAATATAAATCACCAAATAGTCAAAACACATGATTAGTCTTATTTTCTTTGATAAAGAGAGCAATCAAAAATTCTCTCCCAACCCCTTCATGTGGGACATGTGATGTAAATGATCACAACATTAATATATATAGCAATACATATAAATATTAATGGTGTGATCACTTACATCACATGTGAAGGGGTTAGGAGAGGAATTTTTTGTGATTGCTACTCTTTTATCAAAGAGAAATAAGACTAATCATGTGTGAACTTTTTCTATTTGGGAATAATAGTAACCTATAAATGATCAAAATCAAATAGAATTTTTTTGATTTGGTTAAGTTTGATTTTTAGTCTATATGGTTCAATAATTAATTAAGATAGATTAATTTAATTATAATAATTAATAATGCAGTTATGTTTGATAACCGGACAAAGCGACCTCGGCCGTAAAGGAAAGGATAAATATTTTCAAATAATTTCCTGGTTTTAACAAGAAAAAATGAAAATGAAAAAAGAAAACCATCATAAAAAACCAAAACATTTTGTTAGTTTTTCAGTAATCCAAGCATTCATTTATACTTATCGGCTATAATATTGGATCCAAAATCTGTGGGCCACTTTATCTTGCTTCTTCACTACTGACCGACCATAATCCAATACATCTTTCCTTTTTTGTTCATTTAACTTGTAACGGTTGGCTGTTCTCAACGGTCATTTACACATTTTGCCTTTTCAAGATAATAGAATAGTGATAGTTTATGCGGTGTTTAGAGTATGATTTGGTTAACCGATTATTTAATTAAACTAAAATAAATTGACTATACAATTTCTTTATGGTTCGATTAACCTCTAAGAAATGAAATCAAGGACAAAAAATTGTTTATATGTTAACCTGAAAATTAAATTGTTTAACTGATTATCCAATATTTAACCATAACAATAAAAAGTTACACTTTTGTGTATAATTCAATAAATATAAATTATAAATCTCAAACAAAGGATCACTCACTATTAAAGAAGACTCACAGAACTTGTAAGTGTCATCAAGTGTGGATTTAAAAATATTATAAATAATTCAAGTATAAAAGTAACAACCACAAAGCATAGTTACAGAAAATAATCTAATATAACATTTATATAATATATATAATTAATGTTTTCATAATTATCTATGGATATCGCTTTGTTCGGTTAATCACGATTTTTATAAGTAAAAACGAAACCTACCGCAACCTCGTTTTTGCAATTAGAAGAACAAAAACTAATCATCCAATTCAATTAACCATATTTTCAAGATGGTTTGTCGATCCGATCGATTTTGGATTTTTTGCTCACCCTCGCTTTATTCGATCGCACTATTGGCTAATTTTTAAAATATTAAAGGAAATATTATTTATTTTTAAAAAAATTGTAATCTAGCACAAGAGAAAATTTTGAGATTGGAACCTAAGAAAATATTCGTATAATTTATGAAATTATGTGAAATGGTTAAATACACTTTATGCCTTTAACAATTTTTGACCCAATGTCAATCTCAAATATTTAACCATTTTTAAATACACTCTCTGAAATACTAATTTCATTTTACCCTATTTATTTTATAACTTCGATTTTCTCTTTTCAATTTTCACTATTCAAATTAAAATGTACTGATACTTGATATACTACATTAAATAAATATAGGACGTGACAAGTGTAGTATGTGATATCTTGGTGTGTATTAGACTACATGTAACATTTCAATAATTGGCATATATTAAGGTTGCTCAGAATTATGGACACTCTCTAATTATATTTTGAAATTATATACACAAACAAAATACATTTAATTAATTTATAGCTAGAATGTAATCACAATTCACAATAGAGATTCTGAATCTCTATATATCTGTAATCTCAATGCGCCAATTGCACTCCACCTACTTGTTATTCATCAACATATTAAATTTTATTGATGATTTCTTTATCCAAAAAGAGAGAATAAACCGTAATAACAAACATATAGACTAACTGCATTATTAATTATTGAACCATATAGACTATCTTAATTATTATATGGTATTATTGAACCAAAGAGAGATCAAACATAACTGCATTATTATCGAATACCTTTTACCTCCTAGACTAGATGCTAAGTTGTTGTCACGAGGATTAATAACTATCGTATAATCAAATATTCGATAAATAATATGAACATCCATTTGCATCCAATATACCAATACATACCAATACATACCAACACATACCAATATGAACATCCATTTGCATCAAATCATTTAATTATACATCCAATATACCAATACATACCAATATACCAATATACCAATATATACAAATACATACATATATACTAATAATTCCATATATACAAATACATACATAAATACATACATATATACCAATATATACAAATACATACATAAATACATACATATATACCAATATATAAATCAACAAATACATATATACAAATACATATATACTCATACTGACGGAAGGCAGGCATGGCGGGCGACGACGGCACGGGTTGGGGCTAAGGGCGGGCTTGGGCGGAGGCATGGGTACACGGCCAAGCTGGGCGGCAGCAGCTGAGGCTTCATGGGCACGGCGGAGGCGGATACGACGCTGCCATGGGCGAGGGTCGGGATGGGGGGGGATCGGATGAGCTAGGGTTTGAAATTTGCACGCAGAGTAATGAAATGGGAAGAACGCGTCGTAATATAATTTATTAACGCCGGATTAGCGACGGAAAATATCCTCGCTATATTTAAAACACTTTAGCGACGCACTAACGACGGAATAATGTTAACGACGGACATAATCCGTCGTTAAAATGTGTTAAAAATTAAAATGATAAAACTGCTAATATAACGACGGATCGAGTCCGTCGTTAAGACCTACCGACGGACTAACGATTTAAATATTCCGTCGTTGTAATTTTCGACGAAAAATTATAAAACATTAATTTTAACGATTTTAATCTATTACTTCGTAAATTTTATTTATAAAAATAAAACTAAAATTATATTAACGACGGAATAAACCGTCGTAATAGTAATTAAAAATAAATAAATAAAATTGCTAATTTACGACGTATTAGATACGGTTATTTAAAGTTTACAATAAAAATAAATAAAAATCGTTAATTTAACGACGGATTGTGTCCGTCGTTAAATTAACGACGGATCAACGACGATGTGCCGTCGTTATATGTTTGCTGCGAAATAGTACCGCCAAATTGCGCCTCAAATACGCCGCAAGTCCGTCGTTATTTTCTTTCGCTTGTGTTCGCCGCTAATCCGTCACCGAATGACGACCCAAATTTTTAACGTCGCTAATCCGTCGCTGTTCGCGCGTTTTTTTGTAGTGGATCCTATTTAGATTGATGTGACCTAATCTAAGATGCCAGAGAAAAGTGGTGTCATCTTGTGAAGAAAACTTTCTCTTTTTAAGATTTGATGTAGATGCAACATAATTAAAGGTATTATGTTTGGCAGAAATAGTATAAAGCGAATTATATAAAGTGCCCCCACAGATAACTTCGTCATTTCTTATGATAGAAACACCACTATAAAAAACAACTGAATATCCATGAATAAATAGTTTCGAAACTGAAATAAGGTTTGCCAAAACTCCGCACATATAAAACGCCTTTCAATACTAAAACAGTTTATCAAAACATAAAGTAACATCTCCGATTGCAACGGCCTCGACTTTAGCGCGTTGCCCATGGAGATCGTTATCTCGCCATCACACAACTCCCTTGTCCGCAGTGAACCCTGCAAGGTGTAACAAACATGATCAACAGACCAGATCTACTACCCATGAATGAGTAGAACAAGTCGCTAAACATGTTTCCGTTGCTAAAGCAAATGGTGTACTTGAGCCTCGAGCTTGGGGCACTTAGCCTTCCAATGCCCGCCTCACCGCACTAAACATTTGCCCTTCTCCTTTGGTTTTTCAAACCGGTAGAGCCCTTTGTATTACTCCCACTCTTTCTTTAGCCTTAGCATCTCTTGAATTCCAATTTCCTTTTCATCTTTCGATAAAGCGGTGGTTTTCCTCGAGGTGCGATTAAAGGTCACAGCACCTTGCCCATTTTATGCTCTTTCGTTACTAAATCCTCTTGTAATTAATCTAGAGTATAACTCTTATCATAAAGGACTACTCCATAACCAAGTCATCAAAAGACTTGGGCAAAGTGTTGAGGATCATATCGATTCGACCACGCCATCAATATATCCTTCAACCAATTCGAGCTCTCAAGAGATTGATTATTTGCTCTACATGGTCATGCATCAATCGCTTTCCTTCATCAACTTGACATTATTGATTTTATCAAATTATGACAAGCGATTATGTCCGACTCGACACGATTTCATGAGATTTAGCCATATAGTGGCTGCATCTTCCATCTCTTGATGCTGGAGTTGCAGGGACTCGCACATGGTGACCAAAAGAAGGCACTTTGTCATTCTATTTGATTTATCCCATTTTTCGTGCTCCTTGCGCTCCTCATCAGTAGATAAATCGTCTAGAGGTTTGGGACGGGGTGTAGTGAGTACAAATAAATTTTCTTCGGCAGTAACAACAATCTCAATGTTTCGCTTCCACTCGATAAAATTTGGACCGGATAGAGGATTTTTGCGAGCATATTGATAATCGTAAAGAGACATATCCGAAAAGTAATGTAAACACATAAGCATACGATCGCACATAATTCGTAAAAATAATATTGTAACCTTTGATAAAACAATATTAATTGAAACCTCCAATCGCCCAAGGAATCCAACATGCAAGCCACTCGTGTGGACGCTACACACGAACCCCCGACTGCACTAAAATATACCTTTAGTCGCTTAATTTCAATCCATGTCAACTTATCCTTATGACAAATGAAATTAATGATTGGACCTTACTGACCATATCACTATCGCAAGAAGGGACATCGCGAGAAGTTGTACTTGAGGTGATGTCTAAGCAATGACCACAATTTTAACAAATAGAAAATGAATTTTTAGAATTGGCATACCACTAGACCATACCGCTCCAATCCAAATTCTTTTGTTATCTCATTTTAAAACTATCTCTAGAGAACTTATGAAAATCGCATATGCAAGCGACGTGTGGACGCTACACATGAAACTCCCACTTCTCAATAGATTAAAATGTCTTATTTAGAAATCTCATCTAACAAACTTATGACAAACAAAGGTGCAAGCAAGCCACGCTGTAGGACGCTATTTACGCATGCGATCATTTTGTTTAGAGATCAAAAGTGGAGGTCTTGACATTTTAATTTTAAAAATTAATATGTCGGTTTACTTGCTTAGTCTTTTTTTTCAAAAGGTTTGTCCATGCAGATCACGTAATCCTAGCATGCTTTTCTATAGAACTCAACATGTAAAACATGCTCGCAGAATTCTAAAATATGCTTGAAAAACGCGATAAACCTAGCATGCTTACTATGCGCATCCAATCACGAAAACGTATGAAATGTTTGTCTACGTAATTTAAACATACATAGTATGCTACTGCATAATTTAAACATCCACGACATGCTTTGAACGATAAAATAAAATAAAATCGCTCATCGCGCCCACTCGTGGACGCCAGATTTCGCCTAATTTATTACATAAATTTGCAAAGAATGATCTTCAAACTCGAACGGCCTCGCGTGCACGGCACGGACCGGATTCATCAAAACCGGATTTGGACCAAAACCAAAACGGACGGATCATTGAACGGGTCGAACCGGTCAAAATTCGAACCGGTCAAAATTTCGGATCGTGGTATGAAAATCTAGGTCGTGGTCGATTTGGGCGGGTCGGCCCAAGACGAGCTGGGTCGCGTGTTAGGGCATCGCCCATCGCGCGCCAGCAGCCCATCCGCCGCCCCTACCGCGCCAGCACGATGTCGCCTCACCGCCGGGCCGCCGCACGACGCCGCTTAGTGCCGCCGAGCCACCGCACGCCATCGCCGAGACTTGCTCGCCGAGCGCCAGACACGCCACGGTGTTGCCGCCTGCCCGCCGCCGAAATCCGGCGCTGAGGTTTTCGACGAGAATCGCGCTACCATCGCCTCGATGCCGCCGAGCCATCTCGCACGCTGCCCGCCGAGACGCCCACACGCTGCCGTCGGCGCTCTGTTACCCACCGAGGCGCCCGACGCTGGGCCTCGCTGAGACCGCCGCCAAGCACCTTGTGCACCGCGGATGGACGCTGAGGTTTCGCCACGAGGCCGCCGAGCGTTGTCGAGCCCGACTCGTCGAGGCGCATCGAGCCGCGCCGCCCAGATCGCCGAGACCTCGCCGAGGTTTCCCGATGCATTTTGCCGAGATCCGCCGAGCGCGCAAGCCTGGATTTTCATCATAGCTACAGGCCTGGATGGGCCACCAGTGGATCAAATGCAAGGAATAAAGATGGGCCTCAAATAAATTAATTATCTTATGTTCACCTGTAACATAAATTAATTCATAAACATTTATTCATGCCACTAGAGAATAAATGCTAACTTACCCTTTATTTCATATCAAGTTGAGTCGAGCTTGCACTCAGACATTACGAATCCCCGTATTTAAGATATCGTACGTCCATTAATTATTTACATCGTTCTGACTGCTTAAAATAATTAATATTTTAATTCCTTAAGTAGTACCACTCAACCTTATTATTTTACTTGAGATAACTCAACCTGCAGGGTTTAGTACAATAAACCTTTTGAGCTCCTTAAAGGGACGTCATCATCCTAAACGGATACGGTGACTCGACACAAGTAACTAGCATGACATACAAGCACTGCCACTACCCAAGATGCAGAGAATCTTGGGTTATCTCATATAACCCTCACCCATAGCAAGTCAAAGTGATGGTCAGCAACTCATACTCACCTAATACCTTATCGAGGTTTAGATCAACATAAGTCTCCGAGATCTAGGTTCTTCACGACGGTCGATAGAAGAACTCATCTCATCGTGATCCATCAATACGCCGTAGACGCATCAAAGATAGACAAGCAACCAAGTCAAGTCACTTCTTATCTACACCAGAGTTTATACCGACAACTCGCCCTCAAGTTGTCTCACCGTGATACTTTTAATATCTCATTAAGCTCGACCAATCATACGCACTTATGTGATCTACAACACATCGTATGATCTAACTTATATATGAGATAAATGGACATACATATGCAATCAAGTAAACAATTCAGATAGAGATTGTAATAGTGGTAACAGGAAACATTGTATACAAGCTCAACCAAAACTGCTTCCAGTATACAAATCCAACAAACCATACGATCGCACATAATTCGTAACAATAATATTGTAACCTTTTGATAAAACAATATTAATTGAAACCTCCAATCGCCCAAGGAATTCCACATGCAAGCCACTCGTGTGGACGTTTACACATGAACCCTCGACTGCACTAAAATATACCTTTTAGTCGTTAATTTCAATGCACGCCAACTTATCCTTATGACAAATGAAATTAATGATTGGACCTTACTAGACCACATCACTATCACAAGAAGGGACTTCATGGAAGTTGTAGTTGAGGTGATGTCTAGCAATGACCACAATTTTAACAGTAAAATGAATTCTTAGAATCGACATACTCACTAGACCATACCGCCCAATCCAAATTCCTTTGTTATCTCATTTTAAATCTATCTCTAGAGAACTTATGAAAATCGTGATATGCAAGCCACGCTGTGGATCGTTTACACACGAAACTCCCACTTCTCAATAGATTAAAATGTTTTATTTAGAAATCTCATCTAACAAACTTACGACAAACAAAGGCAAGCAAGCCACGCGTGTGGACGCCACTCACAAGGCGTATCACTTTGTTTAGAGATCAAAATGGAGGTCTTGACATTTTAATTTAAAAATTAATATGTCGATTTTGCTTAGTCTTTTGTTTCAAAAGGTTTGTCCATGCGCATCACGAATCCTAGCATGCTTTTCTATAGAACTCAACATGTAAAACATGCCCGTAATTCTAAAATATGCTTTGAAAAACGCGATAAACATAGCATGCTTACTATGCGCATCCAATCACGAAAACATATAATATGTTTATCACGTAATTAAACATACATAGCATGCTTCGATAATTTAAACATCCACGACATGCTTTGAACGATAAAAATAAAATAAAATCGCTCATCGCTGCCCACTCGTGGATCCCGCAGATTCTCACCTAATTTATTACATAAATTTGCAAAGCATGATCTTCATAAAAATCTCGAAAACGGGCCTCGCGTGCACGGGCACGGACTGGATTCGCCAAAACTGGATTTGGGCCAAAAAAATTAAAAACAGTTGATTGGGTCGAACCGGGTCGAAAAATCGGGTCTGGGTCGAAAATCGAGTTTGGGTCGAAAATGGGCCGGGTTGGCCTGAGTGGACATGGCCACGTGCTAGGGCACGCCACGCCGCGCCCCACCGCACTCCGCCACCCTACCGCGCGTCGTCACCATGCCGCCGATCAAGCCGCCGTCGCCGAGAGATGCCATCGCCCAGCCTGCCGAGGCTACTGCCGAGGGCACCGAGCATCACCGAAAGCTGCTGCCGAGGGACGCATCGCTCAGCCTGGCCGAGAGGTGTCATCGAATCATCTGCACGCAGGTGTCGGCATCTGTCGAGAAAACATGCGCACGACTCGTGCCCATCGCCCACCCCGCCGATGACGCCTCCGCGCATCGCTGCCGAGCGTTACCGTATGCATCCCACCAAAGCTGCCGAGAATTTTGCACGCACGCTGCCGAGAATCTCGTGCGCGTGCTACCGGGCCCTACCGCCGAGCACTGCCACGCGTGCTGAACGAAAATTACGCGCGCTCGTCAGGCGCTAAGGTGTGCCGAGGCGTCTGCACGAAAACCACGTGCCCTGCACGCCCAGGCCGCCGATGACGCCGAGACTCCCGTGCGCGTTTCGCCCGCCATGCTGCTGCTCGCCGAGACTCGCCGAGCGGCACGCCGCTGCCGAGGCGTGCCGTGGCATCCGCGTGGAAACCGCACGCCACACACGCCCTGCTGCCGAGCCGTGCCGCCCAACCTCACCGATGCCGCCGCGGCACCCACCCGCCTCGCCCGCCTGCGTTGCCGAGAAATGCGTGCATGGTGTCGAGCGGTGTGCTCGTGTCGCATGGCTCGATTTCGGCGCAAGCTTCCGCCATCTCATTCTTCATGCTGCCTTCATTCTTCTTTACGATAAGATTTGCAAGAAAAAATCTAATCTAACCACGATTTTCGTGGTGAAAAACAAAATCCAACAAAAATAAAACGAGCCACGATGAAGCATGTATCCACAATTAATTAATCAAGACGTTATAATCAAACGTGATTAATCCAACAGAGCCAAGATTCTCGATCCTGTGCTCGATACCAATTGTAGGAAAATCGATTTTAACCTCTCCCGAGGATCTATCTTCGATGTTTAATTCACCATACATTGATTATATACCTTGCATGCACCTATATAATTAATTGCAACACGCTGGTGTTTTCTCGTGTTTACCTACGAATTTGCAAGCAAGGATCGATCAAGACTCGTGCTTTGATCTTTCTGATTGTGTCCCGATTGCCTAAACTCCAATGCCGAGCGAGGACAATCTATGGAGAGTGCTATAGAAATTGCCTTCTTCCTCCTTTGAAGTTTTCAAAATCTCTATTTGGAATAGTAATTTTCAAAATTCTTCTCTTGGATTAGGGTTTGATTTTCTCTCACCTTATATTTATAATGCAATCCTAAATCCTAAATAGAGAGAATTTATGCATATCTAATAAATCTAATAATATCACTTAAGATAGAGAGGATCAAGACAGAGTCCCAGAGGGACTTTTAAGGAGAGGGACAAAATTTCTCTTAGCTCCAGGCCTGGATGGGCCAGCCCTGGGATCAAATGCAAGGAATAAAGATGGGCCTCAAATAAATTAATTATCTTATGTTCAGCCTAGAACATAAATTAATTCATAAACATTTATTCATGCCAGTAGAGAATAAATGCTGACTTACCCCTTTATTTCCGAAGTTGAGTCGGGCTTGCACTTAGACCTCACGAATCCCCGTATTTAAGATATCGTACGTTCATTAATTATTTACAACGTTCTCACTGCTTAAAATAATTAATATCTTTAATTACTTAAGTAGTACCACTCAACCTTATTATTGTACTTGAGATAACTAAACCTGTAGGGTTTAGTACAATAAACCTTTTGAGCTCCTTAAGGGGATGTCATCATCCTAAACGGATACGGTGACTCGACATAGGTAACTAGCATGACATACAAGCACTGCTATCACCCAAGATGCAGAGAATCTTAGGTTATATCATGTAACCCTCACCCATAACAAGTCAAAGTGATGGTCAGCAACTCATACTCGCCTAATACCTTATCGAGGTTTAGATCAACGTAAAGTCACCAAGATCTAGGTTCTTCACGACGGTCAGATAGAAGAACTTATCTCACCGTGATCCATCAATACGCCGTAGACGCATCAAAGATAGACAAGCAACCAAGTCAAGTTACTTCTTATCTATACCGCAGCCTATACCGACAACCCGTCCTCAAGTTGTCTTAGCTGTGATTCTTTTTATATCTCATTAAGCTTGACCAATCATACAGACTTCTGTGATCTACAACACACTGTATGATCTAACTTATATATGAGATAAAGGGACATACATATGCAATCAAGTAAACAATTCAGATAGGAGATTGTAATAGTGGTAAAAGGAAACATTGTATACAAGCTCAACCAAAACTGTTTCCAGTATACAAATCCAACAAACTGGTCCCCATCTTGTGATTGATTCTTTATCTCTTAAGGGTCACTACCCTCCTTGGACCATACATTGCAACATTAAACACATTTACAGGCCAAAAACTTTAAACAGTTTACGAGCACAACTTTGAACAGTTTTTAATCACAACTTAAAATAGCTCGTGAAATCCTTTTTTTTTTAAAACCATAAAAGCTTCTTTAACTCATGTGTTCTCAAGGAAATATACCTTCTTCCTTTGAGCGACGCGGGAGGCGCGACGCTTTTCCCAACAAAATTCTCAAATGAGACTCTCAAAGAAGACTAGACTCAAGGTTCTAGGTATCCTTAGAGCAATCAAGGCCTCGATACCATTCTCGAATACTGGTTCCGGGTCCAAGACCCAAAGCATTACGAAATGGTGGCTGCTCAACTCAGTTGAGTGAAATAAAATAAACAAATAATTAATGAAATCTTCACGGGACATAAGAGGACTGTGATCGAAACTCTAAAGGAATACCCGAATCAAAATACTAAAACGAAAACGGAGTATGAGGACTCTGGTTCCACGGAAGTTAAATATATAACAAGTTCGAATTCAACTTCACCATATAGGTGACATATCCACAAATGATTAGGTTTTAGTTGTGGGCTATATGTCCCGATCAATATATTTCCACGTGGGAGCGTTAAACAAAAACATTAACAATAATAAGGACCCATGCTAAGGTAGACCACAACCACAGGGAGACCATCGTCTTGCCCTCCTTCCATCCATCGCTCATCCTGCAAAACATTTCGAAAGAGATTTGGGGCTGAGTACTAATGCACTCAGTGAGTTAACTTGCCCATTTTATAAAGTTTGTTGCGAGAAATGAAATCTGGTGACATGCATGTATACCCCATAATTGCAAAGGTTTAAAAACTGAAAACCACTTCACAATTATGTAAAACATTTTCTTTTCTTTTCTTGCGCCGAAGCTCCTTAGCTCGAGCAATTTTCTCGGGTTGGTGTTACCTTACTCGACCCAAGGGATTTCTCCCCTGCCCTTAACTTGTCATGCGGATGGGGACCCAAATGAGCCACACCCACCAACAGACTTGGTGTACACAAAACCTTATCCCCGAAGGAAACAAGGCCCGATCTTTTTTGGTTTCTGGTCGAAGCTCTCCGTGGCATCAAGATATCGATCCCGTAAGGTAAACACAAAACAAAACATTTTACATGCATTCACAACTTTTAGCTTTAAAAGCTTTGGGCTTACTAACCCAAGATACCTTGTAAAATATAACCCACCTCATCCCGATGAACTGATTGATCTCAACTGGTGATCTCTTCATTTTGCTTGACAGGTCCTACAAGATAAGTCTAGGCCTTAAGTTCATGACATGATATAACTTAGCCGCATCATACATCTAGTTCTAGGTCTACCTATTCCCGGTATTAACTTTCATACTTTGAAATCCTGATTCAATACATTCACATACATTCTCATCTATTCACGAATGATGATTACGCAATATGCAATGCACCTTTTTTAATCACAAGTTTCATACTCATGTTTCTTTCAAATCACGACTGACAAAATTTGATGTCACTTTTAAAACATTTAATGCATCATGACCCTATGTCATGTTTTGTCGATTTACCATAATACTGAAGTCATGCCTTGATAAAACGTATGCTCATTTCGTGATGCACATTCATGTATCACGTAGTCATGTTTAGACATGTTTGTACACATAAAACCATGACCACCCTTTATTCACTTTATAAATAATAAGATCTGACACGTAGTCCCAAAAATCATGAATCATACTCATATACTTATACTTGGGTTATAATACCCTTAACACCCTTCACAAGTCATAAAAACTCACAAACATGGGTTTTCTCACGTTTTTCCAACACTTAGAGAAAATTTGACTAAGTACAATAAGTTACTCATTTTTATAAAATACACACTGTAATACCAAAATTCATAGTAAATCGTGTTTTTATCACAAAAATATGAGAGTGGTCATTCTGGAAAGATATTGAACTCTTATATATGTCATAAAAATTTGGTATCCATAATCGTTCTTTAATCCTATGAGATTTCTCTTTAAAACAGAATAGTCCCAGAATATTTTTGGAAAGCCACTGGGCGTTTGTACATTTTGTAAATATCACAACGACCAAACTAATAGGCCAAAAATTATGAAACATGTACTAAATCAAAGCTCTATGTGTCTATTTTATACGTGCTCTGGTTTTAGTGTAAAAATCATCATGGTTTGGGAGAAAAATTGTTTATGCCGAGGTCTACCTTTCTCTCGGCAGAAACGCGCAACTTCATAAACAAATTTTTGAAAAATAGCAAATGAACTCGGTTGGAGCTACAATTTGGTATGCATGTTCAACACTCATTTATACACATATGGTTAAAAAAAATTATCCAAGTACTTTAACATAGTCATACACATCATGCCAATTTCTATATTTTCGGGTAGCTCACTGCAAATTTCATATACTTCGAAAATAAATTGCTATACATGATTCCAAGCTTAGAAAACATATAGGCTTCCATAGAAACGTGATATGAAAATATTGTAACCTATATATCATGCTAGATTATACATGAAACATCATTTTGACAAGCCAAAGTCACATACCAACACATATCAACACAAAACTACACATAGATGACACCGAGACTCCATTCTCGCGTATCCATCTCCCTTCCACCGATTATTTTCAATAACCATCACCACCACCAACTTAAAACTAATATGAAACAAGGGAGGATACCTCCAACAAGAAAAATAATCGGTCATTACAAAGAAAGGAATAGAGAAAGCCATTACCTCTACAAGCTTCCATAAACATCTCTCTCACTCTCTACCTCCTTCGAACTCTCTTTCTTTTTCTTCCTAGATCTTTTTTCTCCCTCCAAGCTCTTGAAAATGATGATAATATAGGGGAAAATGGGCTGCCTTGATAGTCCTTGAGGATAGAAGGATTTTTCTCCATGTTTGAGCTTGAAAATGGAAGAAAAATGATGTTTTTGATGGGGGAGAGAATGGGCTACGAAAATTGAGGATTAAGGGGAGAGAATGACTCTCATTGGGAGATAAAAATCTGAATAAGAGAGTGTGGGAGAGGGTTGGTCATTCATAAGGTTAGAGGGGATAGCAAATGTAGGATTGTGATCATGATATGACATGCACCAATGCATGTGCATACTTTCTTACACACTTTTACACTCTCTCTCTCCTAGCCATCATTTCCATACTTAGACCCCTCATATGGCTGATTTTTGAATCCAAAAATATCTTTAACTATTTGATAATAAATAATATCACACATCAAAATATTGTGTGGACTATTACTAGTCTACACACATGATACACACACAAGGCACACACACATACCTAATAAAATACATATCTTGACATATAATAATATATCATATACTTATCATAAAGTAATTAATTATAATTACACGTATATGCTCAATCGAGAATAAAAATTGACGTATACTTTGAAATTTGAAATAATTCGAATTATTATAGGACATTAAAATTTCATATGTCATATGATATAATACTCCACGTAATTTAACCAATCACGTCATATGATATGCATGTTATGACTTTCTAATCTTTCGTGCCTCAAATGTAAATTTTCGAAATCATTCATTTATTGATCGCGCCGGGTCAAATTTTAAAACCTCATGAATTTTCAATTCACCTGTGAGACTTGATACTTTAGAAATCATGAAATTTTTTAAACATTACAAGAATTTTCTTATCCAGGAAATAGGGATCTACGTAACTTCTCAGTATTTCTATTACTGGATTTTCTTAAGGCGAAAACTACGGGGTGTTACACACCTCTACCAGATGGCAAGGAAGTCATAGGTAGTAAGTGGGTATACAAGAGGAAGAGAGGTTCTAATGGAGAGGTTTTAGATTTTAAAGCCAGGCTTATGGAGAAAGGGTACACTCAGATTGAGAGGATCGATTATGATGATACCTTTTTACCTGTAGCAACGTTCAAGTCCATCAGAATTCTTTTGGCCATAGCAGCTCACTTGAACCTTGAGGTTTGGCAAATGAATGTGAAAACTGCTTTCTTAAATGGATGTGAAGGTCGAGACATCTATATGCAGCAACCTGAAGGTTATGTGAAGAAAGGTGATGAACATATAGTGTGGAAGCTTAAAAAGTCTATTTATGGACTTAAGCAAGCTTCCTAGTCATGGAACTTACACTTTGACGAGGTGGTAAAGATCTATGATTTACCCAGTTACCTAGAGAGAGTTGCGTATACCATTTAGATGTCAATGGTGATGTGGTATTTCTTGCACTTCACGTAGATGACATCCTTCTACTTAGCAACAATGTGAAACTATTATTAGACGTAAAAAGTTTGTTATCCGATCAGTTTCAGATGAAAGATTGAGGAGATGCAACATACATTCTTGGGATCAAGGTTTATCGAGATCGCAAGAACAAAATGTTGAGCTTATCTCAAGCGGCTTACATTGATACTATGATTACTCGTTTTAGCATGCAACTCATCGAACATGCTCGTCATAGACTTTTTACGGCATGCACTTCGTGAATGGGCTAGCTAGGTTATACACAGTACCAGTCTTCTCAATCAGCACGTTACCTCATCGAACGATTTCTCGTATAACATGGTACTTTCTCTCTATGTGTTTTGTCGCATTGTGGGTCCGTAGTTCCTTCGAGTTTGCTACTGCACCGAGTTATCACAGTAACTATGATACTATTGGGCAAAAGAGGTACCACATCTAGATCCATGAGGTAGTTCTTGAGCCATACCGCCTCCTTAGTAGCCTCAGATACGGCTATATATTCGGCTTCCATGGTGGAGTCTGCTATGCATCCCTGCTTTGCACTCCACCAAGATACGGCTACACCTCCCAAGGTAAACACATAGCCTGAGGTAGACTTTTTCTCATCTACATAGCCTGAGGTAGATACGGCTACATCCGAGTCTGAATAACCCGAAGGCATTAAACTATCTACTTGGTAAACTAGCCTATAATCTCGAGTCCTTTTTAGGTACTTGAGTATATGCTTTATCGCAGTCCAATGAGCTTGTCCAGGGTTAGACTGATATCTAGCTACTATGCATATCGCATAGCAGATATCAGGCCTCATACACAGCATCGCATACATGAGACTTCCTACGGCAGAAACGTAAGGAACTTGTCTCATTTCCTCTATCTCCTTTGCAGTCTTAGGTGACTGCTTCTTAGATAAAGGAACACCATGTCTTAAGGGTAGCAATCCCTTCTTGGCGGTTTGCATGCTAAAACGAGTAATTACAGTATCAATGTAGGATGCCTGAGATAAGCTCAACATTTTCCTCTTGCGATCTCGGTAAATCTTAATCCCAAGAATGTACCCTGCATGTCATAATTCTTTCATCTGAAACTGATCGGATAACCAACTCTTTACGTCTGATGACAGTTTCATGTTATTGCCAAGTAGAAGGATGTCATCTACGTAAAGTGCAAGAAATACCACGTCACCGTTGACATCTAAATGATACACGCAACTGGATAAAACCATGGGATTTTACCACCTCGTTAAATCGTAAGTTCCATGATCGGGAAGCTTGCTTGAGTCCATTAATGGACTTCTTAAGCTTCCATACTAGATACTTCTACATCTATGTCTTGTATCGCCTCGCTGTATGTCCATGGATTGATTATAGCATGTTCATTTACTAGACTAAATCCGAAGATTCTCCCACGAACATAAATCGCTCAGGTTATCGAACAACCCTCTCACTACGATGAGGCGCTACTGGCACAATGGCAACGGTGGGTGCAGTAACCCGTGGTTCTCTATCTTGCACAACTTGTTGGGTAGGTATCACTTGTATAGTCATTTCCCTAGTAGAAGCGACCCACTTCAATTTTTGAAGTATCTGGTGTCGATCCCTCCCACTAGACATGACATCTCGTACCTTTAGCCTTATCAGTGCTGGAATATGATCATCTTCTAATTCTTGAAGATTGATCTCAACTTTGGATTTATGGTTTTTTCATGTAGTCATCCTCCAATAATCGGGCGTTGGTGCTAATTGTTTGGTGTCGATTTGGTTATCTTACCAAAAGGTCTTGGTTTCGATTGTGGATCTTTTTATTAATTTATTACCATAAATTGCTTTGTGATTTAATTCTAAGATCTTATTATTGTTCTCGGCTTGATGTAGGGAATTTGCTCATTTTTTGAGCAAGAATTCGGAGCTCGTGCCCCATCATGAAAGAGAACACCCGCGTCCGTCTGTAGATAACGGCGCACGCCCGCGTAATGCAGCGCACTCATACCTTCAACGCGTGTTCATCACCGAGCGCCCGCTCACCGCTGCACCGGCTCACCTTGCTGCTCTTGCTTGCCCCGTCGTGTCGGCTCTCCCTACCTCGCCCACTCACCTTACCGTGCCCGCTCATCCTTGCTCGCTCGCTCGCCTGTGTATGCCTACTCATCCTTGCACGCTTGCTCAACCCTCGATGTGCGCTCACCTTTGAGACAGAGACACCCGTGCAGCGAGCGCTCTGTCCCAACCGGCGTTCACCCTGACTTTTAATCGCCGTATCACGCTCGCTCAACGTGCAACCGGCGTTCACTCATTGGATGTATTTAAACGCCACGCACGCTGAGAGCTAGGGTTCTGCAATTTTTATTTTAGAAATGAGATAGAGAAAGTCAGACGAGAGACAAGAAACCTCTCCTTTCGTTCCTTTTGATTTACGCATCAGAACCATAGATTGTTAGCTCGGTTGGATTCAAATTCAGATTTGGCTTCAGATTATTGTTTTCTTATTTGTATTATCTTTCCTTTGCATTCTGTCATTTACAATTCACGAAGTTTGATATTGAGTTATCACGCCCAATTCCCAATTCGAGGAAGGCACGGATGCCGGGTATGATTAGGTGGGGCCAAGTTGAAGAAGAAGGGGAATACATATAACAGACACGATAAGAAGATGTGACCATGAAATCGGGCAGCATCTCCTCTATAACTAGGACATATCCCGAAGGGAGGGGCGCGAACAATCCACCAACAGAATAATATCGATACCATAACTTCAATGGTCATGATCTTGATTTATAATAAGTAATGCAAGAAAACAAAATAGATTACACCCGTTGACTAGACCGCCAACCACATAACATGCTCATATCGAGACTCACAGTATAATAGCAAATCTTGTTCCCAATCGTAAAGCAAAATAAGGGACAAGAATACATCAACATCGAATATGTATATAACACAACATCGCTGAAGCATAGCATGAAGAACCCGCAGCCCACCCCTCGCGTTGTTCTCGGTCCAAATTCTCCTCCATCCGTGAAAAGATTTGAAAAGAGTTTAAAGTGAGTACTAGCGCACTCACTGGGGTTTTATCATAAATCAAAAGAATCATGATGCCGTGTTCGTAGCACTTACCTTATAAGGTTTTAAAACGAACCACTTCTAAGTAAGCAAAATAGATTTTTCGCTTTTTCGACACCCGATCCGTTATTACCGTTGTTCTCATCATAGAACCAAAGAACCACGGCTTAGAACGTATCCCGCCATCCCATCTCATCTCATTCGCCCGAACATATGCACCAACCCACAATATCTCACCGAACATATCCAACGACCCATGCCCTGAACGTATCCAAATGGCTAACTCGTGTGGACTTGTGGTCAAACTCTGTCGTAACCATAACCACCTCATTACCATTTCCGTGGACTTCCGGGTCTATCCCCTTCGTAACCATAACCACGTGTTCGGGTCTATCCCCACGATCAATACTCAAGATGGTGATCAATCCACCGAATAGAGATCCGTGCACAATCACAATAGAACCACATCTCGGATCAGAGAACAGTAATAACTTCACCAAAACATTTTACGGCGCACATGTTTTATTTTGAAATATCAGAGTAAATAACTCAAAATAAGCATATATAACCCAACCTCGAATGCATTTAAAACGCCAACCGGAGGTATCTATGAATCCGATGACTTCACCGATTCCACTGGTAGGTACCTGGTAACAAGACGGAACAACTTTTGGGGTCACATCCCACAAAGCAAAGCAATATCGTGATCCAAACGAAGATCGAAGCAAAACGGGGGTTTTCGACATTCTGAACCCACATGCAGAAACGTGAAAAACAGAAAAACGGAAAACATCCCGACATGCAGAAACGCGAAAAACAGAAAAGCGGAATCGGTACATTAGTGGAATGCATAGCCCGGAACTCAAAACCTAAAGGACCCGTAGCCAAAAGGTGGCCCGTTGACCACCAAATCGGTGGCCAACTGCCACGGCGACAGCGGCGATTCGGTGGAGGTTCGGCAGCCAAATTGGCCGGCCTCCGACCATTTTCCCGTCCCGTCCCTTTAGAATCCCGAGTTCTATGCTATACGTTCTACTAAAAGGCGGAATCAAAACAAGAAAAGGACAAAACAGAAAACGGGCTTCCGGAGGGTCGATCGGCGGTGGTGGCCGGCGGCAAGCAAGAATGGCGCTGCGTGCCGAGCCTCCCGGCTCGATCCCCACTCCTCCGGGGCTTCGCAGCTGCACTGAGCATCTCGGCTCGTCCCTAAACACAGAGAGACGAAGGAAATGAACGTTGAAAATGAAGGACCTAGCCTCCTATTTATAGGAAAAAGGGTCATGCAATGCTTGCATGAAGTGGTCTTTTTCGAAAACGCAAAAAGCGACGCAACTTTTGCAAACGGACTCCAAATTTAGCAAACTTAGTACCCATGGACTCGAAATAAAATACCGGACATAACGACTATAAACAAGATATGCTTTTAAAAGCCTCATGAAAAGTCCGGTTTTTCGATAACTTCCCTGAGTGCCAAACCTTCGTGGGTGGTCGAAAACCTCCATACTTAGTGTCTATGAATTCGTCATAAGACACTCTTCAAGCGCATGAGGTTTCGTGATGGTCGCATCACTGAAACAAAAAGTCCAACATTTTGACCTTTCTCAAAAAACGTGCCATGCAAACCTGGTGCTCAGGAAGGACGAGGTATTACATCCCTCCCTCCTTAGAAAAATTTCTTCCCCGAAATTTCAAACACGTGGAGGAAACAACTCAGGGTACTGAGCCCTGAACTTGTCTTCCAACTCCCACGTAGCTTCCTCTTCGCCATGGTGATTCCACAACACTTTCACCAGCGGAATCTGCTTGTTCCTCAACTCCTTGACTTCTCGTTCCAAAATAGTCACCGGTCTCTCCTCGTAACTCGGATCCCGAGCAAGAACCACTTGTTCATGCTTGATCACGTGTTTTGGTCGAACACGCACTTTCTCAATCGAGAAACGTGAAACACGCCAGCACATCTCGATGCTAGGCGCAAAGCTAACCTATAGCAACGGGCCTATTCTCTCGAGAACTTCGAAGGTCCAACGAACCTCGGTCACAACTTACCTCGCTTCCAAAACGAACGACCTCCTCATCGGGAAACCTTAAGGAAAACGCGATCTCCGATCATGAATCAAGATCCTTACGACGCTTGTCCGTGATAGGACTTCTCGCTCGTCCCGAGCTTCCTTGATCCTTCGCTGATCTCGATCGATAACCTCGACTGCCCCGCTGAACCATCTCTCATCCTAACATCTTCTCTCGCCCACTTTGTCCCAATAAAGTGGCGATCGACACTTCCTTCCGTACAACGCTTCATAGGGAGCCATTCCTATGGTGGCCTGATAACTATTGTTATAGGTGTTTAGCATGATTTTGTGATGATTCTTGCTATTGTTTTACATGTCATTTTCTATGGTTTGTCCTATTTATGCCTTTGGTTCGATTAATATTTATCGATTCGGACTTACTTTATTCGTTTCGATGTTTTGTAGGAAAACGGAAGAAAATAGGATGAATTGGATCCGCCAAGAATAAAATATATTGAAGAGCATTTCGACAGAGTTTGTAGGCAAAACCGTCACGTAAATCGTAGTTCGACGAAGGAGAACGGTCGAACGACCAAAGTCACAAGACCGCACCTCTGTCGCATGGCCGCGCTACCCCCACTCCACGCCGCCCGCCGCAAGACGCCCGCCACCGCGCCCGCCCGCGGCTCACTCCGAGCGCGGCGCGCCAATTTCTCGCCACCAACTCCATCGCCTGCTCGAACGCCGCCACGTCCGCCCGCCCGCCCGCCACCTCCCGGTGCCGCGCTTCCCCCTGCACGCCGGCATTTCCGCTGCACTCCCCAACGCGCACTCGCCCTAGTGCCGCCCAACCGCAACGCCCGCTGTGTCTCCCGCCATTAGCGCCCGCCCACGTCTTGTACACCCGCGCTGGAGCCTGGCCGCCAAAGCTCACGCACGCCAAGCTACCTGGGCCGAAGCGCTGCTTCCAGCCAAGACGCCGCATGCCCGCGCCCGCTGCTCGCCCGCCGCGCGCTGCTGTCCGCGCTGGGCCTTGCTCTAGCGCCTTCTCCGCACGCCCATGCCACTTCAACCGACGCGCACATCAAGCGCCCATCTTCTTTTAACCTAATTCCTCACAAGATTCACTTTGAGTGGCGCCACAAATGAGTCGAATGTTTTCAACCGCGCTCAACCTGAGCCGGAGTTCATTTCTAATACAGAACGTTTTGTGAGCGCTCGCTCATTCTAAACCGGTGCTCGTTCTCATTATATATATATATAAGCGCGTCAAAAAAGTCTGCCGCCGTTCTCGGTTTTAGTTTTTCTTTTTCACGAGCATACGCTGAGCCATTGTTCTTCAACCATGGTTCTTTAGGAGTTCTCCAACAGATCGACACAAACAGATAAATTGTTAGCTTTAATTCCTGTTTTTAGTTTCATCATTTGAATATTTAAATTATCAATTTATGCTTTGGATTATCAGTTCTTGTGGAATCAATTTCATAGTGTTTGGTTTGATGATTTATGTTGAATTCAATTTCATAGTGACAAATGGATTGGATTTTCATGTTCCGTTGATTTATATTATGTAATGATTTCCGCCGCTTATTTGCAATTAGATTTAGATTAGGATTGACAAACCCTATGAATAATAGAATTGCATATGCTTTTATTTACCGCTGATTTATCGCCAGAGCTCAACTAGGGATCGACAACCCCGGTTTAGATTTATTGCTTTATTAGTATAGCTCGGGATTGACAACCCCTAGCTTAGGTTCTCCGCTTATTTCTCGTATTTCAATTCTTGCATGTTCAACCCTCGTTGATGTTAGAATGTTTAGGATTTAATAGCTTTCTGTGCGCAACACGAACAATGGCCCTGTTAAGTTTTCCTTGAGAGAGACTCATGTTAACTTATCACGCTACGATTACCTCGTACGATTGCGAGTAATTTGAGTGTGTTTTTAACTCGATCAATAGGCAAACTCCACCAAAGGTAGTATCCCTTCCCAATTTCCTCCTCTGTCGGCCACGACTGCTCACAGCATATCATCCAAGACCTGAATCGTCCTTTCCGATCGATCGTCGGCCCGAGGACGAAAGGTCAGATCGAGATTGACTTGGTCCCCACGGCTTCCTGCGGACTCCTCCAAAACCTTGATGTGAACCTCGGTCACGATCGACGAATCGATACCGCACACCATGTAAACGCATCGATCTCTCCGACGTAAAAGCGAGCAAGCTTATCTAACCGCACGTCATCCGAATCGGTAAGAAATGAGCTGACTTCGTCAGTCTATCGACGACAACCCATATAGCGGTGTTTCCTCGTGCTGACTTTGGAAAACTCACCACAAAATCCATACCGATATGATCCCATTTCCACTCTGGGATTGGTAGCGGTTGCAACAAACCTGACGGACGTTGGTGCACAGCTTTCACTTGCTGACAAGCCAAACAACGTTCCACAAACGCGGCTACATCCTTTTTCATCCCTTCCCACCAAAAGTTCCTCTTAAGGTCTCTGTACATTTTGGTGCTTCCAGAATGAGCTGTATATGGTGCCTTATGAGCTTCACTCATGATCTTATCTCTCAATTCCCTATTGAGTGGCACGCATAACCTTCCTCGGAATAATAACGCGTTGTCTTTCACTTCCGTGAACGCCTTGCTATCTTCTAGCCTTGCTTTCAAAAGCATCCTTTCCAAGAACTCATCTCCTAGATTGCGCTCACGATGGCTTCTCTCGAGTCCGGTTCACCGTCAAAGCTCGACGAAACCTTCAGACCGATTCCGCTGGTGAATCACTTCGGCCGAGCTTCTCAAAATCTCGAATAAGCTCCTTCTCTCGCGAAGAAGATATCCCAACCGGCCTCGACTTGCGACTAAGGGCATCCGCTACGACATTGGCTTTCCCGGGTGATAGGCGATAGAGCAATCATAATCCTTTACCAACTCTAGCCATCTCCTTCGCCTCATGTTCGACTTCTTTGTTCAAAGAAGTATTGAGGCTCTTGTGATCTGTGAAGATCTCACACTTAACTCCATAGAGATAGTGCCTCCAAATCTTCAACGCATGAACGATTGCTAACTCCGGTCGTGAGTTGGGTAGCTCAACTCGTGCAGCTTCAATCGATGAGTCGCATAAGCTATAACCTTCAGGCTACGCATAAGAACACAACCTAAACCAAGCTTGGATGCATCGGTGTACAAACCCATCGTTCTCTTCCGATGCGGGCTAACACTGGAGCGGTTGTTAGCTTCTTCTTCAACTCTTGGAAACTTGCTTCACAAGCTTCGGACCACGAAAACTTGATCCCTTTCCTGAGCTGTTGCGTCATCGGCCTTGCTAACTTCGAAAACCCTTCGATGAAACGCGTATAATACCACCAAGCCTAGAAAGCTTCAACCTCATTGGCATTAGTCGGAACCTTCCGGTTATTTACCGCTCAACCTTCTTGGGTCGACTTTTGATTCTTTTGCGATACACGATGTCCAAGGAACATCACTTCTTTGAGCCAAAACTCGCACTTACTATACTCATGCATAACCTCTCTACCGTAACGTTTCGAGCGGTATGGAGGTGTTCTCTATGCAACTCTTCATTCTTGGAATAGATGAGAATATCATCGATAAAAACCAAGACGAAACTATCCAGATATCGATGGAAAACTCGATTCATCGATCCATGAAGATCACTGTGGCGATTGGTCAAACCAAACGGCATCACGATGAACTCAGAGTGCCTATACCTCGTTCTGAATGCGGTCTTCGCAACGTAATCCTTCCTGATCTTCAGCTGATGGTAGCTTGACCTCAAATAGATCTTAGAGAAGACACTTGCTCCTTTCAGCTGGTCAAACAGATCGCCGATCCTTGGAAGAGGATATCTCGTTTTGATTGTCACTTATTCACTCTCGTAGTCAATACACATCCGCATTAACCCATCCTTCTTCTTGACGAACGTAACTGCACTCCCTACCATTACACGCTAGGTCGGATAAAACCTAGATCCAACAACTCCTGCAATCGCGCTTTCGCTTCTTGCAATTCTTTAGGTGCCATTCGTATGATGGTGCCTTTAATATCGGGCGCTGCCACGGTTCTAGATTAATAGTGAATTCCACTTGTCTATCATCGTGGCAAGCCCGCAAGTCCTCGAAACACGTCCGATATTCACACACCACTGCTCCTCTTGCAACTGCTTATGCGGTTCATCGTGCCCTATCAAACTTACTAAGAAAGTTTTGACAGCCTTCCCGATCATCCTCACCGCCGGTCGGCCGAGATCATAGGCACGCAAACACCCATCCTTATGCCGTGGAAACAAACTTCCACTTCTTCGGCTGTTTGAAAAGCAACTTCTCTCTCGAGACAACATATAGTTGCCCTGTGCTTTTCCAACCAATCCATGCCAAAGATGACATCGAAATCTTCCATTCCGATAACATGCAAATTGACAAAGACCTTCTGCTCACAGATTTCTACCTCCTGGTTCGGGCATATCTCTTTTGCCTTTAGCACTTCCCTAACGGGATGCTAATTTCGTGGTACTCGTGATTCTTGGGTACCAAACCCAACCTCTCACACGCGATTCTCGAAACGAAAGAATGTGAGGCTCCCAGTCAAACAAAGCAAAACAGTATATCACTCATATGAATTATACCGCAGATTTCCGGGAGCCAGTGTCTTTGCCGATTCAAGGCGCATACACCTCGCTGCTTCGTGGTGGCCTTTGGTTTGGCCTAGGGTGACCTCTCGCCCATAGTTCGCCCTGGCGAGCTCGGTTCTCGCCTCGCGAGCTGGATGTCGTCTCACCGCGGCCGCACCGCTGACCTCCTAACGGACAATCACAGGCGTAATGTCCAGACTTCCTACAACGATAACACTCAATGTTACCTTGCCTCGCAATCGCCTAAATGATTCCTCCGCATTTCGGCACTGTGGTTTTTCCACACCTTGCCTCACTACCGCATGGGTTGGAAATTCCTTCCCAAGGTTGTCTTTTCTTTCTCGAATACCCGCATTCCTCGGAATCACTGACCGCTGGTTCCTTCGGAACACCGATTGCCTTTCCTCGATCTTCCCATTTCCTCTTACTCTTCCTCCGTCACCGGCTGTCCGGTGGTATCGTTTTCCTAGGGCAACATCGACTCAATGTTTAAAGCCGGTTCAAGGATCGCATGATACGTCAAATCTCCCGATCGACGAGCGAAATTCGATCTCCGGTCGAGTCCTCTCTCGAACCTCGTCTGTCCCTGGCGGCCTCGCATCACTGTGCACGTAGCATAACGCGAAGACGATTGAACGAGCAATCGTATTTCGGTGACCCTTCTTCCTCGACGAAGATTCCGTAACTCGTTTGCCCTCTCTCGCCTACAAACGCCAGCACGTATTTTTCCATGAGTTCTTCCTGAAATCTTCCCACGTATACCTTCCCACTGCCACGGTGTTAGGTTCTCCTCACGGATTCCCACCGTAAGTCGTCATCGGTTAGGCGAACGATCGCGCATTCAGTTTCTCGCTTCTTCGCACCGATGTATTCAAGATCCTTTTCGTGGATCGATCCAGCTCGGCAGCCGATCGGTTCGCCGATACCGCCGAACGAGGGGATTCTACCGCAAAACTCTCGATCGCATGTCGCTTGAACCAAAGGTGGTTCTCGGGCTTCTTCCACATTATTGTTCCTCCGGTTCCTTGTTCTCGCATTCTGCATCGACGTTTCAAACATTAGAAACACTTTCGCATAGATAACCGAGTATCATCACGTAACATATATCATCACCCATAACCACATATCATCACATATGCCACATATCACGATCACATATAAACATGCACCGCCAACACATCATCGTTATATATTTCACATAACATCATCATCACACATCACATGATCATATATCATCGGCATAGCTCATATCACATATAAGCATCAAACATAAACATCCCGTCATAGACATAAGTAGTATCGATATTGTCCATAAAGGACCGTCAAAATCTAAGATCAAGGTATGTCACCAAAAAGGTCGATATGAGCAAAAGAATCGACTCCTGTTCATCGCCAAAAGACGCCGCCTGTCCATGCTTATAGCGAGACTCTGCGATCACATCGCATACACCGACTACCCGATCTATGTCCTCCATATCCGCCCACTACTCTCGCTTGTTTCAATGGTTCCATTCTCGCTTTCCTCATCCTCTCTCCTTCATATCGTGGCTTGGATTCGGCCGCCGCCCGAAAGCGATCCCTCGATGGAAGCAAGCCACTGTGGGTATGATCCCATCCAAGCCGCGCCTCGATCGCCGAGTCTCATGTGAATGTTGTTCCCTGGTTCCAAAGAACCGCGCTTGCTCTTCCTCAACATGCTCGACCTCATCCGGAGTCATCCGCTATCTGGATCACCGGTCCTCTCGAGTCCTCCTTCGCCCTCCTCGCTTCCTCCTCCTTAGAATCTCCTTCCGGGAGGCCAACCCGACATCGTTCGGTGGTACTATGATTTCGATTCTAGCCTCTTCTCTCGCCACAATGGTGGATCATTTCTCTCACCGGAGGTCCCACCTCAAAATCATTCCCGGTCCATCCGAAAGTGAGGATCGAATGGAGGTGTAGTGACCGTGTATGTTTGGTATGATTTGTGCTGATTCTGGTATTGTTTTGCGTGTCATTTTCTATGGTTTGTCCTATTTATGCCGTTGGTTCGACTAATATTTATCGATTCGGGCTTACTGCTCGCTTCGATGTTTTGTAGGAAAACGGCAGAAAATAGGATGAATTGATCCGCCAAGAATCAAATATATTGAAGAGCATTTCGACAGAGTCCGAGGCGAAAACCGTGCGTAAATCGGAGTTCGCACGAAGGAGAACGGGTCGAACGAACAAGTCGCGCGACGCCTGCACGCTGCGTGCGAGCGCCCACGCCCGCACGGCACGTCGCCCACGTCCGCGTGCCAAGCGCGCGCGCCGATCCGGCGCTCACAACCAGCGACGCTCACCAAATTAGCTCACGCTGTTCGACCTGAATGCGCTGGCCACCAACCGCGCCCGTGCCGCGCGCCGCCCGCCGCCCCAAAGATCGCGCACGCGCCTCGTGCCCACTTCCTCGTGCTGCGTTGCCTCGCGATCGCCGCCCGCCTGTGAGCGCCTCAGCTGCCAGCGCGCCGCGCCTCGCCACACCACCGCCCGCATGCCCGCCCGCCCGCGATGCCCAAAGACGCACGCCAGACGCCAGCGGCCGGTTCACTCCAGCGCGGCTCCCAATTACTCGCGTTCGGAGTGAACGCCGGCTCACTGCACGCGCGCGCTGCCCCTGCCCCCCGCCGCCCCGCCGCTTCAAGACGCCTGCCGCCTCGCTCGCCAGTTTTCACCAAGGCCACGGCGCTCACTCGATCCGCTCATTTCAAGCGCAGAATGTTTTTCACCGATGTTCATACCGAACCGCATTCAAGTTCGAGAATGTTTCGAGCCAATTCAATATAAACGGCGCTTTATTTAATATATATACGCTTAGGTCAAAAGAAAGGCTCTCGCCTGTTCTCGGTTTTTGTTTTTTCTTCACGCATTGCTGCTCACATTCACCATGGACTCTACAGAACTCTTCAGCAGATCGACACAATGTATAATAGTTAGTTTTAATTTCTGCTCTTATTTTCATCATTGAATAATCTTGTTATCAATTTATGCTTTGGATTATCGGCTTGTGGAATAAATTTCATAGTGTTCGTTTGATGATTTATGTCAATTCAATTTCATAGTGACAAAGTGGATTGGATTTTCATGTTCCGTTGATTTATATTGCGAATGATTTCCTCTTTTCGCTTATTTGCAATTAGATTTAGATTAGGGATTGACAAACCCTATGAATAATAGAATTGCATATGCTTTATTTACCGCTGATTTATCGCCAGAGCTCAACTAGGGATTGACAACCCCCGGTTTAGATTTATTGCTTTATTAGTATAGCTCGATCGACAACCCCTAGCTTAGGTTCGTTAATTTTCCATATTTCAATTCTTGCATGTTCAACCCCGTTGATGTTAGAATGTTTATGATTTAATTGCTTTCTGTGCTCAACACGAACAATAGCCCTGTTAAGTTTTCCTTGAGAGACGACTCGTGTTAACATATCACGCTACAATTACCTCGTACGATTGCGAGTGAATTTGAGTGTGTTTTAGCTCGATCAATTTTGGCGCCGTTGCGGGAAAACTTTAGGCGATTATTTGTGTTGTTTGTTTTCCTGTTTCTTTTCTTTCTGCTTGGTTATTTTCTCCCCAGTGCGTGTGATCTTGTTTTTGTTGTTGGTGTCTCATAATGCGTGGTTATCAACAAGACGAATATGGTCAACCCGGTTGGGGAGGAAAGTTCGTTATATTGGGCAAATTCTTCTCCCAAAGAAGGAGCCCAATTTGGTTTTTCTCGAGAATACCGTTAGCTTCGAGCATCGCCCACGATCCCTACCCCCAGCAACAAGCCTATAATCCATATTGGGATCAACCACCTCCACCGCACTATGAGGATCAAGCCTCCAATCCCTCACGGGAACAACCGCCCGCAAAGACTATGAGGATCAATCCTACAATGCCCACCGGGAGCAACCACATCCTCCACCTCAATATGAGTACCCACAACAACCACCTCCACCTCAAGACTTTCATATCCCAACAACCGCCTCCGCTTCCACCGCAACAAGACTCCACAAGGCCGTGATCCACCTCCGAGGCCGCCTTGGGAGGATGAGTTAACTCAAAAGAGAAGCTGTCCATTTAAAAAGCGGATGCTTTAGTCCAAAGTTCGATCTGTCAGAACGCTTCATCTTTTGCGTTTGAGCGCAAATGGGATATGTTCGAGCACGCTTGATAAGTCATTGCAGAAGGGAGGAATTTCCAAATCAATCCGATCAGATCCAATCGGTCACCTGTTCTAGATAGTGACCCAAGTATTGAGAGTGTGTGGAAGAGACATCGATGAACCGACTTTCCCACACCAACCCGATCAAGCCTCACGGTCACTACTTGAAAGTGACCCAATTGTTGAAGATGTGGTGGGAGAGCCACACAAGAGAGCGCTGCAGCGGAGGAGGTGGAAATGGTGGAAAATGGGCACGTGAGGATGAGGAGCAAAATCGAGCCACGAGAAGTTGATACCGTATATGGCGACGAGGAAGAGTGGGCATGTGAAGTTGCAAACATGCCAAAGCCCACTCGGGAAGTGATTGCACCGCCTCGACAATTGAGTACGGGGTCCCAGAGGAGGACAAATCGAGGACAAAGGTTGAGGTAACATCAATTTTTGTCAACATCCTAATTCACCAAAGTCTGTACTTTGGGAATTGAAAGTATTTATTTTATTTTGGAGAATAGGATGTTCGACTTGAGCTTAAATTGTGCATTACTTGTTTTCTTTCTTGTCCTCTACTGTTCTTATATGGTTCATAACGATGCTTTGGCGAGATGGTATTCTGCAGGTAAAGGACTATGGATAGTCCGTTGTTTACCGGAACACGTCGTGCTCACGACGTTAAATTGAGTACTACGTGGGAGTTTACCCATGGATTTTTCTGTTCTTTTCCTTTCTTTCTTTTTGTTTGTTTTCCTGCTTTTCTTTGACCTATCACGTTGTCGTTGAGTTTGTTTTGCTCAGATTGGGAAGTTGTCAACAAGTGAGATGAAGTCTGTGATTCTCGATTCTACAGGCGCACATTCGGCGATTATCGGGAAGATCATCCTCTATGGTCATTTTGAGCTTTTAATGTTTTGAGCATCGGGGACGGTGCTCGATTTAAAATGTGGGGATGTTTACTCGGTTTGTGTGCGTGTAATATATATTTTGATATGTAATGATGTGCCCTTATGCTTATTTTGATTGTTTTGACTTAAGCTTTGTCTATGCGAGTAAGTTAGGATTTTGATTTGTGCAACTGAACTCTGTGGTATTGATCAAATTGATTTTGAATTTCCGAAACTTTTGGTGATATATGATTTGAGTATAATGTGAATTGACGAGACTGTGATTGATAGAAAATGAATAGGGGAAAATTGATGTGATTTGTCCGGCTAATGTTAGGGGTAGTGTTAACATTGTGGTTGCCTATATACTTGTTTCATTTTATATATATAAAAAAAAAGAAAAAAAAGTGAAAAAAAGAAGAAAATGAGGAGAATGAAAACTCCAGTATTTTGTTGAGATTGTTGAAATGGAGGATGTGATTATGTCCCTCTTTCTCGTTAATTGAGAAATGGACATGGGAAACCACGTTAGGAGACTCGAGTTCATCGAGAGTTCACCTTTCGAATATTGTTCCAAAATCTGTTAAAACATTCTTTGTGCTTTATAAAAGAAACTTGTTGCTAAAGGTGACCACATTAGTTAGTTCACCCCTAACGGAGAGTTGGGTCTGAGCAGAGATTACCTTTTTATTTATTGGAAATCAATTGTAGTTCTTGATTTATTTCAAATTATCTTTGAATTCGTAAACACCAAGTGTGAGGGAAATGTAATAAGGTTTGATTGATTAGAATAAGAGTAAAGTTACATGAGTTATCTTTCCTATTCTTATTAGTATAGACTTTTCTTGAGGACAAGCAAATGGATAAGTGTGGGGGAGTTATTTGGTATGATTTTGTGCTGATTCTTGGTATTGTTTTGCATGTCATTTTCGATGGTTTGTCCTATTTATGCCGGTGGTTCGATTAATATTTATCGATTCGGACTTACTTCGTTCGTTTCGATGTTTTGTAGGAAAACGGAAGAAAATAGGATGAATTGGATCCGCCAAGAAGCAAATATATTGAAGAGCATTTTACGAAGTCCGTGGCGAAAACCGTGTGTAAATCGGAGTTGAGCGAAGGAGAACGGGTCGAACGACCAAAGTCGCGACGCCACGCACGCGTGCGAGCGCCCACGCCCGCAAGACGCACGCCGCCCACGTCCGTGCGCCCAACGCCGCGCCGATCCGGCGTTCACAATTAGCGCGTTCACCAAATGCTCGCGCGTTCGCCACGAACGCGCCACCAACCGCAGGCCCCGCGCCCCGCCGCCAGCGCCCGCTCAAAGATCGCGCGTGCCTCGTGCCCACTTCCTCGCGCCGTTGCCTCGTGATCGCCGCTTACCTCGGCGCTTCGCCCAGCGCGTGCGCCGCATCTCGCCACGCCGCCTCGCCCGCATGCCCGCACGCACGCCCGCACGCCGATGCGGTTCACTCCGGAGCGTTCCCAATTACCTCGTGCGTCGGAGTGAGCGCGGCTCATCCGTCTGGCCTTCGCCCAGCGTCCGTCGCCCGCCCGTGTCGCCCGCCGCCCTCGCTCGGCCAGCCTTCGCCTTGGCGCTCACCGGCGTTCACTCACGATCGGCGCTCATTTCCAAGGCAGAATGTTTTCTCAGCCGGCGTTCATACCGAACCGGCGTTCAAGTTCAAGGCAGAATGTTTCTTGAGCCGGCGCTCAATATAAACCGGCGCTCGCTTCTTATTTAATATATATACGCTAGGTCAAAAGAAAGGCTCTCCGCTCTGTTCTCGGTTTTTGTTTTCTTCACGCAGTGCTGGTCATGTGTTCACCATGAATTCTCTGAGAACTCTTCGCGATCGACGACAACAAGATAATAGTTAGTTTTAATTCATTTTCTTATTTTCATCATTGAATAATCTTGTTATCAATTTATGCTTTGGATTATCAGTTCTTGTGGAATCAATTTCATAGTGTTTGGTTTGATGATTTATGTTGAATTCAATTTCATAGCGACAGTGGATTGGATTTTCATGTTCCGTTGATTTATATTGCGTAATGATTTCCTGCTTTCGTTTATTTGCAATTAGATTTAGAATAGAGATTGACAAACCCTATGAATAATTGAATTGCATATGCTTTTATTTACGCTTTTGATTTATCGCTTCATTAGCTCAACTAGGGATTGACAACCCACGGTTTAGATTTATTGCTTTATTAGTATAGCTCGGGATTGACAACCCTAGCTTAGGTTCGCGTAATTAATTTTTAGTATTTCAATTCTTGCATGTTCAACCCCGTTGAGGTTAGAATGTTTAGGATTTAATTGCTTTCTGTGCTCAACACGAACAATAGCCCTGTTAAGTTTTCCTTGAGAGACGACTCGTGTTAACTTATCACGCTACAATTACCTCGTACGATTGCGAATGAATTTGAGTGTGTTTTTAGCTCGATCAGTGTATCCTGATGAACTGGCGATGGCTGCTCTCCCAAAGGCTCTTCGGGAACATCATCCGTGTCATCAATCTCGATCGGTCCTCGAGGGTGCCTCGCGATCACATCCTCCTCAGATGGTAAACCTCTATGATCGGTCCACTGTCTCCATACCCGAGCAGCAAACTCCGTGAAATCCAAGGTAAGGTGTCTGGTGATAGGATCCCGACAGAACATCACGCACTTGCCTTCTTGCCCATGGTTGCCAACCTGTCGGTAGCCTTTACGTTATCCGATAGTAAGCCCGTGTCGGATACCTTTCCACTATCTCGAATGTTCTCCAAAACCAACAAATCTCCCGTAAACACTCCCAATTGCTCATGGACATTCCTGGTACATTCCCTGAACTTACGGATCTTCTCATCCATCCAGTGGGATCTTAACCGGCGTTATGCGGGCCAATCAATATCCATATACCTACATGTTAGTTCATCAAAATAACAACAAATATTCACGTTTCCTTTTCTGCCCCAGTCATCTGGGTAATCATGTCTCAAGACACATATTCACTTTCAACACATATCGGCATCGATATGGATATTCATAACAATAATCACGTAAGCAAATACAGGATTCACTTATAAGCACTCGTTTATCAATATAAACAAGATTTTCAATCAATCACATATTTCTATGTAAACACATAGATTCACATCATCCATTTATGATCATATCAATCACATCATACCACATCAATGGTTCCCATATCACAGCCACACCGGCCCTTTCGTCTCATCGACAATCACTTCCACATCCATATCACCATCCAACCACATCTCATCCACATCACGTTTACATCACGTAAACTCTTACCAGGCCAAAACACATGAAACCGAGATCATATCAAGCATCACGTAACCACATAAAGCATCAAGAATAAACACATACCTCATCCCCTTTTATAGGAGGCGCCCGATGGTGGTGAGGTAGGTAGTCAGACGATAAATAGTTTAGAAGAACAAGTTCTAAACACTCAATTTCAAGAACGTACAAGATATAAAGCAACCGAACTGCTTTGGTATCAAACAACTATGAAAACTAGGTGCCAAGAACATCGCTCTGATACCAAGCTGTCATGCCCAAATTCCCGAGGGAAGGCACGGATACCGGGGTGTGATTAGGGGTGGGGGTTAAGAATCAGGGAAGAAGGGGGAATACATATAACATGCACGATAAGAAGATGTGACCATGAAATCGGGCAGCATCTCCTCTATAACTAGGACATATCCTGAAGGGGAGGGGTGCGCAAACAATCCACCAACAGAATAATATCGATACCATAACTTCAATGAACATGATCTTGATTTATAATAAGTAATGCAAAAACAAAATAGCATTACACCTCGCTGACTAGACGGTCTACCACATAGCATGCTCATATCGAGACTCAGCATAATAGCAAATCTTGTTCCCAATCGTAAAGCAAATTAAGGGACAAGAATACATCAACATCGAATCGATATAACATAACATCGCGGAAGCATAGCATGAAGAACCCGCAACTCCAACCCTCGCCGCCCGATCCAAACCTCCTCCATCGTGAAAAGATTTGAAAAGAGTTCAAAGTGAGTACTAGTGCACTTAGTTGGGGTTTTATCATAAATCAAAAGAATCATGATGCCGTGTTCGAGCACTTACCTTAGAAGGTTTTAAAACGTAAATCCACTTCTAAGTAAGCAAAATAGATTTTAGTTTTCGACACCGATCCGTTATTACCGTTGTTCTCATCATAGAACCAAGAACCACGGCTCGAACGATCCCACCAGCCCATCTCATCTCATTCGCCCGGAACATATGTAGCCAACCCACAATATCTCGGCCCGGAACATATCCAGACAGCCCATGCCCGAACGTATCCAACCGGCTAACTCGGTGTGGACTTGTGGGTCAAACTCGCCGTAACCATAACCACCTCATTACCATTTCCGTGTGCACTTCCGGGTCTATCCCTTCGTAACCATAACCACGTGTTCTGGTCTATCCTTACGATCAATACTCAAGATGGTGATCAACCCACCGAATAGAGATCCGTGCACAATCACAATAGAACCACATCTCGGATCGTAGAACAAGAATAACTTCACCAAAAAATTTACGGCGACATGTTTTATTTTGAAATATCGAGTAAATAACTCAAAATAAGCATATATAACCCAACTCGAATGCATTTAAAACGCCAACCGGAGGTATCTACGGATCCGATGACTTCACCGATCGACCGGTAGGTACCGTAACAAGACGGAACAACTTTTGGGGTCACATCCCACAAAGCAAAGCAATATCGTGATCCAAACGAAGATCAAGCAAAACGGGTTTTCGACTTTCTCGAACCCACATTCGCACTCTCCGGTTTTCAAATCAACTCAATGCGTAAGGAAATATATTCGTGGCATCAAGACCTATAATAGGGTACTTTCAAAATATGCATGCATGCAAGTTCACTCAAATCTTAAAGCAAGAAGCTTCAAAATCGATGTCTATCATCAAATCTAGATAAACCATCCAAAATCGATGCATGAAAATGAAAACATAAGCAATATGCATAACCATCGAACATGGAATGACAAGCTATGTTGAAATGGATAACCCGGCATGTACTTCCTTTAGAAAACTCAAGCAATGGAAAATATCCCGACATGCGTAAACGCTAAAAATGTAAAACGGAATCGGTACTTTAGTGGAATGCATAGCCCGGAACTCAAAACCAAAAGGACCCGTAGCCAAAAGGTGGCCCGTTGACCACCAAATCGGCGGCCAACAGCCACGGCGGCGGCGGCGATTCGACGGATGTTCGACGGCCAAATTAGCCGGCCTCCGGCCGTTTTCCCGTCCCGTCCCTTTAGAATCCTGAGTTCTATGCTATACGTTCTACTAATAGGCGGAATCAAAACAAGAAAAGGACAAAAATAGAAAACGGGCTGATCGGCTGGTGGTGGCGAAAGCGGCAAGAATGGCACCGCCACGAGCTGTTGGATTTGTTTATCGAAAGCGCTTGGTTGAGCTTGTATACAATGTTTCGTTACCACTATTACAATCTCCTATCCGAATCAATACTTGATCGCATATATCTCGTGTCCCCTTATCTCATATATAAGTTAGATCATACAAGGTGTAGAAGATCACGTAAGTCCGTATGATTGGTCAAGTTTAATGAGATATAAAAGTTTCACACCGAGACAACTTAAGGACGAGTTGTCGGTTTAGTCGCAGATAGATAAGAAGTGACTGACTTAGTTGCTTGTCTATGCCGGTACGCCTCGACGTATTGAAGGATCACAAGGAGATGAGTTCTTCTTTCCGACCGTCGTGAAGAACCAAGATCTCGTGACTTACGATGATCTAAACCTCGATAAGGTATTAGGTGAGTATGAGTTGTTGTCCATCACTTTGACTTGTTATGGGCGAGGGTTATATGTTCTAACCCAAGATTCTCCGTGATCTTAGGTGGTGGCAGTGTCAGATGTCACGCTTGTTATCTCAGACGAGTCACCGATCCGCTAGGATGATGACGCCCCTTAAGGAGCTCAAAAGGTTTATTGTACTAAACCCCGCAGTTGAGTTAGCTCAAGTACAATAATGAGGTCGAGTGGTACTACTTAAGGAAATGAAGTTATTAATCGCTTTAAGCAATGATTGCTATAAATGATTAATGGACGCTCGATATCTTAAATACGGGATTCGAATGTCTAAGTGCAAGCCCGACTCAACTTCGGTAATAAAGGGTAAGTCAAGATTTATTCTCTAGTGGCATGAATAAATGTTTATAAATTAATTTATGTTCTGGTGAACATAAGATAATTAATTTATTTGAGGCCCATCTTTATTCCTTGCATTTGATCCCTGGCTGGCCCATCCAGTTCGTAGCTAAGGAAAATCGGCGCCTCATGCTCCCAAAGGCAAGATTTTATTCTCTTTATCCCACAAGGATATAATTATATTTATGGTATATGCATAGATCCTTTCCTTACGGGATTAAGGCAAAGGCATTATAAATATAAGGTAAGAGATAGAATCAAGGTTAATCCTCACTTTTAACCTAGAATTTTCGCCCCTCATAGGATTCTCGAGAGTTTTCAAAATTGGGAGTTAGAGCAAAGGGTGATTTTTCCAAGCATTCTCCATAGATCGCCCTCACCGACGCTGGAGATTGGGCAACCGGATACACCCGTAAGGTCAAAGCACGAGTCCGATCCGCTCGATCCATTCATCTCGCTCCATCGACCCGACAGATCCAAAGGTAAACACGTGAAAACCCCTACGTGTTGCGATTAATTATATAGACGCATGCTAGGTTTATAATCAATGTATGGTGAATTAAATATCCAAGATAGATCCTCGGGGCCAGGGCTTAACATATGTTTTCCCTACAATTGGTATCGTAACACGGATCGTAATCTTCGCTCGCTGGATTAATTCACGCTTGATTATTACGCGCGCTTTATTAATTGTGGATCTGTCGTTCATCGTGGCTCGTTTATTGTTTTTGTTGGGTTTTGTTTTTACACCACGAGAAAATCCGTGGGTAGATTAGATTTTATTCTGTAAATCTTATCTGTAAAAGAAGAACGAAGACGAAAGAACGAAGAACGAAACGACGGGAAAAACAGGTCTCTTGGCGGCCCTCGATGGTATCGCGAAGCGAGCCTCGCGGTCGCGAGGGAGATCGCGAGGGGCGCGGGCGACGGGCGGCGTGCGTCACGAGATCCCTGGCGCCACGCGAGCGAGCAAGTGGTCGCGAGATACGGCCGCGAAGCAAGCGAGCGAGCGAGCTAGCGGGCGACGGGCGCGCGTCACGTGAGAAACCCGCGCCAGGAGCGCATCAGCGGTCGCGAAGTTTCGTCACCGGGCGACGACATCTCTCGGCAGATGTTCGGCGCTGGGCGTGGTCACAAGACGCTGCTCGACGGGTCGCTAAGTAGCGATCGCTAGGTAGCCCGCGAGGGACACGCGCGCAAAGCAAAGCAGGGCGGGCGCGCTGGCCGGCTTTCGCCAGCGCCGCCCAAGACAGACAATGACCCGCCCGGCCCGCACTTTTTCACCCAACCCGATTTTCCGGTCCGCGCCCGCACGCGAGGCCCAATTGTTGAATCCGTCCGCGCTCGTGCATGCGAGGCCTGTCAAGTTTAATTGCACTTTGTAAATCTATGTAATAGATTAGATTTAAATGTGCGTGTTTCACGATTGGGCCGCGATGAACGCTTTTATTTTATTTTATCGCTCATATGCATGTCGTGGATGTTTAAATTATGCAAGAGCATGCTATGTATGTTTATATTACGCCGACAAACCTTAAGTGTTTTACGAATTGATGCGCATAGTAAGCATGCTAGGTTGATCTCGCTTATCAAGCATATTTTAGAATTTCATGAGCATGTTTTACATGTCGAGTTCTATAGAAAAGCATGCTAGATTACGTGATCCGCATGGACAAACCTTTTGAATAAAAAGACTAAGCAAGCAACCCGACAAATTAATTTTTCAAATTAAAATGTCAAGACCTCCACCTTTTGATCTCTAAACAAAGCGAGACGATCGTGAGTAAACGCCCACCGCGTGGCTTGCTTGCACTGCTTATCATAAGTTTGTTAGATGAGATTTCTAAATAAAACTTTTAAATCTATCGAGAAGTGGGAGTTTCATGTAAACGCCCACACGCTGGGCTTGCATGTGCGATTTTCATAAGTTCTCTAGAGATAGAGATAAAAGAGATAACAAAAGAATTTGAATTGGAAGTGGTATGGTCCGAGTGAGTATGCCAATTCTAAGAATTCATTTTCATCGTTAAAATTGTGGTCAATGCTTAGACATCACATCAAGTACAACTTCCGCCAAGTCCCTTCTTGCGATAGTGATGTGGTCTAGTAAGGTCCAATCATAATTTCATTTGTCATAAGGATAAGTTGACATGGATTGAAATTAAACGACTAAAAGGTATTTTTAGTCCGGTCGAGGGGTTCATGTAAACGCCCACACGCGTGGCTCGTATGTGGAATTCCTTGGGCGATTGGAGGTTTCAATTAATATTGTTTTATCAAAAGGTTACAATATTATTGTTATTTAATCATTTGCAATCGTATGCTTATGTGTTTACATTATCGCTTCGAGATATGTCTCTTACGCCGATTATCAATATGCTCGCACAAAACTGCTATCCCGTCCAAATTTTATCGAGTGGAAACGAAACATGGAATATGTTCTTATATCAAGAACACATGTTTGTTCTCACTACTCCTAAACCCGATGCCTTATCGACGATCGACTAATGAGCAATGAGAGTCAAGCGGACTTTGGAATAAGTCAAACAATACGGCTAAATGCTATATGATGACTACTATGTCCAAAGGCTTGTACCGCAAAGATCACGATGGTAGACGCGACCGATATTTGGTCAAGTCTCGAGAGTAAGTTTGGGCAATGATCGACAAACCGCCCACACAATGAGAGAAATCTCGCGTGTAAGATGGAAGAAGGAAGTTCGTCCATGAACACGTCTCCACACGACTCATCTCACGGATAGTCTTGATCAACATGGAGGTATTGACGGCGGCCAAGGTCGATATCATCCTCAATACACCGCCCAAGTCTTTTGAGAACTTCGTGAATGCGATCATGAGCAAGGCCGAGTTTACACTTAGTCGGCTTGCTTAATGATCTCGTTGTTGCGGAAGGAGTTATGGAAAAGGAGCACATGCTCGCTAGCACATCTAAGGGCCCAAAATTTTCGCTGCAAAATGGAAATAGAAAAAGGGTACCAAAGGTGGTAGAGGCAAGGGAAATAGTGGGAGTAATGGGAACAAGAACGTGGTTGCCACCGAGGCTTCAAGAAGCCAAAGGAGAAGGGCAAGTGCTTCAAGCGGTAAGACGGGCATGGAAGGCCAAGTGCCCTATGCTCATGCTCAAGGTACGCCGCTTGCTTTAGTAACGGAAACATGTTTAGCGACTTGTTCTACCCATTCTTGGGTAGTAGATACGGTCGCAATCGATCATGTTTGTTACACCTGTGGGTTCCCGCGACAAGAGAGTGCTTGATGGCGAGATAACGATATCCATGGGCAACGCGGCAAAAGTCGAGGCCGCTGCAGCTTGGAGATGTTACTTTATGTTTTGAGAAAACAGTTTAGTTTTAAAAGACGCTTTATATGTGCCGGATTTTCATGAACCTTGTTTCGCTTCAAATTATTTACTCATGGATATTCTCGTTATTTTTGATAGTGGTGTTTCTATCATAAGAAATGACGGTTATCTGTCAGCACGTTATATAATTCGCTTTATACTATTTTCGCCAGACATGATACCTATAACTATGTCAGATCTTCATCAAAACCTAAAAAGAGAAAGTTTTCTTCAGAAGATGACTCTACTTTTCTCTCGGCATCTTAGATTAGGTCACATCAATCTAAATAGGATCCAAAGACCGGCTAAGAATGGAGCATTGGTAATCTCAAGGTTACCCGCTCCCACCGTCATGAATCCTCAGATAGAAGGTAAGATGTCGACTGCACCCTTCAAAGCGAAGGGTTATAGAGCCAAAGAAATGTTGAGTTAGTCCATTTCGACTGTGGACCGATGTCCACACAAGCTCGTGGAGGGTACGAGTATTTTATCACTTTCATCGACGACACTCAAGGTACGGATACATATACCGCTTCACCGCAGTCCGAATGCTTTGAGAAATTCAAAGAGTTTAAGACGGAAGTGGAGACGGAAGCTAGGTAAGAGTATCAAGTCATCATGGTCTGATCGCGGTGGCTAATACCTCAAGAACGAGTTTATGGACTATCTAGTGAAGTGTGGATTACATCCCAACAAGACTTCACCGGCACACCACAAAGAAAATGGTGTGTCGAGCGAAGAAATAGACTCTTTTGGAAATGGTTAGATCTATGAGGAGTTATGCTACATCGCCTATTTCGCTCGGGGTATGCCTTAGAGACGGCGGCATACTTGCTAAATCTAGTACCGCCCAAGTCAATGAAAAGACCCCTTTCGAGTTGTGGTTTGGGCGCAGTTTCAGTTTAAGCCACATAAGGATATGGGGTAGCCCAAGACACGCGGCCGAACAAGAAGGTCGACAAGTTGGAGGCTAGATCCGACGCAAGGTCGTTTATCGCTATCCTAGAGGAACGAAGGTGGTTTATTCTATAGTCCCAAGGATCGAAAGTCATTATTAAGACTAATGCTCGATTCTTAGAAGAGGACTATATGAAAATCATAAATCCAAAGTTGAAATCATTCTTCAAGAATTAGAAGATGATCGATTCCACCACCGAACAGGCCAAAGGTACGAGATGTCGAGTCTAGTGGTGGATCGACACCGATACTTCAAGAAATTGAAGTGGGTCGAGTTCCACTAGAGATACCGACCGCATAAGTTGGTACCTACACGCAAGTTGTGCAAGTTAGAGAACCACAAGTATCTCGCACCCACCGCTGCCATTGTGCCCAGAGAACCTCGTCAGAGTGGGAGGGTTGTTCGTCAACCCGAGCGATTTATGTTCGTGGGTGAATCTTCGGATTTAGTCCCAAAGAAACGAACATGCAATAATCCACCCATGGACATACAAGGAGGCGATACAAGATATTGATGCAAGATCATGGCACACCGCTATGGACTTAGAAATGGAGTCCATAACGCTATGGATGATATGAAAGACACTCTACCGATGGCAAGGAAGCCATAGGTAGTAAGTGGATATACAAGAGGAAGAGAGATTCTCGATGGAGAGGTTTCGCCAAAGCCGTGCTTCAGGCGAAAGGGTACACTCGATTGAGGGAATCGATTTCGATGAGACCTTTCACCGTAGCAATGCTCAAGTCCATCGTAATTCTTCCGCCATAGCAGCCCACTTGAACCCAGAGGTTTGGCAATGGATGTTAAAACCGCTTTTCTAAACGGTTACCTGAGGAAGGTAGAGACATCTATATGCAAAGAACTCAAGGTTATGTGGTAAAGGGTGAAGAGCATCTAGTATGGAAGCTTAAGTCCATTTACGGACTTAAGCAGCCTCCCGATCATGGAACTTACGCTTGACGAGGTGGTAAAGTCCTATGGATTTACCCAGTTGCCTAGCGAGAGTTGTGTGTATCGTTAGATGTCAACGGTGATGTGGTATTTCTTGCACTTTATGTAGATGACATCTTCTAGTCGGGCAACAACGTGAAGTCAGTATCGACGAAAGAGTTGGCTATCCGATCGCTTCAAATGAAAGACTTAGAGATGCAGCGACATTCTGGGATCAAGGTTTACCGAGATCGCAAGAAGAAAATGTTGAGCTTATCTCAGCGCCTTACATTGATACCGTGATTACCGCTTTAGTATGCAGCACCGCCAAGAAAGGATTGCTACCTTTCGCATATGGCGCCTTTATTCAAGATGCAACACCTATGACCGCAGGAGATAGAGGAATGAGACAAGTTCCTTACGCTCGCCGTAGGAAGTCTCATGTACGCAATGCTATGCACGAGGCCCGACATTCCGCATGCGGTAGCATAGTAGCTAGATATCGCCTAACCTCGACAAGCTCATCGATCTGCAAGAAAGCATATACCAAGCACCGAAAAGGACTCGAGATTATAGGCTAGTTTACCATGCGATAGTCTAATGCCTTGGGTTATATGCACTGGATTTCCAAGCCGACCGTGATGAGAAAAAGTCAACCTCGGGCCATGTGTTTACCTTGGGAGGTGGAGCCAGATCCTCAAGTGAGTGCAAAGCAACGATGCATTGCGGACTCTACCATGGAAGCCGAATATGTAGCCGCCTTGAGGCTTCTAAGGAGGTCAGATGGTTCAAGAACTACCTCATGGATCTAGGTGTGGTACCGGTTTGCCCAAGAGTATCATAGTTTATCGTGATAACTCGTGCAAGTGGCAAACTCGAAGGAACCACGGACCCACAAGGCACCAAACACATAGAGAGAAAGTACCATGTCATACGAGAAATCGTTAGACGAGGTGACGGTCGATTGAAAAGATTGATACGACGGAAAATCTAGCGGATCCATTCACGAAGATCCCGCCGCAAAAGTCTACGATGGACACGTTAGAGGACTCGATTATGCTTGATGGCACCCACTTAGAAAGGAAACTTTTGTATAAGTGGGAGAAGCAAAGTGATGGTTGTTTGTAATAGCTAGTAGAGAGACACATTGTATACTAAAAGTTTGCTTTAGTATAAGTGGGAGATTGTTGGATTTGATATCGAAAGCGCTTTGGTTGAGCTTGTATACAATATTTCGTTACCACTATTACAATCTCCTATCCGAATCAATACTTGATTGCATATATCGTGTCCCCTTATCTCATATATAAGTTAGATCATACAAAGGTGTAGAAGATCACGTAAGTCCGTATGATTGGTCAAGCTTAATGAGATATAAAAGTTTCACAACCGAGACAACTTAAGGACGAGTTGTCGGTTTAGCCGCAGATAGATAAGAAGTGACTCGACTTAGTTGCTTTTCTATGCCGGTACGCCTCGACGTATCAAGGATCACAGTGAGATGAGTTCTTCTTTCGACCGTCGTGAAGAACCAAGATCTCGGTGACTTACGATGATCTAAACCTCGATAAGGTATTAGGTGAGTATGAGTTGTCATCCATCACTTGACTTGTTATGGGTGAGGGTTATATGTTCTAACCCAAGATTCTCCGTGATCTGGGTGGTGGCAAGGTTTCAGATGTCACGCTTGTTATCTCAGACGAGTCACCGTATCCGCTAGGATGATGACGCCCCTTAAGGAGCTCAAAAGGTTTATTGTACTAAACCCCGCAGTTGAGTTAGCTCAAGTACAATAATGAGGTCGAGTGGTACTACTTAAGGAAATGAAGTTATTAATCGCTTTAAGCAATGATTGCTATAAATGATTAATGGACGCTCGATATCTTAAATACGGGATTCGAATGTCTAAGTGCAAGCCCGACTCAACTTCGTAATAAAGGGGTAAGTCAAGATTTATTCTCTAGTGGCATGAATAAATGTTTATAAATTAATTTATGTTTCGGGTCAACATAAGATAATTAATTTATTTGAGGCCCATCTTTATTCCTTGCATTTGATCCTGGCCGCCCATCCGTGCCCGTAGCCAAGGAAAATCGGCGCCTCATGCTCCCAAAGGCAAGATTTTATTCTCTTTATCCCACAAGGATATAATTATATTTATGGTATATGCATAGATCCTTTCCTTATGGGATTAAGGTAGGCATTATAAATATAAGGTAAGAGATAGAATCAAGGTTAATCCTCACTTTTAACCTAGAATTTTCGCCCCTCATAGGATTCTTGAGAGTTTTCAAAATTGGGAGTTAGAGCAAAGGGTGATTTTTCCAAAGCATTCCCCATAGATCGCCCTCACCGACGTTGGAGATTGGGCAATCGGGATACACCCGTAAGGTCAAAGCACGAGTCCGATCCGCTCGATCCATTCATCTCGCTCCATCGACCCGCGGATCCAAAGGTAAACACGTGAAAACCCCTACGTGTCGCGATTAATTATATAGACGCATGCTAGGTTTATAATCAATGTATGGTGAATTAAATATCCAAGATAGATCCTCGGGGCGAGGGCTTAACATATGTTTTCCCTACACGAGCCTCCCTGGCTCGATCCCCACTTCTCCAGCGCTTCCGCAGCGTCCCTGGAGCATCTCGGCTCGTCCGTAAACACAGAGAGATGAAGGAAATGAACGTTGAAAATGAAGGACCTAGCCTCCTATTTATAGGAAAAAAGGATCACAAGCAATGCTGCATGCAAGCGGCCCTTTTTCGAAAACGCAAAAAGCGACGCAACTTTTGCAAACGGACTCCAAATTTAGCAAACTTAGTACCCATGGACTTGAAATAAAATGCCGAACATAACTTCCCCGGAGTGCCAAACCTTCGTGGGTGGTCGAAAACCTGCATACTTAGTGTCTATGAATTCGTCATAAGACACTCTTCACAACGCATAAGGTTTCGTGATGGTCGCATCACCGAAACAAAAAGTCAACCTTTTTACCTTTCTCGAAAAACATGCCATGCAAACCTGATGCTCAGGAAGGACGGGGTATTACACCATCGCATTTTATTGTTTTCCGATTTATGAGTTTGGTCTCAAGTTATTGTTGAAGAGTGAATTGTTGATTATTTGATCTTTGAATCGTTCACTTTTTGTGCTTTGCCATTGGATTGGAGATTTATGTTTTAGGTGAATTTTCTTAGATTGTTTTTTATTGTGATTGATGGAATTGGTTTAGTTTTGTTCGACGCAATTAGCTAGCCGTGTTCGTGTTTTCTTTAGGTACCAACTAGGGATTGACAACCCCTAGCTAGGATTGCTTTTTCTTAAGTTTACTTTTCCGTATTTCAATTCCCGTTTGTTCCAAAACCCTTCTTTGGTATTAGAGTGTTTAGGATTTACCGCTTTTTATGTGTGACACGAACAATAAGCCCTATTAAGTTTTCCTTGAGAGACGACTTGGGTAACGTTCCACACTACGATTTCCTCATTCGATTATGAGTCAATTAAGAGTGTAATTTTAGTTGAAACAAATTTTGGCATAGTTGTCGGGAAAGACTTTAGGCGTATTATTTGTGTTGATTGTTTTCTGTGATTATTTTCGTTATTTTTTTATACTCCAGTTGTGTGTGATTTGTTTTGTTTGAGTGTTGTGTATACTAGGTCACCGCAGTCTCAATAGACCACTTGTTAACCCGTTGAACAACACTCGTAAGCTTAATAGATCGCTTCTCCCGGAACTGGAGAAATATTGTGCTACTACTAAGAGTAGTGAACAGTCAGAACTGGTAATCAGTAATCTTTCCTTTGAGAAGACACCCCTGCTGAGAGAAATGGGTGAAAATGCACGAGCTGTACGTGATTTCTACTGACCAGTGACTCCCCTATTGTACTTGGACCAGCAGCCCGTGATTATGAGCTCAAGCCGAATCACTTCTCACTCATGCCTACATTTCATGGGCTTGCTAGTGAGGATGCTTTGGGTTTCATCAGGGAATTCTCTTATGTGTTGCAGTCCTTCCCACTGGGAGGACTAACTGAAGACCAGCTGAAGATACGCTGCTTCCCATATACCCTGAAGGATAGGGCAAAGTCTTGGTTTCTGGCACTCCCCGCTAACTCTCTACAGAACTGGAATGTCGTGGTAGACAAGTTTATGACGAAGTACTACCCAAATAAGAAGAGTCAAGAGTTGAGGTCACATATCATGATCTTTAATCAGACGCAGACGAGCCATTCCATGAAGCTTGGGAACGGTTCAAGGACTTTTGCAGAAGCGCCCTCACCTTGCCTTGCCAGATGAAATACTTTATCAGTTTTTATATGACGGGTTGACTCATAGTTTTCAGTACATGGTAGATAATGTTGATATTTTTGAGGCTATGGCTGCTACTTCACAGCAGAAATCCAGTCGAGGTGGAAGAGCCAAAGCACATGCCGTCACTCCTTCCTTCGACAAGAATAGGAAAATGGTTGAGCTAATGAGGGAGATTGATCGCTCACTTTTCTAACACGAAAACATACAAGTATATAGGTAAGACGAGTATCGTATCCACAGGGATCATAACACGAAAACACAGAAGTTAACTCAACAATAATTCATCATTATCCAAGCAACAAAATTTGGTTTGAAAGGTTTTAGGGCTTCGGATATTAAATCCAAAGCAAAGGTAACAACTAGAAAATAAATGAAAGCAATAAATACTCAAGGAGATAACAATCTAGAAAGACTAACCCTAGGGATGCATTAATCCTACCCACAACGTATGCTTATCCTGCTTCCTATTAACCATTTTAATCCAGACAAGATGGAAGATCACATATGTAACCAATAATTTCAGTTACGATAATTGTGGCAGTTGATTACTAATTTTCCATATTACTGTTACGTCTCTAGGTGAAAATAAGCAACTCCAAAAGGATCACAAAGAATATGCATCCTACGAATGTTCCTATCTCAGCTACGACTCAAGGCTTATTCGTATCATGCATTCAAGATCGATTGATAATTAAAACGGTTAAGTAATTAACTGGCAACTAGATATGCATCAAGATTGATAAGAAATTAACACATATAATTAAGCACAAAGAATCATAGATCAATGCCTGGAAGGTAAATAACGATAGCAGGAATCACAACATTTAGGATAGAATCATGCAAACCCTAGGATTAGAACGGAATTTAGCTAGACATAAACAACGAAATTAAATACGAAATAACATAGGAATAGAAAATATATAGATAAAACCCGTAGTGTAGCGTCGGAAGAACAATCGTTGGGTTCGTATCCCAACCTCAGCGAAAAACGAAAAAAACACAGAAATTGTTCGGACGAAAGTGTTCCGAAGCAATAACGATGCAAAGAACTAATGTAGAATGATGGAAAACTAAAGCTAGAATGAATCTAAATCAAAGCTAGAATGAAAATCTATGGAAAATAATGAAAAACTGAAGAAAAAGGTCCAAAATTGCGTTGGGTAAGGTTGGGGGCGCGAGGGGGCGAAACCCTATTTATAGAATTAGGGCAGAAACCCTAATTTTGTACTCTGCCGCCACGCCTCGCGGTCGAGCTCGCGGTCGCGAACTTGGTCGCGAGGGATCATCCTCGCTCGGCTGCTCTTTGTCTTCTCGGCTGGGTGCACGCTCGCTAGCGTGCCTCGCGACCTGGCTCGCGGTTGCTATGTTTGGTCGCGAGAAATCGGGCAGTAGCTCTTTTCGCACGTTGGGTAGCTCGTGGGCACGTCTCACGGTCGCTGGGAGTGGCCGCGTCGCATTGAGTTTCCTCGCGGCCGACCTAGCGGTCATTGGGCGGGCCGGTCTTGAGTTTCGGCCGCAGATATATTGTGCTCAAGGCTGGCTAGCGGCCGCGAAGGTGGTCGCTAGGCCTGCTTTTCAACCTTCTTTCGCTCGTGCTTCGTTCCATGCTTCAATTTTCAACTTATAAGCCTACAAAACACCAAAAAGGAACCCAAGAGCAGTATCTTCCAAAAATTTATAAAAGCATTAAGATCCAAGACATAAACGCACTTTATTGATCTAAAATCATCTTTAAATATCAACAATAAACATGTAAAATGCGCGTTTATCAAACCCCCCAAACTTAAAGCATTGTTTGTCCTCAAACAAAAACAAAACGAAAAGGAAAGAGAGACACAACAGAAGATCAACGAGCGTCAGCAAAGGTGATTAACACAATCAAGCCTCAGAAATATCTCAAAGCTCAAAATCATTAGCGCACATGACGACATTAGTCAACTCAACAATGTAAAACCATTGGAAGCAAAAATCTCATTAAATTCAACCCTCACAACGGCATGTGCGTAAAATATAGAGTACACTCAAACTCATAAAGAAATAAAGGATGTGTATGCACTCAAAATCAATGCGATGCAAAATCTCACGTTGTCGTCTAGGTTCCACCGATAGCTGCTGCTGAGAGGCGCCCGGGCACTGTCGAGCGAAAACTCGCCCGGGCGCTGCCGAGCCTACCGAGAAGTCTGCGCATGCATGCTACCGAGCCCGCCGAGAAGTTTGTGCGCGCATGACAGGTATTACAAAAGTGATGGTCAGCAACTCATACTCACCTAAAACCATATCGAGGTTTAGATCAACGTAAAGTCACCGAGATCTAGGTTCTTCACGACGGTCAGATAGAAGAACTCATCTCAATATGATCCATCAATACGTCAGAGACGTATCATCATAGACAATCAACCTAGTTAAGTCACTTCTTATCTATACTACAGCCTATACCGACAACTCGTCCTCAAGTTGTCTCAGCTGTGATCCTTTTTATATCTCATTAAGCTTGACCAATCATACAAACTTCTGTGATCTCCTACACATTGTATGATCTAACTTTTGTATGAGATAAAGGGACATACATATGGAATCAAGTAAACAATTCAGATAGGAGATTGTAATAGTGGTAACAGGAAACATTATATACAAGCTCAACCATTCTGCTTTCAGTATACAAATCCAACATAAAGATATTATTTGAAACTTGAGTATTTTGAATGTTTTAGCTTATTGTTGCTTAAGTTGAGAATGTTAACATCATAAAGTGAAATTGATTTTTTATCGGAAATGGCCTGTGGACCTCAACGTAACCCCAATAATGACCAACATTCTAGGAATTTTATGGAAACACTGGTTACCTCACTACAAGAAGTCACACCACGCCAACCTCATGTAGCACCCACTCTACAAAATAATGCACCACCGCCGATTACTAGCCAAGCGATTGAGCAATTCCATCGGTACATACCGCCAAGGTTCGATGGTAGGAGTGGACCTCTGATTTTAGAGGAATAGATAATAGAGCTCGAGAGAATTTTTTTAGTATATAGAGTGTACGGATTCCCATAAGGTATTGTGCTCAGTCTTTCAATTCATCAAGACGCAAGCCACTGGTGAAGGTCTTATAAAAGTGGTTTGACCGAAGCGGAGCATCAAAACCTAACATGGGAAAGGTTCAAAGAAGTAGTTATGGAGAAATACTTTCCACATTCCTACTGCAATCAGAAACAAACAGAGTTCCTTGACTTGAAGCAGGGCGGTATGAATGTGACTGAATATGAGCAAAAGTTCAATAAACTTGCTCGCTCTGCTACACGACTGGTCGATATTGATGATTAAAAGGATGATCGTTTCCTCCGTGGGCTTAAGCCTGAGATATAGGGCATCTTTGTACTCCACGAGATTGTAATTTATGGGATTGCTGTCAGAAGAGCGCATGAAGTGGAGGCTAGACTTGATGTGGATAAGAATACAAGAAATGTGGATCATCCAATAAAGAGAAAATGGGACAACAAAAATTGGGGAAACAACAATTTTCCATATAAGAATGGGAGAAGGATTAGCACTCAGGCTGCTCCTAATACATCGACGCAGAGGCCCTTGTTTCAGTAGTGCAAACGACCACACTTTGGTAAATGTTTAGGACAAGTCGGAGTATGTTATATCTGCCACGATAGAGGACATGTTGGATTTGTATACTGGAAGCAGATTGGTTGAGTTTGTATATAATGTTTCCTGTTACCACTATTACAATCTCTTATCTGAATTGTTCACTTGATTGCACATTTATGTCCCTTTATCTCATATATAAGTTAGATCATACAGTGTGTAGAAGATCACAGAAGTTTGTATGATTGGTTAAGCTTAATGAGATAAAAGGATCACAGCTGAGACAACTTGAGGATGAGTTGTCGGTTTAGGCTGTAGTGTAGATAAGAAGTGACTTGACTTGGTTACTTGTCTATACTGGTACATCTCTGACGTATTGATGGATCACAGTGAGATGAGTTCTTCTATCTGATAGTTGTGAAGAACCTAGATCTCGGTGACTTTACGTTGATCTAAATCTCGATAAGGTTTAAGGTGAGTATGAGTTGCTGACCATCACTTTGACTTGTTATGGGTGAGGGTTACAAGAGATAACATAATATTCCCCGCATCTTGGGTGGTGGTAGTGCTTCTATATCATGCTAGTTACCTGTATCGAGTTACTGTATCCGTTTAGGATGATGACGTCCTCTTAAGGAGCTCAAAAGGTTTATTGTATGAGTTATCTCAAGTATAATAATAATGTTTAGTGGTATTACTTAAGGAATGAAAGAGATTAATTATTTTAAGCAGTCAGAACGCTGTAAATAATTAATGGACGTACGATATCTTAAATACGGGGATTCGTGAAGTCTAAGTGCAAGCCTAACTCAACTTCGGTAATAAATGGGTAAGTTAACATTTATTCTCTAGTGCCATGAATTAATGTTTATGAATTAATTTATGTTCTGGGCTGAACATAAGATAATTAATTCATTTGAGGCTCATCCTTATTCCTTACATTTGATCCCTGGGTTGGCCCATCAAGGCCTGGACTGCTAGATAATTTCACCCCTCACTAAGTAGAGTCCTACTAAGACTTTGTTCTGATTCTCCTATATCTAGATAGATTATATCTGATATCATTAGATATCAAATGATATTATTCTTGATATGGTGTATATTTAAAGATAAGATTGTATTTATTAGATAGGGTAAATATAAATTTAAACCCTAAACTATACATGTTTTATCAAAAATATCATGTACTTTCAAAAATATCAATTTAAACCCCAAACTATCATATTTGTATCAATTTAAACCCCAAACTATCCTGAATAAGGGACATTTTTGAGACAAATATGATAGTTTGGGGTTTAAATTGATATTTTTGAAAGTACATGATATTTTTGATAAAACATGTATAGTTTAGGGTTTAAATAGATATTTACCCTAATAGATATGTAGAGATCCTATCTTATTAAGATTTTAGGGTTCCATTATAAATACAAGGTGAGAGAAAATCAGAGGTAATCCTAACCTAAGTGATTTTCAAAAATTAATATTCTTATCATTGTGGTTTTCGAGAATTTCAAGTGTAAGGAAGAAGGCGATTTTTTACAGTGCTCTTCATAAATTGCTCTCACTCAGCATTGGAGTTTTGGCAAACGGGATGCATTTCAGAAGATCAAAGCATGAGTCTTGATCCTACTTCTATCCGATAAATTCAGAGGTAAACATGAGAAAACACCAATGTGTTGCAATTAATTATATAGGTGTATGCTAGGTATATAATCAATGTATGGTGAATTAAACATTCAAGATAGATCCTCGGGAGAGGGTTAAAATCAGATTTCCTTACACAAAGTAGACTCAAAATTTGAGAGCAATGATTGGGTATCCCCTTCAACAAATGTTCCAGTAGCCATTTCCACGATATCCACCTCAGCCACTACAGCCACCACAGATACAACAGCATCAACCTCCTTAATAGCCGCAGTCCCAACACCAAAGAGCTTTTGCCCTCGCTCAAAAGCAATTCGAGAATGAGCATGGAAACTTGGCAGACATCATCCCATGAATGGATTGATAGAAAACTATGCTACGATCCGCCACGAGCAGCGAGAGATTTCTTTTTAGTCGCCAGGATGAGATCCTACTCATTTCTACAACATTGTAGGAAGGAATAGCAAAATACCAATAATCCCTGGGATTCAAGCTAAGAAGTTGATGAAAGATGAAGAAACGTGAGCTTATCTGGGGTATCAGAATGATATAGAAGATACAAGACTTGTCAATGGTAAGAGAATACCAGGATGTCTTTACTGAGATTGATCACTCCCTTTTCACACGTAAAAGGTGTATATAGAAGGTAAGCAGAGTATCGTATCCATGTGGATTGTAATGCTAAAACACGTAAGCTAACTCAACAATGATTCATCATTATCCAAGCAACATATATGGTTTGGTAAGATTTTAGGGCTTCGAATTTAATCCAAAGCGTAGGTAACAAAATGTAAAATAAAATAAAGCAATAAACACTCGGATGGTAAAACAGATAAGGACGACTAACCCTAGGGATGCATTAATCCTATCCACAACGTATGTTTATCCTGCTCCTATTAACCAATTTTAATCCGCATAAGATGGAAGATCACATATATAACCGATAACTTCATTACGATTAATTGCGGTCTGAGATTACTAGTTTTCCCTATTACATTACGCCTATAGGTGAAAACAAGCAACCCAAACATATCACAAAGAATATGCTTCCTACGAATATCCTATCTCGCCTACGACTCAAGCGCTTATTCGTATCATGCATTCAAGATCGATTGACAATTAATACAATTACGTAATTAACCGACAACTAGATATGCATCAAGATTGATCGAAATTAACACATATAAATAAGCACCAAGAATCATGAATCAATGCCGGAAGGTAAATAGCGATAACGTGAATCACAACATATAGGATCGGATCATGCAAACCCTAGATTAGAACGAAAATCTAGCCGATATAATAAACGGAATAAAATACGATTTAACCATAAAAATAGAAATTATATAAATGAAACCCGATTGAAGCTGCTCGATGAACAATCGTTGGGCTTCAATCCCAACCTCAATAAAAACGGAAATTTACAAAGATCGTCAGGACGAAAACGCTCCGGATCGTAGACAAAACGAAACTAATGAAGAACAATGATCAACTAAACTCTAGAATGAAAATAGATGGAAGCTAAAGCTAAAAATATGAAAAGCGATGAAAACCGAATAAAGAAGCTCGGAATCGTGTGTGCGGTTGGGCGCGAGAGGGTGTTGCCATATATATAGGCACACCCCAAACCCTAATCTTTCCTTCGCCGCCGGTCTCGCGACCACGCCGCGATCGCTAGGTCGATCGCTAGGTATGTCTCGCGCGCTCTCTTCTCGCTTCATGTCGCCTCTTTGCGTTCGATGGTTTCCTCGCTGCCGGCTAGCGGTCGCGAGAAATCGTCTGATGAGTTTTCTCTGGCTGGGGCTTGCTTTCATGAAAGCACGAGGTCGCGATCGCGTCGCGGTCTCGCTTGGTTCTCGCAAGGGTTTCCTAGCGGCCAGCCTAGCGACCGCTAGGCTGGTCGCTAGAAACAGTCGATTGAGTATTTTGGCTCGTGCTTCGTTCCTTGCTTCGATTTTCAACATATAAACCTACACTACACAACACCAAAAGAACACCCAAGAGCAGTATCTTCTAGAAATAGATAAAACATTAAGAATCGATACGTAAACGCACATTAAATGACCTAAACTCATCTTTAAATATCAGCTATAAACGTGTAAAATGCGCGTTTATCAAACCCCCCAAACTTAAATCATTGTTTGTCCTCAAACAAGACCAAAACAGAAAGACACAACGAAAAGATCAACGAGCGTAGCAAAGATGATAACCATTCAAAGCCTCAGAAACATAACAACGCTAAAAAACATTAGTGCACATGACGACGTTAGTCAACTCAACACAAACAACAATCGACGCAAAAACTCATTTAATTCAACCTCACAACGGCATGTGTGTAAAGTATAGGATACAATCAACTCATAAAGAAATGTAGGACGGTATACACTCAACGATCAATGCAATGCAACATCTTACCATAGGCTTGCTGCTTCTCTAATATCTCCTTTGCGTCATTGTGTTCAAATTAGGATCAAAGAGGTCTTTTCATAGGTTGTAATGTAGGCACATTGGTTAAGGTAGGATAATATATGGCTAAGTGACTCAAGAATATTCCAAGCACCCCCATTTATACTTTTCGATACATATGGACTTTGTCCATTTTCCTCTTCTTTCCCAACGTGCTAAATCGACGTTTTATGCCACAGAAGGTACCTATACTTTGATTAAAGACCCTTTATGCTCAACACACATAGTGAACTAATCAATTTTTTTTCTTTTCTTTTCTAGAGCTTATAGGGTATATCATTCACAACAAAGGTACTATTCTTCACCACGTATGTATTTTTCTAAAAGACACTTTTCTCGCCATAACTACATCAAAATTTCAACCCTTTTGATTCCCATATCCATCCTCACCTCCTATCATCCGTTAATCGAAACAAAAGTCTAATAAAGGCTCAAAGAAGGCGACAAATGGTATATATCATCGGGTTAGTGTTTGGGTGAATATGTGGTTAACAAAGATGGCCTTTATCCTTTCCAAATTCAAACACATATCATAGTCTCGACACGTAAAAACGGCAAGTTCTAGAAGATAATCACATGCACGATATCACACAATTTAAAAAAGCGATCAAGATATGTATACAGTGAAGCTCAAGTCTCACAGGATAAGCAAATGGTGAAAAACAACAAGCCTAAGCAATCTCACGTCATTCATGCGTCATTTTCTAACATATCATGTGCACTATCATTAAATTTCACCAAAAATTTCTATCGTCATTGGCCACATGGATTAACACACTTCACTTAACTCGTTGATCGACAGACACAAAAACGAAAAACAAAACAAAAACACGACAAAAGACCCCAAAGCATAACAACTAAACCATAAAGCACAGAAACATAAACAGGATTCTCAACCAACCAAACTCGTCTACTCCCCCCAAACTTATTGTGAACATGTGGAAGCAATAAGGTTTGCAGAAAAGAGTAGTTGGGAGAGAAAACTTACCTTGAATGCCACATTCGGTGGCGGATAAAATCCGCGCCATCGATCCCATCACGCATCATCTCCATCATCTTACATTGTTGCTCGAGATGTGCACTCGTGTTGGGTGAAGAGGGCTTCTGCCGCTCCATCATCGAGGTCGCCCCGCCAATGTGGTTTAGATGACCATCTATTTGATCTAATCGATCATAAATCCCGGATCGCCTCGAATGGGTGGCGGATGCAATATGCCGCTTTGTCTGGAGCCACTTCCCGCTCGGCTTGCTCCTCGTGCGGTTACTCGCCCTCGATCTCGCCTTACGCGTTCATGCGCTGCGTCCATGCATAGTGCGCAGGGGAGCTCAAATTCCAATTGGCATCCGCGTGAAAGTAGCGGCTTATACTCGTGAGCTCTGGATTGGGTAGGCGGAAAACTGATTGGCCGTTTTGATCATATAATGACCACGGTAACGCCCGGGTGCCTCTTCGAGAACGTCTCGGACGATAGGCACGGCTTGTCCAGAAGATGTCGTGAGAGATCGGACTCTCTCGAATCGTTATCCCAAAAAATCAAAGAATGGGGTGATGAATCCCTATGCATATCTTTGAATTACCGAAACCGTGGATCGCATGTGGAAGTCTTCGAGCTAGGAACATGCGGCATGCATTTTCTCGTTGAACATGGCTCCAATCGGGATGCACATGTCTTGTGATAGAACGAGTCGGCGCTCGAACGGCCATGTAAGGTGAACGAATGAGCCGGTGGAAGTAACGGACATTTGGATTCGTGATCGAGCTAGCCTTCGATCTCGAGGCATCATAGTGCGGTGTGCTCGAGTCCGAGTCCATGAACTTTGGCCATACACTTTGGACCGTGTACTCGACGCCCCTATGTAGTTTCCTGCGGATCTCCATTGATTATTCCATTAAGGACGGGCTCATTGTCAAGTCGAACGTGATGTAATCCGGCATTCCGTTTGTCTTGTGGACATGGATAGTCGACAGGAATTCCAGCGTCAGGATCCGGTATGTAAGATAGTTGGCCGTGATAACTGAGTACAGCCCGGATCTCTCGACCAACCACATCACGTCATTGCCTATACCCATCTCTTGACACGTGTTGATGCACATGAACCTTGAATGCATGTGCCGTAATCTCACCAAACGATTCCAACGGCTTCTAGACGAGTTATTCGACAGTCTGACTCCGAAATTCGCTGGATCGAATTCATCTTGAGGTGCATTGCGTGGCTCGTCGTGAGGCTCATCGTGATGCTCATCGTGTAACTCGTCGTGGAGATCATCTTGTATCTCGTCGTGGGAAGTGGAGACAATGCTCTTGCCCTTGCGCTTGTGGCCGTGAGTACGCGGCATCTTGTACCTAAAAAAAATTTCAAAGTCAGCGCAATGTATGAATGAAACTATCAAAACAACGTCAACCCAAAATGCTCAATATAGATCCCCCAAACTTCAACTTAGTCAAATTATTTCCCCCATATTTTCATATAATCTATCAAGATAAAAAGGGGTGGGGGAAAACACACACAATAGCCAAAAATGCATAATTTGGGCGTTCTGGTCACATTCTCGCGACCACACCTCGCGGTCGCGAGGGTGGTCGCGAGGCAAGGTTTAGCGGTCACAGACGGGCGCTTGTGACATAGCCAAGACGCGCGAAAGACAGATTCAGACACCAGTGACCGCGAAAGCGGTCACGAGCACGCACTGTGGTGATTTCAATGGTTATTTCTCAGATTTTTTTGAACCCAAATCAACAATGTAGGCAAATTACACTAACAATATACGTGTATAAACATTAATAAACCTAACATTGGACTAACCATGCTCAAACACCAAACAAATCTAACAAAATAAGCCCTAGTTTCTCAAATATAGATAACCCACATCAATAGAATAAATGGATAAAATCCTTCCAAATCATGCTCAAGAAACGTAAACCCATGAAGAATGAAGCAAATATAGCATACATTGAGTGGATTTGATGGAGAAACGCAAGAAAATTGAGTGAGAGATGTGTATTAGGTGCTTGAGAGGGGAAGGGCTGCTACTATTTTTCAGAAAAAATGTGTGTGTGTGCGTGTAGGTTACAAAAATGGGGAAAAAGAGTTAAAACGCGGGTCACGAAGTGGGCGCGGGTCAGACGTATCTCGCGGTCGAGCTCGCGATTGCGAGCTCGCCGCGAGCTCGCCGCCACCAAAAACGTTACGCCCAATTTCTCATGACACACCTCGCGACCTCGCGGTCGCTAGGGTGGTCGCTAGTACTTGTTTTTTTTTTTTAAAGAAAGCTATTAAAACTTTGGGATCTAACAAAACAACGAGACACGACACAACAAAGAAAAACAGACAAAAACAAAAACGAAAACTACAAAAATAGAAAGCATGTAAAACTGTTGGGTTACCTCCCAACCGCTAGAATTATCGTCGCTAGCTCGACGGCACCTCTTGTCATGGTTCGTTGAGCTTGGTCACCTTGACTTCTCGGTCGAAGTGTGACTTGAAGTATGATTTGAGGTATTGTCCGCTCACCTTAAAATGTTGCCACCCGAGTCTAGCAGTTCAGAACTCCCATTGGCATGTACACGTAAACGGTATACTGCCCCGACCATCTTGACTTGAGCTTTCCGGGAAGAGACGAGTCGAGCATTGTAAAGAAAACTTCATTACCGGTGAGAATCCTTTGGCACGAATGTGGAGATCGTGGAATTTCGAGCTCTTTCCTCAGTATATCCGAGAATTCTCAAAAGCTTCATTCCTCCACTCATCAAGCTCCAACAGTTGGTCACTTCTCATCATACCGCCTCCTGAAATCCATGTTGATTCTCCTCGTGGCCCAATATGCTTTGTGCTCCAATTCAACGGTAGATGGCAAGATTTACCAAATACCATTTGATATGGAGATAGCCGATGGGAGCTTTGTAAGCCGTCCCAGAGCCCAAAGAGCATCATCCAACCGCTTCGCCCAATCCTTGCGATGAACAACCGATTTCTCTAAAATCGCTTGATCTCTCGGTTGGCGAGTTCACTTGCCGCTTGCTTGTGGATGGTAAGGGAGGTGACTCTATGCTTCACACCATATTTGGCTAGAACGCTGCCGAGCCACTTATTATTAAACGCGACCCCCATCACGATCAATGCCCCGGGACTCCAAATCGAGTCGAATGTTCTTGTGGATGAACTTGATCACTACCTTGGAGTCGTTCGTGATGTGGGAATCGCCTCACCCAACGGAAACATACTCCACAACAAGAAGAATATACGTAACCACAAGACATGGGAACGGACCCATGAAGTCGATCCCCATACGCCAAATAGTTCCACCTCCATGATGGTTTTCGTGGCATCCGTCTTTCTTAGTGACGCTCCCATTCTTTGAAAACGATCACAACTCTTGATAAAAGATTGGCAATCTATGAAGATCGAAGGCCAATAGAATCCATGTGGAAAATCTTTGCACTGCCTCGTCACGCAAAATGGCCTCCATTCAACGAACTATGGCACTCGTGGATTATGTTCTCTCATTCTCCTTGGGAACACATGACGTGTCGGACCATCGGCACATCGGCGGTAGAGATGAGGATCGTCCCAATAATAGAACTTGACATCGTGGAGAAATTTCTTTTCAAATGACCTTTGCACGATGGAGTAAAACCCAATCACCAAATAATTTACAAAATCAGCATACCATGGTGTGCGATCAATGACGCCAAGATGTGTTCGTCAGGAAGTTCTCCTTGATCCCAATCTTCTTATCCTCTCCTTCGATCAAGCTTCTCCAATCGCGACAAGTGGTCGGCAACCACATTTTCGCAGCCCTTTCTATCTTTAATTTCCATGTCGAACTCTTGAAGAAGGAGAATCTATCTCACCAACTGGGCTTTCAATCTTTCTTGGCGAACAAATGACGAATGGCGGCATGGTCGGTGTGGACAATGGTGTGGTGCTCACCAAATAAGGTCTAAACTTATCAAAAGCATAGACCACGCAAGTAATTCCTTCTCGGTGGTGGTGTAGTTCATCCGAGCGTAGTCGAGAGTCTTACTTGCATAATAAATGACTCGTAAAAGTTTGTCTCGTTTACGCCTAACACAGCCCCATCGCCCAATCACCGCATCACACATCACCGAACGGTTGACTCCAATCAAGGAGACCAAAATCGAGTCGAGATCGTGGCTAACTTCAATTTCTCGAACGCCCAAACACTCATTTGTGAACACAATTTGGTATCTTTCTCGAGCGACCGCATACGGTGGCTTCGTGATCGCCGAGAAATCCTTGATGAACCTTCTATAAAGCCCGCATGACCGAGAAAACTCCTCACCGATTCGACATTTGTGGAGGTAGTTTCTCGATAGCTACTATCTTTGCTCGATCCACTTCCAAACCTTTGGCCGAGACTTTGTGACCAAGCACGATACCTTCTTTCACCATGAAATGGCACTTCTCCCAATTGAGAACAAGATTCGCCTCCTCACATCTTTGCAAAGACTTGTGACAAATTATCGAGACAATGGTCGAACGAAGAGCCAAACACGTAAAAGTCGCCCATAAAAACTTCCATAAAATTTTCAATCAACCCATGGAAGATGGACATCATGCACCTTTCGAACGTGGATGGAGCATCGCACAATCCAAACGGCATTCGCCTATAGGCGAAAACTCCATACGGCACGCGAACGCCGCTCAGGCCGATCTTCGTGGGCGATGGCAACTGATTGTACCTCGAATATCCATGGAGAAAATAATAGAACTCATACCCGCTAGTCGTCCAACATCCGATCAATAAAGGCGGGGAAAATGGTCCTTCCTCGTGGCGTGTTCGTGAGCACGATAGTCGATGCAAACCGCCATCCCGTCACGAATCTTGTTGCCACAAGCTCGCTTGTCTCGCTCTCGATCACCGTGATACCCTTTTTCGATACCACTGAGTTGGGCTAACCCACTCGCCGTCGGATACGGCATAGATCATGCCTGCGCCTAAGAGCTTCAACACTTCTTTTCTCGACGACCTTGCATTGCCGGATCTATTCGGCATTCGTGTTGCACCTTCGCTTGTATTCATTCTCTAATAGGATCCGATGCATGCAAATCGAGGGGTGACCCCTCGATATCGAAATAGTCCACCCAATCGCAGACTTGTACCGCTTCAAGACAACCATCGCCTGTGCCTCCTCATCCGCCAAAGCCGAAGATATTATCACCAGCATCGCCTCATCGCCGCCTAGAAAGGCATACCAAGGTGATCCGCAACTCTTTAACTCCATCTGGGTGTAGTCTCTTCCTTCTTCACTACGGCCCTCTCCTCCAATCGGCATCCTCACATCTAAATAAGGCATCGACTCCTGGGAGGGCCTCGACTTCATCGATGGACTCAAGGTACTTAAAATCTCATCACACGCCTCATCAAGGTCTGGGTGAGAAAATCGAGTTCGCATACAAAACTCCACCGGATCACCGATTGAAAGTGAGTGGGCGACAACCGCTCTATAACTCGACAGCCTTCCATGGTCTTCTCGCCGCCGCTTCATAGCATCGATATAGAGATTTTCATCTCCTCGCCGCTGACTCGAAGGTGAGATTCCATCTTGCACGCCTATCGCTGCTCGACGGTAGCTAGAACGGTCGCCCGAGAATAAGAGGTGTATTCCCATCCTCTGGCATATCGAGAACAACGAAATCAGCTGGGAATATGAAATCTCGAACTTTCACGAGTACGTCCTCCACTATCCCTTTCGGATAAGTCACCGATGTGTCCGCCATCTGAAGAGCTATGGTGGTCGGCTTGATCTCCCCAATCTCCAATCTGTTAAAAATGGACAACGGCATCAGATTGATGCTTGCCCCCAAATCACACAGAACCTTGGAGAATGTCTGTCCTCCGATGACACATGCTATGGTGAAACCGCTCGATCCTTCGCTGAGCGGCAACTTCTTCGCAAAGACAAAGATCGCACTCTTGAGACATTTATCGCCTCGAATTTCCCAAGCTTCTTTTGGTGGCAACGGCATCTTTCAAAACTTCACGTAACCCGCATGTCTCGAAGTGCATCAAGTAAAGGGATATTGATGTGCACCTTTTCAAACATCTCCATGAACACGGTCAAGTTCTCATCGATTTGGGCTTCGCTAAACGGCTTGGAAAAGGAATTGAGGCACGACGTCGGAAATTTCTTCACCGGCAGCCGCCAGCGATCACCTCGCGATCGCGTGTGCGGTCGCTAGCAACCTGGACGCCATCGCCCTTCGCTCGTGGGCGCGCGCCGCCGCTTTCGGGCGCTAGGTTTGCTTCAAGCTCCCGCCTTGTTTCTCGCGCCACTTCAGATTACTAGCGACCGCCAGGTCGCCGTTAGGCCCTCCGACCGCCTCGTGGGCGCGCTTCGACTTGTCGCTACCACGAACCGCTAGCGAAATCCACTATAGATTCCTCGCGGCGGGCTCGCGGTCACGAGCTCGGTCGCGATATCCTCTTTCTTTGCCCGCTTTCACCGCTCATCCTCTCGTGATTTTGATAGGCTCGCCCACCTCAATTGAATGGCATTATGTTGATTTTAGGGTTTACCTCCAGACACTCGGAAATTGGCCCGACTTGTGTCGCCCATTCTGGCGCAGGCGGTTATCCGACTTATTTGATTCTCCATCATCTTCATATGCTTTCCCATAGCCGTCACAAAGGACTCCAAATGATTAATCTTCCGCCGGTGTTGCTTATAAAGCACTCGTTCGTTGCCAATTGTTGGTTGCTTACAACCAACCGCAAAGATCATGTGATCTAGACTCGACTTCTTCTTCGCCTCGAATCACTCCATTCGAATCGAGAAACTGGCGGAGGTCGTTGAAAATTATTAGGTTGGCGACGAGAAATTTGGGTGATTTCTATTGTTTGATTGTACCGGATTCCCCGTGACGGTTGTTCCTCCGATTGATGTAATTCACGCCCTCACTCGCTTATGTCTCGATTCGCAAAGATTTATCCGAGCCACCCCTTCCTTTCCTTTCTTTCTCAAATTGGCTTCTCAACAGGTGTGAGCGCCCATAATATTATCGATCAATCGCTTTCAACAAGAGCAGCCTTCACCACGGTGTCCTCTCCATCGCCATCGATAACTATTCGCCGCCATCTCTTCTATGATGCGGTTGGCCTTGTCTACACGCCTTTTCAATAGGCAGCCCCGCCGATGCATCAACAATACTCCTGTGTGAGGTGTCACCATCAGAAACCGTGTAATCCGCCGCCCTCGAAAATCCATGCCGGGCACCTTCTCAATAGGCCCCCGAATCTTCCCACGACTAATAAAGATTCATCTCCTAACCGGGAGAAGTGGAAATCTCGGCTATGATCTTCTGTGCTTTAGCCGGTGGAAAGCACTTTGAGAGAAATTTCTCACACAGAGTTGCCCAACTATTGATACCAGTGCGGTCTAAGGTCTTGAACCAGTCTTTAGCTTGATTGCGCAAAGAAAATCCGAACATGCGATCCGGATTGTGTCTTGTGGCACCCCATTCTATTTGATGGTGTCACAAATGTCGAGATATGTCTCGAGATGGGCATTCGGATCGCCCGTGACACTTCCTCCGAACTGCTCCCTTTAACCATGCCGATTAGGGCCACCAAAGTTGTTAGCGCTATCAGGCCCCATCCGCCTCCTTGAAATTGCTTAGTAGGAGGTCATACATATAATTCAGCGGTCTGCTTGCCCGAGCAGGACAACGAGTCCCATGGTCGCCAATTAGCGCCGCATTGTGAAAATCGCTAACAGTGCATGCAGCCTACTTCGGATGAACGCCCCATTGTTCTCGATTATTCGATTTGCTGCCATTGCTTCCTTTCTTCTTGCCCGCCTCCTTCTCCTTTGTGAATTTTCGATTTCGAATCAAAGTGTAGTTCAGAGGTCCTTCGACCTTGTCGCCATCCGTCACGAAGGGAAACTAAAAGCGTCAGTGGAGATCGGCATCATGACCTCAACGAGCTAGAAGCGACTGTGGATGGGAGCTTGAAGCTATGTTCTCAACCAAAAGCCCGTGTTGAATTCATCGTCGACGCCATCTCGAATCAAGTCGATATGGTGTTGAAATTATCATGTCAAGCTATCTTCCAAAAGAGCTCGACGATATGGTGGTTGGGATTATCACGCTGAAACCATCTTCAAAGTAAGGCTGGTGACGTGGAGTTGAACTCGACAAGGTAGAACCATTTTCAAAGAAGATCAACAGCCTCGAGCTGGAGTTAACAAGCATGAGTCATCTTCAAAACGTAGACCCAAACTCAGAAGTTGATGTCATTCTTAAAATGTGTTGACAACGAAGTAATGAATAATCCATCATCTCTAATTGTTGCCCCATGACTGTTTTGTTTCTTTACAATTTTCATCTTACTGTCTCTTCCAAAAGCGTGTATCATTTTACTTTAATAGTCTGAGCTTGAATTTTGATCACCCAACTTGAAGGATAAAAACACATATATATGATGAACTTAGATCACGTAACTTGAAGGAGAAAACACATATCACGACCGAACTTAGAAGATATCTAAGCTACCTACGTACTATTTGAAATGGATCAAGTCAAACGTAGTTCAAAATTTCAACTTATGTTTTAGGGAGGGTGCACAATTTATACTCATGCGGCCAGAGTAACATGCGATTTAGGCTCGTAAGGCCATGGAGTCGTCTTGATCTTTTTGTTGATTTTATTTTTTGCGTGACATGCAGTTTAGGCTCGTGCATCATGGAGCTGTCTTGCTCTTTTTTGTTGATTTTGTTTTTGCGTGACATGCAGTTTAGGCTCGTGCTTCATGGAACTGTCTTGATATTTGTTTGTTTTTCTTCATAGTGACATGCATTTTAAGCTCGTGTGTCATGGAGCTGTCTTGTTCTTTGTTTGATTTTTTTTTGGAGTGACGTGCAGTTTAGGCTCGTGTGTCATGGAGCTGTCTTGCTATTTTGATTTTCTCTTGGTGTTAACAAGCAGTTTAGGCTCGTGCATCATGGAGCAGTCTTGCTTTTTTTTTGTTGATTTTCTTGCTTTTTCATTTTTTTTACTTTTGGATTTTATTGATTTTTTTCTGCTTTTGTTTTGATCTATATACATATGACAAACCTTCATTACTACATTTCAGGAATAGTAGCATTTCAACAACTTTTGAGTTGTTTCCCCAACTTCCATATTGTCGTCCAAGGTTGACTTGCATACACTGTTAGAGATGTAGTGAGATGAAACCACTCTTTTAATGGTGATTCAAACATGCGCTTTTGGCACAAATCCCAAACCCATTTTAATGTTCTGGACCACGTCATCTTTCTTCTTCAAGTGAGGTTTCGGCGTAAAGCTCTCTTGAGGATTGTACCCAGCATTGACGAGGAGCTTGTATGCTTTTGGACCAAAATGCTTCGTAAGTTCGCTGTGTGAAGATTCTCCATGTTCGATAGCATTACTTTGTTTTGGTCGAACAAACCCTTGAAGGGGTGGAGGAGTTGGTCTTTTAGCATCAATCTTGGTCAGAGGCATCGTCAGTCCCTCGAATAAGTCCATCTTGGTGAAAGACGTTTTATTCTTGACAATCGCAACGACTTCAAGTTCTTTGTCACGCTCAATTACTTCTTCTTTCGTTGTCTTTGTCATGTAGAATTTGGCGTCAGCAAAATATGACTCAGCTTCTGTAAAAGGCTTGTGATCACCAACCACTGTCTTCACAATACCATCCTGACGATACTGGTGGCATTGATGCAATGTAGAAGGGACGACACCATTTTCGTGCAGCCACGGCCGACCAAGAAGCATATTTTAGGACGTCTTGGCATCAATCACATGAAGCAATGTAGTTGAACTCATGTCTTCCATCAGCAAGTTCAACCTTATGGTGCCAATGGCCATTTATCCTTCGGGGTTGAATCCTTGGATCATTAACCGACTACTCAACAAGTCATCTACTAGAATTTCCAATTGCTTCAACGTTCTTAATGGCAAGATGTTGACTGTTGATCCTCCATCGACGAGAATCCTATTGACTTTCTGCTCGTGGGTGAAGCAACTCACGAACAGTGGCCTATTATGAAGCTCAAGCCCAAGCTGCAAATCCTCGTTTGAGAATGTAATTGCCAAAACATCTTCGTCATTGATCACAGTTGACTCGACTTGATCTTTTACTCGTCCGTCGCTTCGCATAATGCCCCAATGCCTTCCAGTATGTCGTAAGATTCAAGGGTGACAATATTTGCTGCAGCATTTTCCTCTTCGAGTGATATCTTCCCTTCTTGAGCTAGTCGCATGACCTTTCTTTGAATATGAAACAATCATGTATGGGATGCCCGATCAATCGATGGTATTTGCAATATCTTCGATCATCGCCTGTCTCCGCTTTATTCGGTCGTTTAATTTCGTGTAGATCGATGAGTCCTTCTTCGAGCAGTGTCATCGAAGATCCCGAGACGCCGTAGTCTAAGAAATGGTATTGTTTTTGTTGTATTTCCTTAAATGTCAACCTTCTTTGCCCCATGTCTTGAGGAAAATTCTGCTTGCCATTTTTGTTGTCATCTTTTCTTAGAAACTTGACAGGAGTTGCTTTCGTCGCCATTGATTCTTCTTTCACAGTATTGTCAAATGACTTGGTTTCTTTTCTGGATTCTTGCCTCTATTTAAACTTGTGAGGTTCTTGGGGTGGAGGCCCTTCAATCATTCATACTTAGCTCTATATCGTGAGCTCTGGTGGCCAATTCTTCAAACGTCTTGGGTTGAATTCCTCGCATGATGTATTGCAAGCCCCAATGCATTCATTGGATGCACATTTCGATGGCAGATGATTCAGATAACCGATCCTTGCAATTGATGCATAGGTTTTCCACCGCTGATCTAGTCGATCACTGGCTCTTCTTTAAACTGGCGAGAACTCGTGAGCTCAACCATGCCGATCGCTCTTCCGTGTCGTTGTAAAGCGATTTAGAACTCGTGCTCCACTGTTCCCAAGCTGTTAAGTGAGTTTGATTCCAAGTCCGTATACCAATTGAAGGTATTTCCTTTGAGAGAACGGACAAATTGCTTCGACCAGTGATCTCCAAAGGTACCAAATAAGCGTTATTGCATGTCTCGACAAAGTGGGCTACATGTTGCCGTGGATTACATGTGCCATCAAATTGTTGGAATTTAGGAGGTTGATAACCAAGAGGCATTCTCAAGTTGTCAATCCTTTGGGTATACGGCTTAGAGTAAATCAATGATGACTTAGAGCTTCCATCAAATTTGTTCTTCTTGGTCACCTCGATGAACTCCTTGAGTTGGTCTGCCTTGATGAAGCCATCAGAAGAGATTTGGAAGTGTTTTCCAGATGATTCTCCTTCTCCATGAGTTTCATGCCTTTCTTGCTCTTCTTCATCGTTGTCACGTTCACTTCCTTTATCATTGATGTGGCTTGACTCTGTCTTCTCTCCTCTGAGCTTTGCAATCTTGGCATCTTGCTCTTGGATGTGTATGCTCAAAGATTGACCAACCTTGTAAGATTTGCAAGTTGTTCTTCCACGGTGGAAGTGTTTGTCATCATCACACGCTCAAGTGGGTAACTTTTGATAGAATTTTCGATAGGGATGTGAAGCTTCCTTCGTAACCAACACCTTCTTCATTTAGAGTGGCAATGTGTTGCTCTCTTCCGGGCGATGGTCGACTTCAAGCTTCTTGAAGTTGTTTGGCTTTGCTTCGTGATGACGCCAATGCTCTCCGAAGAAGCTTTGAAGTTAATTTTAGTCAGATGTTGTTGGATGAACATCGCTCAAGATTTTGGTGAAGAGTAGAGATGAGAGGTAGAGATGTCCCACCCGGGCGTGCCAAAATTTGTAACACAAATATTTGTATTTAAATTTTTATAAATATAAAATTGTATACAAAATTAATTGAATTTGATTTGATGAATTCGATCTCTATCTATCCCTCGATTCTTCTTCGACTTGAATTTTGAATGATCTTGATGTTCTTCGAGTTGTTTGGAGGGATGTAGTTCCTGATCTCCTTGAACTTAAAGTTTGACTTGACGATGTTGATCCGCGACCTTGGTCTTGTTTTCGGATCGACTGTCGGATTTGGGTTGATATGTTGAAGAACGTTTGAAGATCTTCAAGTTTGAGCGTCAATGCGGAGGGTATTCACCATATTTCCGAATTGAACGTAATCTTTGATTTGATTTGGAGGATGGTCTTGGCGAAGAACGTGGTGATTTGCACGAATAACACCTTGAATGTTGAAGAAGACTTCGAAGCTTCTTGAAGACTTCGCTGAGGATTCTTCTAGTGTCTTGAGCTCTTCGATTCTTCACCTTCTTCACTTCACTTCACCTCCTTTCATTTTGAAGCCCAACACCCTTATTTATAGATTTAGGTTAGTGGGCTTATGGGCTTGAGCTTGGGCTTGAGCTTATGGGCTTGAGCTTGGGCTTGAGCTTATGGGCTTGAGCTTGTGGGCTCGAGCTTATAAGCTTGAGCTTGTGGGCTTAATCTTATGGGCTTTTTGAGCCATCAAACCATGTGCTTGAGCTAGCTTGAGCTTATGGGCCTTTATGGCTATTTTGGCACAATTTGAGTGATTATTCCTCTCTATTGTCGTTGCCACATAACATTCTCCTATTTGTCGATAAAAATAAATATTAATCACATATCTATTTAATTTTGGAATAAATTTCATTAATAAAATAGAAATATAATCAATTATTTAATTCGTGTTTTATACGTGGCGCAATATAATTTGCTAATAATTTTTAATTGTCTACACTAGTACTATCCAAATGAGTCCCAAAAACCTCAATTGAATTGTCAAGGTGAAAACCTAACTTGAGTCACATACAGATTTGGGGTAGTCCAGCACACGTGCTGAGATTGATAAGTTGGAGTCTAGAACTGAATTAAGGCTGTTTATAAGGTATCCTATAGGGAAGTACCACTCGACCTTTGAGCTAACTCAACCTGCATGGTTTAGTACAATAAATCTTTTGAGCTCCTAAAGGGGACGTCATCATCCTAAACGGATACAGTGACTCAATGCAGGTAACTAGCATGACATACAAGCACTGCCATCACCCAAGATGTGGAGAATCTTGGGTTATCTCATGTAACCTTTACCTATAACAAGTCAAAGTGATGGTCAGTAACTCTTACTCACCTAAAACCTTATCGAGATTTAGATCAACGTAAAGTGACCAAGATCTAGGTTCTTCACGATAGTCAGATAGAAGAACTCATCTCACTGTGATCCATTAATACGTAAAGACGTTGTTGGATTTGTATACTGAAAGAAAAATAGTTGAGCTTGTATAAAATGTTTCATGTTACCGCTATTACAATCTCCTATCTGGATTATTTACTTAATTACTTATGTTTGTCTCATTATCTCATACAAAAGTTAGATCATACAGTGTGTACAAGATCATAGAAGTGTGTATGATTTGTTAAGCTTATTGAGATATAAAAAGACTCCAGCTGAGACAACTTGAGGCTGAGTTGCCGGTATAGGCTGCAGTGTAGATAAAAAGTGACTTGACTTGGTTGCTTGTCTATGCTGATACGTCTTGATGTATTGATGGATCACAGTGAGATGAGTTCTTTTATCTGAGTCGTGATGACCCTAGATCTTGATGACTTTACGTTGATCTAAACCTCGATAAGGTTTTAGGTGAGTATGAGTTATTGACCATCACTTTAACTTTTTATGGGTGAGGGTTATATGAGATAACCCAAGATTCTCCGCATCTTGGGTGGTGGCAGTGCTTGTATATCATGCTAGTTACATGTATCGAGTAATCGTATCCGTTTGAGATGATGACGTCCCCTTAAGGAGCTAAAAAAGTTTATTAGACTAAACCCTGCAGGTTGAGTTAGCTCAAGTACAATAATAAGGTTGAGTGGTACTACTTAAAGAATTAAAGAGATTAATTATTTTAAGCAGTCAGAATGCTATAAATAATTAATGGACGTGTAATATCTTAAATACACGGATTCGTAAGTCTAAGTGCAAGTCAGACTCAACTCCGATAATAAAGGAGCAAGTCAGCATTTATTCTCTAGTGGAATAAATAAATGTTTATGAATTAATTTATGTTCTGGGGTGAACATAAGATAATTATTCATTTTAGGCCCATCTTTATTCCTTGCATTTGATCCCTGGGCTGGCCCATCAAGGCCTAGAGCTGCTGATATTTTCGCCTACTACATGTAGAGTCCCACTTGGACTTTGTTCTGATTAATTTATTATATTAATACATCTCAAGTATCTAGATAGATATTATCTGATATTATTAGATATCAAACGATATTATTTGATATCATTAGATATTGTAATATCCCAGAGAGCTGCTTGCTTCAAAACTCGCCATAATAAGAGATGCTAATAATAATAATATTCCTTTCTAAGGAAATCTTTTCGCTTAAAATCAATTAGGAGCTTGAATAGTTTCTCATTAGCATGCATTATCATGATCCAAGAATTTGAATTATTAATCTCGTTACACTCGATAAATTGGGTTTAGTGCATTTATATAAGTTAATAGTAATAATAACGCATATATAGCTTCGTGAAGGTATTACCAAATCATATATATAGAAATATCTATTGATATAGGAAGATATTAAAATATAATGGAGCACCTCATATTTATGCAAATCGGTTTTGTATTATTTAAATTACTAACGTGTTGCATTTTACGTGCATGGACAAGTCTCGCTATATGACAATTAAATATCTAGATAAATAATATATGCATATATCTAAAAAAATGATTGGAAGCTCCATGTGAATCATGTGTTACAACTTTCAAGTATTAAGTGACAATGTGGATTAATTATCTAGCTTAATTAAGTAATCAAAATTACGATAGTACATATACAAATGTGTATAAAAATATATAAGTTGCATGTATAGTGGTGCATGTCATGTTCATTAAATGTATGTGAGTGTGTGTCGTGCATCTCGAGTGTGTTCATAGTGTGTAGTGTGTAGGTGTTAGCATGAGGAACTTTAAAGGTGACAAGTGTCACGCATGAAAACCACCCAACACCACCTCATGTCTTCCTTTTTCCTCAATTTCAACGGCAACCACAACACCATTCCTATTCTTATTTTTACTCCGAACCACAAACCCACCATCATATTTATCTCTAATCCTTCTTTCATATAAGCCACGAAGATCAAGTCTACACCAACACCCTCCTCTACACACATCACTGCTATATCTCACCCCTTCATACTCTATACACCGCCTCCTATGGCCATCCTACCATCATAATAATCTCTCATCTTTTATCTATCGGGGTTACCTAACAACGCCGAGCTCTTGTGCCTCTTTGGCAACACTGACGAGCTTAAAGAGGTCATCAACCATAGCAAGAACTATGGTGAGAATTTCCATTTACCTTCACCATTCCCTTAACTAGAGCCCCATGCAGCTCATTTATATAAGTGGCAGCCTTCTTTGGTCTCATTAACAAGAGTCGAATCTCTAGCACAAAAGCGGATGGCCAAAGCTTTGAGCATATCACTTCTTCGCCTCTCTCGAATCCAATCATATGGTATATATCCATACTTGTTTCTTGACAATGACCCACCCAAGTTATACATGCATGTGATAAGAGTTTGGGTTTGTGAAATATAAAAGTATCTAAGTGCTTGCATGTATGTGTATATGTGTGAATGTCGATGCATATTAAATTAATGAGTGAAATCATAATTTTGATCATTGTATGTTAGTTGGAACCGACTGAATGTTGAGTTTGGTAAACTTGAAGTGAGTTGGGGTGATAAATTCACCATTTTCGTATGATATAACTGTGCACATAAAGTGTTTGACGAAATGAATGAAAGAAATTAATGAAACTATGAAAACTGGAAGTTAGCTGTGTGAACAGAGACTTTATAAAATTAATTGACTAAGTTGTGATGGTCAGATGATCACCAAATTTAACTATGTTGTAACTAAACGTGTCTAACATGTCTATGTAAAATTTAAAGTCCATCCAAGGTGTTTTACTATTTTAATTATATTTTTCAAATTCACTGCACAAAGCTGTCGAAATCCCCTGTCTAAAGCCTAAGGTATTTAGCTTACGTCTAGAGTTTGGCTATTAGGAAAATGTCCTAATTCTGCATAAACATCATTTAGGATGTATAGAATCTTTATGTAATTTTCTAGATTTTTCTAAAAATTTTTACTATTTATTTCAGAATTTAAAAAGTAACTGCACAACACTGTCTCGACAAGGATAGCTTGTTGTAAAATATTTTAGCTCCCAACCTCGTGTGAATATTTGAGTGACGATTTTTCTGAATTAAATTAGATTCAAATGGATTTCCAAAATGATGGGTCTCATTCCTATATCCTTCTAAATAAGCTCTCGTGAATTTTTGAAGTTAACGTATCCCAGTGAATCTTCTTGACAAAATGCCTAAGTCTGAATTTTGCGAGAGAGGTACGAGCCGATTTTAGTCCGACTTTCACTTTGGTTTCTTCATAAAATATGTTCCTTCCCATGTCTAGTTGTGATCTGAAAAGTTTGACTCGATCCGAACCATATAGGTATGCTTTTCGTCCATCCTAAATCACTTACCCGAAACTGTCCGTTTCAACTAGTCAACTTTGAGCTCATGTATCTCTTGATGCATCGAGTATCTCACCGAGTCTTTCTGAAAGTAACGTAGTTCTTGTTACCAAGGTTTCCAGAATGGGGTCTCTCTCCGCTTTGTTATTTTGAGTCAAAAGTTACGAGCTTCAGAATATACTTGTCGTTAAGCCAAATCTGAAATTTTGAAAAATATTCTAAATGTCGATTCGAGTTGCTTATTTTGAGACCTTATATCTCCGTAACCATAACTCTTTTGAACCCGTTTTCCTTCTTAGAACTTGTAGTAGATGTTTAGAGGTTTACATAATGTGTCTTTGTGCACCATACGTATTTTGAATCGAAAGTTATGAATTGTCAAAGTATGTTACTTGATGCGACTTTGCTCAAGGTTAAATACTTAAAATTTGGCTAAGTATTGGAACTCACCTACGTGAAATATGTCTTATGTGACTAACCTGCTGATAATTGATGTATTCATACATGTTATGTCATAAGCATGTTAGAGCATTAATAAGACACGAAAAATGATAAAACAACAAAACATGGTATTTTTACCAAGCATGTCTTAATTGAAAATACCGACTACATGCTATTACATGATCAATTAACTGCTACCATGTCATGACATGCACTAGAGTAGAAATATGGGTTATAAGACCCGATGGATATTTCAACTCCAATACCTTAAGACCGGGAATAGACATGCTAAGCATAAGACTTGATTCCAGAAGTTCTTTATTAGTATATATATTAAAGAACCGGACTTATCGTGTAGGACTTGTTAAGATTCACCCAAGACAATCGGTGGAGGTGTGCACGTAACACAAGTTGTTGGTACCACTTCGGTGTGATGTGGGATCTATTTTCGCAATGTATTTCGGGTTATTAAGCCCCAAGATGTTTATTAAAATTGAGAATTGCATCTTCGTTTTATGCTCATTGCTTGGTGTTGACCTTGAGCGGTTTAACCGCCACGGCTCGGCCGGGAGTAGTTAACGATCGTGCCTCGAGCTAATCTTGCCGAGGTAGTGTACACTGAAGTCCAAGCTGGGTGGTCGCCGAGTTCCCGGTTTAGGCGATGTTGACCATTAGTGGAACATTGTTTCCCTATGGTCCAAAGAGGGTAGCATGATGCGAAGAGCTATGATGATTGATTGTGCACTACGAGCTTTGCTCGGAAAACTATGTTTTGCATATATAGGGATAAATTATTTTACTTTTAAAACCTCCCTATGATATGTGGTTTAGCATGCACTTTTCTAAACTGCTTATGAACTGTTCTTTATTAAAATGGGGTACTCGATCCCACTGAGTACGCTAGTACTCATCCCAAAATCTTTTCAAATGCTTTTAGGTCGAGGAGCTGGCATGGCAGAGTGAGACAGCGACATCAGTACCTAGACATTGACTTGTCAAGTATGTTATGCTTTTGGAAAATCTATCCTCCACTATATTTATGAGATCAGACACAGGCATCGACTACATGAAGTGTCTGCTGCTTTCAAGCTGCATAGCCAAAAACGCATAGGCCCCTATATCTGGGATGACATTTGCACCACCCTGTTCTCATGTCAAAACTTTGACTATTTAACTATTTATTTGAATTTAATTCCCTTTTTAATTTGTCTGTTTACCAGGATCTCGTCATAGGTTTGTTGTTCGACACATATATCATAATTCCTCAATATATATAATATTATATGTGTGACTATCTTTCTTAGTTCCTTGTCATTTCCTTTATTTCACTCATAACCCCGTGATATCCTCTCGTCCCAACCCGGTCGGGTGGGATATTACAGATATCAAGAGATATTATCTGATATTATTAGATATCAAAAGATAATTATTCTAGATATGATTTATATGTAAAGATATTATTGTATTTATTAGATATGCAGAGACCCTATCTAAACCGGATTCTAGGAATGCATCATAAATACAAGGTAAGAGAAAATCAAAATTAATCCTATTCATTTGTTAAGATTTTCAAAAATCTCATAAATCAAAGTAGGAGGCAAATTTTTGCAGTGTTCTCCATAGATTTCTCTCACTCATCTTCGGAGAATAGGCATCCGGATACAAATCTCCAAGATCAAAGTCGAGTCTTCCATTGATCTTATATCCCGTAAATACGTAGGTAAACACGAGTAAACACCTGTGTGTTGCAACTAATTATATAGATGCATGATAGGTATATAATAAATGTATGGTGAATCAAACATCCAAGATAGATCCTCGGGAAGAGGGTAAAATCAGATTTTCCTACAGTTGGTATCAGAGCCTGGGATCAGTATCTTGGCTCTGTTAAATTAATTTATGTTTGATAATTACATGCGCTATAATTAATTGTAGATTTATCGTTCATCATGGCTCGATTGTTTGGTTTTTTGTTGGAATCGTTTTTCACCATAAGAAAATCCATAGTTAGATTAGAATTTCACGCGAAGTCCCTTATTGTGATAGTGATATGGTCTAGTTAAGGTCCAATTATTAATTTCATTCATCATAAGGATAAGTTGATGTGATTGAAATTAAATGACTAAAAGGTTTATTTTAGTCCGTCGAGGGTTCATGTAAACGCCCACACGCCGTAGCTGCAAAGTGGGATTCTTTGGGAAATGGAGGTTTCAACCAATATTGTTTTATCAAAAGGTTACAATATTGTTGTTTCGAATTATGTGAGATCGTATGCTTATGTGTTTACATTACTTCTCAGATATGTCTCTAACTCCGATTATCAATATGCTCGGACAATCGAACTTTATAGAGTGGAAACGAAGCATGGAGTATGTTTTTATCGCTGAAGAAGACATGTTTGTTCTTACTACTCCCAAACCCCCTGCCCTTGCTGACATATCGACTAATGAGCAGCGAGAGTCAAGCAGACTTTGGCATAAGTCAAATAATATGGCTAAGTGCTACTCCCTCCGTCCCATTTAAAGTGTCTCTTTTCTTTTGGGCACGGGTATTTAGGAGATAGGTATAAAGTAGTTAAAGTGATAAAAAGTGGTAGGGCCCACACCTTTTGAAGGGATAATTATTTCCTAAAATGGAATGAGACATTTGTAATGGGACAACCCAAAAAGGAAAGTGAGACATTTTAAATGGGACAGAGGAATATATAATTACTACAATGTCAAAGAACTTGCAGTGCGGCAAGATCGGTCGATGGTAGACGCGACTGAGATCTGGTTAAGTCTCGAGAGTAAGTTCAGGCAGTCGGATCGAATGGTCCATGAACATGTCTCCCACATGACTTATCTCATGGATAGTCTTGATCAGTTTGGAGTAGGTATCGACGGTGAAGCCAAGGTCGGTATCATCTGCCCAAGTCTTTTGAGAACTTTCACGTGAACATGATCACGAGAAAGACCGAGTATACACTCAGTCAGTTGCTCAACGATCTTATAGCAGCGGAAGGTGTCATGGGAAAATGAGCACATGCCCTTGCTAGCACATCAACGGGTCCAATTGTTCCATCGAAAGGTGGAAGAAGAAACAGGGGTGCCAAGGATGGTAGAGGCAAAGAGAACAATGGGAGCAGTGGGAGAAAGAGCATGAATGCCACTGGAGGCGTGAAAAAGCCAAAGAAGATGGACAAGTGCTTCAAGTGAGGTAAGACTAGGCATTGGAAGGCTAAGTGCCCTATGCTCAAGACTCGAGGTACGTCATTGGCTCTAGTAACGGAAACATGTTTAACGACTTGTTCTACTCATTCATGGGTAGTAGATACGGGTGCGACTGATCATGTTTGTTACATCTTGCAGGGGTTCCTACGAACAAGGTAGCTGAGTGATGGTGAGATAACGATCTCCATGGGCAACGCGGTGAAAGTCGAGGCCGTTGCAGTCGGAGATGTTTCTTTAAGCTTTGATAGGACAATTTTAGTTTTGAGAGATGTTTTTATGTGCCGAAGTTTTGGCAAAACCTTGTTTCGGTTTCCAAACTATTTGCTCATGGATATTCTGTGGTTTTTGATAGTAGTGTTTCTATGATGAGAAATGACTAGTTTATCTGTGGTGACACATTATATAATTCTATTTATAATATTTCTGCTAAGCATAATATCTATAATTATGTTGCATCTGCTACATCAAACCATAAGAAAAAGAAGTTTTCTTTGCAAGATAACACCACATATCTTTGGCATCTTAGATTATGTCACATCTATCTAAATAGGATCCAAAGAATGACTAAGAATGGAGCATTGGGTGAATTTCTGGTTATCTGCTTCGATCAGTAAACTCAGTATAGAGATAAAGATGTCGATCAGACCATTCATAGCGAAGGGGTATAGAGCCAAAGAGGTATTGGAGTTAGTCCATCCTGACCTGTGTGGACTGATATCTACACAAGCTCGTGGAGGGTACGAGTATTTCATCACTTTCATTAATGATTACTCAAGGTACGGATACGTATACCTGCTTCACAGCAAGTCTGAATGCTTAGAGAATTTCAAAGAATTTAAGGCGGAAGTGGTAAAGAAGCTACGCAAGAGTATCAAGTCACCGCGGCTCGATGGCGATGGCGAATACCTCAGTAATGAGTTTATGGACTATCTGGTGCAGTGTGGGATTACGTCCCAGCTCACTAGACCGGGCACACCACAACAAAACGGTGTGTCAGATCGAAGAAATAGGACTCTCTTAGAGATGGTCAGTCGACAAGACCCCTTTCGGGTTATGGTTTGGGCGTATTTCTGTAGTCCTAAGGATCAGAAAGTCGCTATTAGCACCAACTTCCGATTCTTGGAGGATGACTACATGAAAAACCACAAATCCAAAGTTGAAATCTTTCTTCAAGAATCGGAAGATGATCGTATTCCACCATCGATTCCTCCAAAGGTACAAGATGTCGAGTCTAGTGGGAGGGATCGACACCATATACTTCAAGATATTGAAATGGGTAGAGTTTCACTAGGGATACTGATTGTACAAGTGGTATCTACCCAGCAAGGGATCGACAACCTGATCGATTTATGTTCGTGGGTAAATCTTCGTATTTAGTCCCAATAGGCGAACAAGCTATAATCGACCCATGGACATACAACGAGACGATATAAGACATAGATGCAGAAGCATGGCACACCGCTATGGACTTAGAAATTGAGTCCATAACAGTTATCAATGTATACAAGAAAACACCTCTACCAGATGGCAATGAAGCTATAGGTAGTAAGTGGGTATACAAGAGGAAGAGAGATTTTGATGGAGAGGTTTTGGCTTTTAAAGCCAGGCTTGTGGCGAAAGGGTACACTCAAATTGAGGGGATCGATTATGATGATACCTTTTTACCTGCAGGAATGCTCAACTCCATCAGAATTCTTCTGGCCATAGTAGCTTACTTAAACCTGGAGGTTTGGCAAATGGATGTGAAAACCGCTTTCTTAAGCGGTTACCTTAAGGAAGGTCGAGACATCAATATGCAGCAACCTGAAGGTTATGTGAAGAAAGGTGAGGAGCATCTAGTGTGAAAGCTTAAGAAGTCCATCTCTGGACTCAAGCAATCTTCCTGATCATGGAACTTATGCTTTGATGAGGTGGTAAAAACCTATAGTTTTACCCAATTGCCTAGTGGGAGTTGCGTGTATCGTTTAGATATCAATGGTGACGTGGTATTTCTTGCACTTTACGTAGATGAAATCCTTTTACTTGGCAACAATGTGAAGCTGTTATCAGACGTAAAGAGTTGATTATTCGATCAGTTTCAGATAAAAGACTTATGAGATGCAGCATACATTCTTAGGATCAAGGTTTACCGAGATCGCAAGAAAAAAATGTTGAGCTTATCTCATGCGTCTTACATTGATACTGTATTTACTCGTTTTAGCATGCAAACCACCAAGAAGGGATTGCTACCCCTCAGACATGGTGTTCCTTTATCTAAGGAGCAGTCACCGATGACTGCAAAGAAGATATAGAAAATGGACATGTTCCCTATGCTTGTCGTAAGAAGTCTCATATATGCAATGCTGTGTACGAGGCCCGAGATCTGTTATGCAGTAGGCATAGTAGCAAGATATCAGTCTAACCCTGGACAAACTCATTGGACTATGGTAAAGCATATACTTAAGTGCCTGAAAATGACTCAAGATTATAGGTTAGTTTACCAGGCAGATACTCTAATGCCTTTGGGTTATTCAGACTCAGATTTTCAAGCTGACCATGATGAGAAGAATTATACCTCAGGCTATGTGTTTATCTTGGGAGGTGGAGCCATATCTTGACGGAGTGCAAAGCAGCGGTGCATTGCAGACTCCACCATGAAAGCAAAATATGTAGTCGCATCTGAGGCTGCTAAGGAGGCGGTATGGTTGATCGCTCACTTTTATAACACTAAAAAGTGTAAGTATATAGGTAAGTCGAGTATCGTATCCACATGGATTGTATCACAAAACATAGAAGCTAGCTCAACGATAATTCATCATTATTCAAGCACAGAAATTGGGTGAGAGGTTTAAGGGCTTCAGAATTTAACCAAAGCAAAGGTAACCATGCAGAAATATAAAATAAAGCAATAAAATCACGGATGATAAAACAGATAAGAAAGACTAACCCAAGGGATACATAAATCCTACCCACAATGTATGTTTATCCTGCTTCCTATTAGCCAATTTTAATCCGCACAAGATGGAAGATCACATATATAACCAACAACTTCGCCATTCGACAATTGCGGCGAAGAGATTACGAGTTTTCCTACCATTCTAGGTGAAAACAAGTAACTCCAAAAGGATCACTAAGAATAAGCTTCCACGAATATCCTATCTCGCCACGACTCGAGGTTTATTAGTATCATGCATTCAAGATCGATTGACAATTAATACGATTACGTCATTAGCGGCAACTAGATATGCATCAAGATTGATCGAAATTAATACATATAAATAAGCACCAAGAATCATGAATCAATACCTGGAAGGTAAATAGCGATAACGAGGAATCACAACATATAGGATCGGATCATGCAAACCCTAGGATTAGAACGGAAAATTACCTAGACATAACAAACGGAATAAAATACTTAATAAATCATAAAACGAAATTAAATGCATAAAACCCGGATAAAAGCGTTGGATGAACAATTGTTGGTCTTGAATCCAATCCCAAGCGATAAACGGTAAAAGACGGAAAACGATCGGACAAAACGTTCCAATCGATAACAAAGTGATAAACTAAACTAGAACAACGGAAAATTAAAGCTAGAACTAAACGCGATGAAAACTAAAGACAAAAGTCTGTAAAACTTAGGAAAAGTCGTGAAAACGTGTCCGGGGCGCCTTCTCTCGAGGCGAGGCGAGGCTTGCCTATTTATAGATGAGGGTGGAAACCCTAATTTGCGCTTGCCGCGATACCGCGACCGTGGCTAGCGGTCGCTAGCTCGTCATAAAGCATCATCCCGCTACCGATCGCTCACTTTTCTAACACGAAACGCGCAAGTATAAGGTAAGCAAAGTATCGTATCCACGAGGATTGTAACGAAAACACGAAGTTAACTCAACAACAATTCCTCATTATCCAAGCAAGCGTAATTGGTTTGAAAGATTTTAGGGCTTGAATTTAACCCAAAGCGGATGTAACCATGCGAGAAAATAAAATAAAGCAATAAAACACACGGATGATAAAGCAGATAGGAAGACTAACCCTAGGGATGCATTAATCCTATCCACAACGTATGTTTATCCTGCTTCTATTATCCAATTTTAATCCGCATAAGATGGAAGATCACATATATAATCGACAACTTCATTACGACAATTATGGGTTGTAGATTACTAGTTTTCCCTATTATGTTACATCTCTAGGTGAAAACAAGCAACCCAAATGATCACAAAGAATATGCTTCCTACGAATATCCTATCTCACCTACGACTCGAGCGCTTATTCAGTATCATGCATTCAAGATCGATCGACAATTAATACGCTTCGTAATTAATGGGCAACTAGATATGCATCAAGATTGATCGTAAATTAACACATATAAATAAGAACCAAGAATCATGAATCAATGCCGGAAGGTAAATAGTGATAACAGAATCACAACATATAGGATCGGATCATGCAAACCCTAGATTAGAACGAAAATTACCTAGACATAACAAACGGAATAAAATACGAATAAATCATAAAATGAAATTAAATTCATAAAACCCGGATAAAAGCGTTGGATGAACAATTTTTGGTCTTGAATCCAATCCCAAGCGATAAACGGTAAAAGACGGAAAACGATCGGACAAAACGTTCCAATCGTTAACAAAGCGATAAACTAAACTAGAACCACGGAAAATTAAAGCTAGAACTAAACGGGATGAAAAAGTTGTAAAATTGAGGAAAAAGTCGTGTGAAAATGTGTATGCAGCCCGTTCTCTCGAGGGTATGAGGCTCGCCTTATTTATGATAAGGGTGGAAACCCTAATTTAGCGTCTGCCACGCCACGCCTCGTGACGGGCAAGCGTTCACTAGCTCGGTCGCTAAGGTACCTATACTTTGATTATAGACCCTTTATGCTCAACACACATAGTGAACTTATCATTGCTTTTTCTTTTCTTTTCTAGAGCTTTTAGGGTTTCTCTTTCACAACAAAGGTACTATTCTTCACCACAGATGTATTTCTCTAAAAGTAATTTTTCTCGTCATAACTACATCAAAATTTCAACCCCTTTTGATTCCCATATCTATCCTCACCTCCTATCATCCGGTTAATCGAAAGAATAAGTCTAATAAAAGCTCAAAGAAGGTGACAAATGATAGATATTATTGGGCTAGTGTTTGGGTAAATATGTGGTTAACAAAGATGGCCTTTTATCCTTTCCAAATTCGAAAACACATATTGCAGTCTCGACACAGAAAAACGGCAAGTTCTAGAAGAGAATCACATGCATGATATCACACAATTAAAAGAAACTGTATCAAGATATTTATACAGTGAAGCTCAAGTCTCACGGGTTAAGCAAATGGTGAAAACAACAAGTTTAGCAATCTCAAGTCGTTCATGCGTCATTTTTTTAACATATCATGTGCACTATAATTAAATTTCACAAAAAATTTCTATCGTCATTGGCCACATGGATTAAAACACTTCACTTAACTCGTTGATCGACAGACACAACACGAAAAGAAAGACAAAAACACGACAAAAAGCAACACAAACGAAAAACAAAACAAAACACAAAAACAAAACAAGAAAACGTTGGGTTACCTCCCAACAAGTGCTTAATTTAACGTCTTTAGCTAGACAATCACTAACCTTTCTCAATCCGGCGTTTTTGTGGCAACAGAAATCTTTCCCAATTTGTGGATTCTCCTATACTTAGCATTCACGGATGAGCACCACCGACTATGGAAGTACCCCCCAAACTTAAATGATTCACTCGAGTTCCATGCCGAGTCCACTTCTTCCTTCTCGCAGCTTCCTCGGTTGGTCGAGTACCCTCTAAGCGTGACTTGTGCGGCAAGCAGAAGCAATGTGATCGAGTAGCAATCTTAGGCTTTTCACCGCCGTGTTTCTTGATGGCGTATATGGAAATCTTGAGCTCTTCATCGTTAACACGAAACGTGAGATTACCTTCCCCGCACATCAATCAAAGCACGACCGGTTGCTAGAAAAGTTCTCGCCAGGATTAGTGGTTGTTGTTTGAATTCGGGAATATCTAAAATCACAAAATCGGCAGGAAAAACAAAGTCCCGAATTCTTACCAACACATCTTCGACGATACCTTTAGGATATGTGGTGACCGTCATCCATCATCGATGAGATATTCTCGCTTCATCTTTCCTAGCGCAGCCGGTTGAATATGTTCAAAGGCATCGATTGATGTCGCCTCAAGTCGCACAACACATTTGGAAAAGTATGCTCGGCGATCTCGGATTCTAACATAAAACTGCCAGGATCCTTCTATTTCAGAGGCAGCTTCTTCTGCAAGACGGCAATGCATTCTTCGGATAGGGTAATTTTTTAAAATTTCCCAAATTTCTTCTTGCTTGTAAGCTGCCTTTAAAAATTTCACGTATCCCTAAGATGTTTCGCAGCTTCAAAGAGAGGCAAATTGATTTCAACGTTTTGAAAAATCTCTTTGAAACGAGCAAACTCCTCGTCATATTTCGATTTGGCTAATCGACTCTAAACGGGACCGAAGGAGTGTACGTGCGAAGATTTGCTTCGAGGGGTGCTCATGGTCGACCTCGCGACCGGGTCGTCGCGAGGATCCGCTCTACTGTAATCCTTCTTCGTGCGAGCTTGCCGAAGTTCGCTACCGACTCTTCATCGAATACCGCGGTCGCGCCGGGTACTGGTCTCGCGAACAAACTGGGTGCAAGACAATCTGATGGCCCGCGGTCGGCGCGCGGGCTCGTGCTTCGATCGCGAAAGTGTTCGTGGACAATACTGACTCGCGATCGGGCTCGCGGCCGCGTGCTCGATCGTGAGTTTCGCCTTGATTGCTTTCTTGCCCGTATGGCTTGGGTAAGCTTGTCCCTCCTCGTGCGGATGGCGAAGCATTGATTTTTCGGTTCACCTCCAGATTACTCGGAAATTGGCCCGCCTTTTGTTGTGCATTCAATTGTGCGGCCACTTGACCAATCTGATTTTCCAACATCTTTACGTGTTTCCCCAGCCGCCACAATCGACCCGTATGAGTTATTTTTCGCCGTGCATCGCTTATAAATGCACTCTGTTGAGTCGCCATCCGTTGCACCATATCTTCTAAACTCGCTTCTTTGGCTCTTGGATCATACCATTCTCGCACTGAAGCCCGCTTTGGAGGTTCTTGAAAATTATTCGGGTTGGCATACTGATGTGTTCGGATGATTTCTATTATTGGAGTGTATGCGGATTCTCCCCGACGGTTCCTTTCGATTTATAAAATGTACGTCCTCCGTCTCAATCGGCTCTTCAAAAGAGTGAATTGCTTCATCACCGTCAGATCTCGAATCACCTCGACGACCATCGCTTAACCACTTGCGTTCTCTCCGCTGGACATTGATAGCCGCTGGCGCCCATCTCTCTAAAATACGGCTCACCTCGTCTACTCGCTCGGCTCAATAAACAGCCCCCGCCGACGCATCCACAATGCTCCTCGTCGAAATGTCGGTCCCACCGTAGAACTGCGTGATTTGTTGCTCCTCGAGAATCCATGCCGTGGACATCGCCTCAATAGACCTCTCGAATCTCCCATGCCTCGAATAGTGATTCGTCGTGGTTTTGGCAAAATGGGAGATTTCAAGGCGATTATCTTCTGCGCTTTTCGCCATGAAAATATTTCGAGAAACTTCGCAAAGTTTCCCAAGTGTCAATGCCAGTTCGGTCCAAACTCTTGAACCAATCTTTACCTGGTCAGAGCGAGAAACCGAACATGCGATCCGGATCGTGTCTTCAGGGCACCCCATTCTGCTTGATGGTATCACAAATATCGAAAGGTCTCGAGATGCGCATTCGGGTCTCAGCGACTCCTCCCCAAACCGCTCTCCTCGCACCATATTGATGGGGCCGACTTTAATTCAAAATTATTTGCGTCCACGCAGGGCCCCATCCTCCTCCTTGGAACTGCTTCAAAGAGGAGGTCGGTACATAAATTTCAGTGATCGCGTCTCGTGGTAGGGACAAGGAGTCCCATATTCGCCATCCGGCGCCGCATATCTCTAAATTGGCAAGACATGCGTTTTGCTTGCGGGGAATACCCCCGCTTATCGGATTATTGTCATTTCTTGCCGTCTCTCCTCTCGCCCTCTTCTCCTTTGAGAGCTTTCGATCTCGGGATCTAATAATATTTCAGGAGGTCCCTGAGATCTTGTACGCATAAACTACCCGAGAAAAGAGAGAATTCAACTCTTGCAAAAATAAATAAATAATAAAAAATATAACTTGAATTAATAAATCCAAATCGTCAAACGGTAAATCCAATCCCAAGCGATAAACGGTAAAAGACGGAAAACGATCGGACAAAACTTTCCAATCGATAACAAAGCGATAAACTAAACTAGAACAACGGAAAATTAAAGCTAGAACTAAACGCGATGAAAACTAAAGACAAAAAGCTGTAAAAACTTAGGAAAAAGTTGTGAAAACGTGTCGAGGCGGCCGGTTCTCTCGGTAGCGAGGAGGCTTGCCCTATTTATAGATAAGGTTGATCGAAATTAACGGACAATTAATCTGCTTATGTAATTAATCGACAACTAGATATGCAATAAGATTGATCGAAATTAACACATATAAATAAGCACCAAGAATCATGAATCAATGCCGGAAGGTAAATAGCGATAACAGAATCACAACATATAGGATCGGATCATGCAAACCCTAGATTAGAACGAAAATCTAGCTGATATAATAAACGGAATAAAATACGATTTAACCATAAAATAGAAATTATATAAATGAAACCCAGACAAGGCGTCGATGAACAATCGTTGGGCTTGAATCCCAACTCAAATAAAAACGGAAATTTGCGAAATTGTCCGGATGAAAACGCTCGATCGTGAGACAATACGTAAAACTAACGAAGAACAATGCTCAACTAAACTCTAGAATGAAATTAAATGGAAACCCAATGCTAAAAACCGAAAATCAAGAAAAATCGAAGAAAAGAGGTCTCGAAACGTGTGCGGTTAGCGCGGGGTGTTGCCATATATAGGCACACCCCAAAACCCTAATTTTATCCTCGCCGCCACGTCCGCGACCACTCCTCGCGGTCGCTAGGTCGACCCCGAGGTATGTGTCGCAAGACGCCTTCTTCATGATCGCCTCTTGGGGCGAGGGGAGCTCGCGGCACAGCTAGCGATCGCTAGCCATGGCATGAAATCGTACATCGACTTCTCTACCGGGCTTGCTCGCGCACGAGGTCGCGGTCGCGGTCTCGCTTGGCTCTCACGCGGCTTGCCTAGCGGCCAGCCTAGCGACCGCTAGGATGGTCGCTAGAAGCTGAGGGATGTGGTTTTTGCTCATGCTTCGCTCCTTGCTTCGATTTTCAACATATGACCTACACAACACCAAAAGAACACCCAAGAGCAAGATCTTCTAGAAATAGATAAAACATTAAGATATGTATCAAATGAAGCTCAAGTCTCACAGGATAATCACATGCACGATATCACACAATTTAAAAGAAACTGTATCAAGATATGTATACAGTGAAGCTCAAGTCTCACGGGATAAGCAAATGGTGAAAAACAACAAGCCCTAAGCAATCTCAAGTCATTCATGCGTCATTTTCTAACATATCATGTGCACTATCATTAAATTTCACAAGAAAATTTCTATCGTCATTGCCACATGGATTAACACACTTCACTTAACTCGTTGATCGTGCACACAAAACTAACAGCAAAACAAAAACACGACAAAAGACCCCAAAGCATAACAACTTAACAATAAAGCGCAGAAACATATACAGGATTCTCAACCAACAAACTCGTCTACTCCCCCCAAACTTATTGTGAACATGTGGAAGCAATAAGGTTTGCAGAAAAGAGTAGTTGGGAGAGAAAACTTACCTTGGAATGCCGCGCTACTCCGGGAGAAAAGTGCCTTGGGTGCTTGAGAGGGAAGGGAGGCATTGCTTTTTGAGAAACAAGGTGTGTGTGCGTGTAGGTTTAAAAAATTGGGGAGTAGGTGTTAAACGCTGGTCAGAAGCGGGCCGGTCAGGACGGATCTCGCGGTCGAGCTCGCGATCACGAGCTTGGCGCGAGCTCGCTCGCTCGACCACAATACGCTCTCTGCCCACTTTTTGCGCGACCACACCTCGCTGTCATGAGGTTGGTCGCTAGACACTGTTTTTATTTATTTTTCAAGAATAAAAGCTATTAAAACTTTGGGACCTAACAAAACAACGAGACACTACACAAACAAGGAAAAACAGACAAAAACAACAACGAAAACAACAAAAACAAAAAGCATGTAAAACTGTTGGGTTAACTCCCAACTGTGCTAGAATTATCGTCGCTAGCTCGACTGGTACCTCTCATCATGGTTCGTTGAGCTGGTCACATGACTTCTCGATCGAGAAGTGTGACTTGAAGTAGGATTTGAGGTATTGTCCGCTCACCTAAAAATGTTGCCACCCGAGTCTAGCAGTTCATAGCTTCCATTGGCATGTGCACGGTAAACGGTATACGGCCCCGACCATCTTGACTTGAGCTTTCCCGAGAAGAGGCGGAGTCGAGCATTGTAAAGAAAACTTCATTACCCGGTGAGAATCCTTTGGAACGAATGTGAAGATCGTGGAATTTCCGAGCTCTTTCCTCAGATATCCGGAATTTTCAAAAGCTTCATTCCTCCACTCATCAAGCTCCAACAATTGGTCACTTCTCATCAAACCGCCTCCTTGAATCCATGTTGATTCTCCTCATTGCCCAATATGCTTTGTGCTCCAATTCAACCGTAAATGGCAAGATTTACCAAATACCATTTGATATGGAGATAGCCCGATGGGAGCTTTGTAAGCGCATCCAGTAAGCCCAAACAAAGATCATCTAATTGCTTGGCCCAATCCTTGCGATGAACAATCGATTTCTCCAAAATCGCTGATCTCTCGGTTGGCAGCTCGGCTTGCCCATTTGCTTGTGGATGATAGGGGAGGCGACTACATGCTTCATTATATTTGGCTAGGACATTGCTTAGCCACTTATTATTAAACGCGACCCCCATAGCCGATCAACGCCTGGGACTCCAAATCGAGTCGTAATATTCTGTGGAGGAACTTGATCACTACCTGGAGTCGTTCGTGATGATGGGAATCGCCTACCCAACGGGAAACATACTCCACGCAAGTAGAATGTACGTAGCCACAAGACATGGGAACGGACCCATAAAGTCGATCCCATACGCCAAATAGTTCCACCTCCATGATGGTTTTTCGTGGCATCTCGCCTTTCTAAGTGACGTTCTCCATTCTTTGACAACGATCACAACTCTTGATGAAAGACCGGCAATCCTTGAAGATCAAGGCCAATAGAATCCATCCGTGGCAAATCTTTGCCATTTGTTTTGGCCGCAAAATGTCCTCCATTTAACGAGCTATGGCACTCGTGGATTATGTTCTCCCATTCTCCTTGGGGAACACAGCGACGTATCAGACCATCGGCACATCGGCGGTAGAGATGGGGATCGTCCCAATAATAGAACTTGACATCGTGGAGAAATTTCTTTTTCAAATGACCTTTGCACGATGGAGGTAAGACTCCAATCACCAGGTAATTCACAAAATCAGCGTACCATGGTGTGAGATCAATGACGCTCAAGATGTGCTCGTCTGGGAAGTTCTCCTTGATCCCAATCTTCTTATCCTCTCCTTCGACTGGCTTCTCCAATCGCGACAAGTGGTCGGCCACCACATTTTCGCAGCCCTTTCTATCTTTAATTTCCATGTCGAACTCTTGAAGTAGGAGGATCCATCTCACCAATCTGGGCTTTGAATCTTTCTTGGTGAACAGATGACGAATGGCGGCATGGTCAGTGTGGACAATAGTGTGAGTGCCTACCAAATAAGGTCTAAACTTATCAAAAGCATAGACCACAGCAAGTAATTCCTTCTCGGTGGTGGTGTAGTTCATTTGAGCAGAGTCGAGAGTCTTACTTGCATAATAGATGACTCGGAAAATGTTTGTCTCGTTTCTGCCCCAACACGGCTCCCACTGCCCAATCACTCGCATCACACATCAGCTCGAACGGTTGACTCCAATCCGGTGATACCAAAACTGGGGTCGAGATCAGGGCTAACTTCAATTTCTCGAACGCCTCCAAACACTCACTTGTGAACACCGGATTGGATTCAAGACCAACAATTGTTCATTACGTAATTAATACAGTTACGTAATTAACTGGCAACTAGATATGCATCAAGATTGATCAGAAATTAACACATATAAATAAGCACCAAGAACCATGAATCGATATCCGGAAGGTAAATAGCGATAACAGAATCACAACGATAGGATCTGGATCATGCAAACCCTGTAGATTAGAAGAGAAATCTAGCCGCACATAATAAACTAATAAAATACGATTTAACCATAAAATAGAAATTATATAAATGAAGCCCGATTAAGCGTCGATGAACAATCGTTGGGCATGAATCCCAACCTTAGCTAAAACGGAAATTTGAGAAAATTATCCGGATGAAAACATTCCGGATCGTAGACAATACGTAAAACTAAGGAAGAACAATGCTCAACTAAACTCTAGAATGAAATTAAATGGAAACCCAATGCTAAAAACTGTAAAATCAAGAAAATCAAGAAAAGAGGTGCTGAAACGTGTGCGAAGTTGAAGTAGCGGCGGGGTGTTGCCATATATATAGGCACCCCAAACCCTAATTTTATCCTCGCTGCCACGTCTCGCGACTCCCGCGGTCGCTAGGTCGACCGCGAGTATGTATGTGTCGCTCTCTTCTTCATGGTCGCCTCTTCGCTCGCGAGGTTTCCTCGCGGCCTGGCTAGCATGGCATGAAATCATCTGATGATTTCTCGGCGTGGGGCTTGCTCGCGTGCATGAGGTCGTGGTCGCGGTCTCGCTTGGCTCTCATGTGCAGCTTACTGGCAACCACCCTAGCGACCGCCAGTCTGGTTGCTAGAAACCGGGCAGATGTGGTTTTGGCTCATGCTTCGTTCCTTGCTCGATTTTCAACATATAGACCTACACAACACCAAAAGAACACCCAAGCGAGATCTTGAGAAATAGATAAAACATTAAGAACCGATCGTGGCGCACATTAAATGATCTAAAATCATATTTAAATATCAACAATAAGCGTGTAAAATCGCGTTTATCACGCTCCTCTCTCGCGTCGATGCTCGCTCGCCGCCGAGTAGCCTCGCGGACCGACTAATGTCGCTAGCCATGGCCGCGAATTAAAGCGAGAATGTATCTCGGCGTTGGCGATCCTCGCATGCACTACTCGCGCGCGCGACTCCTCCGGCGCTCGCTGAGGTGGACCTCGCGACCAGCCCCTAGCGATCGCAGACCGGTCGCTAAGCCGGACAGATCGCTATTTTCGCCTCGTGCTTCGTTCCTTGCTTTGATTATCGACTCATAAACCTACAAAACACCAAAATAACACCCAAGAGCAATATCTTCTACAATAGGTAAAAACATTATGATCCGATACATAAACGTATTTAATAGATCTAAAATCATCTTTAAATATCATAAATAAACGTGTAAAACGTGCGTTTATCAATGGTTCAAGAATTACCTCATGGATCTTGATGTGGTACCTCATTTCCCCAAGAGTATCATAATGTTTTGTGATAACTCTGGTGCTGTAGCAAACTCGAAGGAACCACGGACCCACAAGGTGACGAAACACATAGAGAGCTAGTACCATATCATACGAGAAATCGTACGAACAGGTGACTGCTTATAGAGAACTTTGGTACTGCGGACAACCTAGCGGACCCATTCACGAAGAGCCTACCATAAAAAGTCTACAACGAGCATGTTCGAGAACTTGGATTGCAGAAGATGGCCCCTACTTAGAAAGGAAAGCTTTGTAGTAGTGGGAAAAGCAAAGTGTTAGTGTTGTTTGATCGCTACTTTTCTAACACAGCGTGCAAGTAGATAGGGTAGTCGAGTATCGTATCCACGTGATTGTAAACACGAAAACACGTGGTTAACTCAACAATAATTCATCATTATCGATGAGATTTGGTTTTGAAAAGGTTTGGGACTTGAATATTAAATTCAAAGTCGAGAATAAATAAAACAAATAAAGCAAGCAATAAAAACTCAAAGAGATAATAAGATAGAAAAACTAACCCTATGGATGTATCAATTCTATCCACGGTATGTTTATCGCTTCCTATTAACCAATATTTAATCCGGATAAGATGGAAGATCACATAGGTAACCAACAATTTCGATTCGACAATTGTGGTAGTAGATTACTAATTTTCCTATTATCATTCGCCTCTAGGTGAAAATAAGCAACTCCAAAAGATGTAAAGAATAGCTTCCTACGAATGTTCCTATCTCACCACGATTCGAGGCGTTTATTCAGTATTGTGCATTCAAGATCGATTGACAATTAAAACCTGTAAGGAAATTAAGCGGCAACTAGATATGCATCAAGATTGATCGAAATTAACACATATTATTGAGCACCAAGAATCACAAATCAATGCACGGAAGGTAAATAACAACAGCAGGAATCACAACACTTAGGATAGAATCATACAAACCCTAGGATTAGAATAACAAATTTAGCTAGACATAATAATCGAAATAAAATATGAATTAATCATGGAAATAGAAATTATATAGATAAAACCCGTAACGTGGCGTCTGAAGAATAATCGTTGGGTTCGTATCCCAACCTCAGCGGAAAACGGGAAAAACACGGTATTCGTTCGGACGAAAACGTTTCAAAGCGATAACAATGCGTAAAATTGATATAGAAAAATGGAAAAACTAATGCTAGATGAATCTAAAGCAAAACTAAAGTGAAAATATGTGAAAAACTGAAGAAAACTAGAGTACAAACGTGCTGGAGGAGTACGGGGCGCGAGAAGCTGTGCATGGGGTATATATAGGCATAGGCGAAACCCTAATTTCGTCCGGCCGCTTTCGCTTCGCCGAGCTCACGGTCGCTAGCTCGGTCGCGAGGATCTGGGCCGTGCGTTTCTTTGGTCGGCTCGCGGCTGGATTCGCGCCCGTTTGCTGTGCTTCGTGGCCATGATCGCGGTCGCTAGCTTGGCCGCGTGAAATCGGGCAGAAGCTTTTCCGAGGCTCTCACGGGCAGAGCTTGTGATCGCAGCGTTTTGCCTAACGGTCGGCCTCGCGGTCGCGAGGTCGGTCACTAGTTCCTGGGCAAAATGTTTCGCATGTTCGTGGCGGTGGCCGCTAGGTGCCCACTAGGCTCGATTCTTTCCGTCTTTGGTTCGTGCTTGACATGTTTTGATTATCATCTTATAGGCCTACAAAACACCAAAGAGGAACCCAAGAGCAGCATCTTCCAAAAATAGCTAAAAGCATTAAGATCCAATACATAAACGCACTTAATAGATCTAATATCATCTTAAAATATCAACAATAAACGAATAAAAATCGCATTTATCATTGTTTCTAATAGCTAGTAGAGAGACATATTGTATACTTAAAGTTAGCTTTAGTATAAGTGGGAGATTGTTGGATTTGTATACTGAAAGAAGAATTGTTGAGCTTGTAAACAATATTTCCTGTTACCACTATTACAATCTCATATTTGAATTGTTTTCTTCATTATATATGTTTGTCCCATTATCTCATACAAAAGTTAGATCATACAGTGCGTAGAAGATCACAGAAGTGTGTATGATTGGTTAAACTTATTGAGATATAAAAAGGATAACTGCTGAGACAAGTTGAGGACGAGTTGTTGGTATAGGTGCAGTATAGATAAGAAGTGACTTGACTTAATTGCTTGTCTAAGCTGGTATATTTTGACGTATTGATGGATAATAGTGAGATGAGTTCTTCTATCTGACTGTCCTGAAGAACCTAGATCTCGGTGACTTTACGTTGATCTAAACCTCGATAAGGTTTTAGGTGAGTATGAGTTATTGACCATCACTTTGACTTATAATGGGTGAGGGTTACATAAGATAACTCAAGATTCTCCACATCTTGGGTGGTGGCAGTGATTGTATGTCATGCTAGTTACCTATATCGAGTTACCATATCCGTTTAGGATGATGACGTCCCCTTAAGGAGCTCAAAAGGTTTAGTATACTAAACCCCGCAGTTGAAAGTTAGCTCAAGTATAGTAATAAGGTTTAGTGGTACTACTTAAAGAATTAAAGAGATTAATTATTTTAAGCAGTGAGAATGCTATAAATAATTAATGGACGTGTGATATCTTAACTTGCTTACCTAAATCGAAGCGAGAGAATACAACTATTTAGGCGATAATCGATCGACTCACAAAGTGTGCTCATTTTATCCCAATTCCTATCACGTATAGAGCTGACAAGTTAGCTCAGATATATGTCCACGAGGTAGGACGTTTGCATGGAGTGCCCATTTCACTTCAGATAGAGACTCCAAGTTCACTTCTCGATTTTGGACAAGCTTTCAAGAAGAGATGGGTACATAACTGAATTTCAACACAGCTTTTCACCTGTAAATAGATGGGCAGTCTGAAAGGACTATTCAAATGCTTGAAGACATGATCAGAACAGTGGTGTTAGATCGAGGAGCGCAATGGGAGTGAGTTCATGCATTGATCGAATTTTCTTACAACAACAGCTATCAAGCAACGATTAACATGGCACCCTGTGAAGCCATTTACGGCGGAAAATACAGATCACCACTCTATTGGGATGAATGTGATGACCCAACTTCAAAAAAGACGGATCATGTGGATCGTCAACGATATGATTATGCAGCGGATATATATATATAACTAATCAATACAATTAACCATTTAACTACTCGTAAATGCATGGACTAAAAGGAATAAGTTGTTTCAATACAAACCCATGTCACAGAAGGACTTGTCAAAATGTTTATGCTGCTTTATATTCTTTGTATCCTGTGGACCTTGTTGTGTCTCATTTTGAGATTGCTTTGTAGTGAGCTGAGGGATGTCTCAGTCATGTTTTTTGATCCACTTGTGGGATGCCTTACCTTCTACTTAATCGTTGTTATTGGAATTTGGGTGAGTGTGTTGAGGGACTGCTTAGGCCCAACCGAAGCAGCATGCACCTCATGTGTTTGCATGTGTTCACATACCCACCCTTGTACCCCACGATTACACACGCACAAGGGCACTCTTTTCCCCACTGGTCATGGGGTTTTTAATGAGGCCCGCCCCTTTATGCGTCACACAGGGGTTGATGAGATGGTTTCTTTACCGCTTTATTAGTATGAGCGTGTCGCTCTTTGGCCTATGTGTTTTGGCTAATAGGTCCTTTATCCCTCCCCTAGCCTTGTTTCCTCCGAAACTTGGTTGTATCCCCCTCGGGTATGCCTGAGTTCAGTTTGTAACATGTCTTATCCGTTTTATGTTATTTCATACGTTTTGACCAAAAAAAATGTTCAATATTCAAATATAACCCAATCAGGGCGTAATTCAAGGAATGAGGTACGACCTCAAGTTCAATACGATAATGAAAGACAGTTATAATCAAAAGACACCAAAACAATATCAGAGTTTAGCAGCAATAAACGTGTGGACATGCATATGACGATGCATGCCCAAGGTTCTAGAAACCTTTCTATTATAGCAGCAAAACACCTACCACTTCGCACTCATCGTCAATCCCTACTCAACCTGCACATCAAAAACGAGATGTGGCTATGCAAAAGTACTTATTGTACTCATTGCCGAAAATATTTTCTTTGTAAAGTTATTGAACTGCCCACCGATCGAGCTAAAAACACACTCAAATTCACTGCAATCGCATGCGAGGTAATTGTAGTGTGATAAATTAACCCAAGTCGTCTCTCAAGGAAAACTTAACAGGGCGATTGTTAGGTATGCATGTTGCGCACAGAAAGCAATTATATCCTAAACATTCTAATACCAACGAGGGTTTGAAACATACGGGAATTGAAATACGGAAAATAAACAGCAATCCTAAGCTAGGGGTTGTCAATCCCGAGCTACACTAATAAAGCAATAAATCTAAACCAGGGGTTGTCAATCCCTAGTTGAACTATGAAAGCAATAAATCAAAGCGATAAACAAAAGCCAAAGCAAACCTATTCTTAGGGTTCGTCAAGCCCTAATCTAAGTCTACTTGTAAATGAACCATAATCATCAATCAACCAAAAAGAACAATGATAAATCGAAAGCAGGAAATCATATATCAAATTGAATCAAGAACAATCTAAATAGAAATCATAAAATATCCAATATCAACTATAAAATAGAATCCAACAATATTCTCAAGCAAAGCATGTAAATGTTCAATAGGAATTAAGAAACGAATTGCATAAATTGAAAGGATGAAAAACATAAATTAATACTATGATATTGTTTCTATCTCTTGGCTGAAGCTCCCGGAAAGAAATTGGCGAGAGGCGCCGCGGAAAAAAGGACTGCGAACTGAGAGCCCGTTTATTTTAACCTAGCACATATATTTATATAAAGTGAGAACGAGCGCCGGTTTACAATTTGCGCCGGCTCAAGAAACAATCTGCACTGGAAAGTAAGCGCTGGAAGAAGGTGAATGCCGGCTGGAAAATCATTCTGTCTCACAAATGAGCGCCGGGTGAAAGTGAGCGCGCGGTTGAAAGGAGTTTTCTGACTCATAGGTGAGTGGGCGTTTGGAAGGAGCGAGCGCTGGGCGATGGCTGGTTGACCGCGCATTTTGGACGAAACGCCGGTTGGGGTCGAGCGGTGGGCGCTGGGGGTCCAGCGTCGGACGGGGCGCGCAAGGCGGGCACGCGGCGTTGTGTCGAGAGCGCTGGGCGAGCGCTCGGAAGTGAGAGCTGGGACGGGCGCACGTGGGCGGGGAATAAAGCGCCGGTGAAGCGATGGCGAGCGCTGGGCGGATGCGCTGGCGCTGAGATGCCGCAGACGCTGACGCCGAGGCGAGTGCGCGCGCGGGCGATGGGCGATGGGCGCGATGGGCGGCGGGCGTGGCGCCGGTAAGAGTGCCGAAGAAGCGGGCCGAACGCTGGCGAGGAAGCAACACGTGCGGAAAGGCTGAAACGCTGGCCTTTTGCGCCGGCCGATCGCGCAACGTCTTGTTGGAAAAAGGCGAACGCGCGGTGCCCCAAGCACCGCTGAGCTGGCGACGGGCATACGCGGATGCCGGGCGAGGCGCTGTGTGCAGCGGCGACGCGGGCGGCGCGGGCTGTGCGAAGTCTTTGGGCATTGAGCGCTGGCGCCGGGCGCTGCACGCGCGGCGCGGACGTTCCTCCGTTCTCTCGCCCAAACTCCGATTACGATCCGTTTGCACCTATGAACTCCTATCGCGATGATCTTCAATAAACTTGATCCTTGGAAGATCCAATTAATCATATATTAATGCCGTTTTACTACAAAACATCGAAACAAACCAAATAAGTCCGAATCGATAAATACTAATCAAACCAACGGCATAAATAGGACAAACTATTGCTAATGACATGTAAAACAATACCAAGAATAAGCAAAAATTCATACCAAACAACTCCCCTACACTTATCCATTTGCTTGTCCTCAAGCAAACTCTATACCAATAAGAATAGGGAAGATAATTCATGCAACTTCACTCTTATTCTAATCAATCAAACTTTATTGCTTTTCCCCCACACTTGGTGTTTACGTATTCAAAGATAATGAGAAATAAATCTAGGACGACAATTAATTTCCAATAAATAAAAGGGTAAACTCTGCTCAGACTCAACTCTCCGTTAGGGGTGAACTAACTAATGTGGTCACCTTTAGCAACAAGTTTCTTTGATAACAAAGAAAGCATTAACAGATTTTGGAACAATATTCGAAAGGTGAATTCTCGATAAACTCGAGTCGCCTATCGTGGTTTTCCATGCCCATTTCTCAATTTACGAGAAAGAGGGGCAGAATCCCATCCTCCATTTATACAATCTCAACAAAAAAACTGGAGTTTCATTCTCCTTCATTTCTCTTCTTTTTCACACCTTTTTTTTTTAAAGAAACAAGTATATAGATGGCCACAATGTTAACACTACCCCTAACATTAGTCGGACAAATCACATCAATTTTTCCCTATTCATTTTCTATCAATCACAATCTCGTCAATTCACATTACACTCAAATCATAAATCACCAAAAGTCTCGGAAATTCAAAATCAGTTTGACCAATACCACAGAGTTCAGATGCAACAATCAAAATCCCAACCTTACGAGCACAGAATAAAACTTGATTCCAAAATCATCTTCACAAAAATTTTATCACCATAAAAAGGCCAAAATACTTGCAAATGGATGTAACAACACACCAACAATCATCACAACAATCATCACACAACAAACTCATCCCCCACACTTAATTCGAAAGACCGCCCTCGTTTTAAACAATGAAAGCACAAAAAGTGCTCTAAACAATGAAAGCACAAAATATAAGAGGATGAGAACTTCCCTGAAGAAAGATGGCGAAACAGGGCTGGAGAATCACGGCTTTACCATACTGCTTACAACGTCCCAAATCCGAGCAAAACTAACACAGAGACAACAGATAGATCAAAGAACAACGAAATAAAATAAAAAGAAAGAAAGAAAAGAAAAGAAAAATCCGTGGGTAAACTTCCACGTAGTACTCGGCTTAACGTCGTGAGTCTCGACGTATTCCGACCAACAACGGACTATCTATAGTCCTTAACTCAGAGAATACCATCTCGTGAGAGCATCAAGAGTAACCATATAAGAGCAGAGACAATAAAGAAAGCTAATAATGCATCATTTAAGCTCAAATCAAACATCATATTCTCCAAAGAAAAATAGATTATTTCATCACGCCCAATTCCCAGGAAGGCACGGATGTCGGGGGTGTGATTAGGGGTGAGGGTTAAGAAGCGGGAAGAAGGGAATACATATAATATACACGATAAGAAGACGTGACCATGAAATCGGGCGTCTCCTCTATAATTAGGACATATCACGAAGGAGGAGGATACACAAACAATCCACCAATGTAATAATATCGATACCATAACTTCAATGAACGTGATCTTGGTTTATAATAAGTAATGCAAGAAAGCAAAATAGCATTACACCTCACGACTAGACCGGTCAACCACATAGCATGCTCGTATCGAGACACACAAAGATAACAACATAATAGCAAATCTTGTTCCCCAATCGTAAGGCAAAATAAGGGACAAGAATACATCAACATCGAATCGTATATAACACAACATCGCGGAAGCATAGCATGAAGAAACTGCAGCTCCACCCCTCAGGGTCGCCCGTCCAGCCCTCCTCCATCTGTGAAAAGATTTGAAAAAGAGTTTGGGGTGAATACTAGCGCACTCAGTTGGGGTTTTATCATAAATCAAAAGAATCATGATGCGTGTTCAGAGCACTTACCTTAGAAGGTTTTAAAACGTAAATCCACTTCTAAGTAAGCAAAATAGATTTTTCGTTTTTCGACACCGATCCGTTATTCGTTGTTCTCATCATAGAACCAAAGAACCACGGCTCGAACGTATCCCGCCAGCCCATCACATCTCACTGCCCGAACATATCCATCGACCCACAATATCTCGGCCGGAACATATCCACTGCCCATGCCGGTATGTATCCAAATGGCTAACTTTCGGTGTGGACTTGTGGGTCAAATCCCGTCGTAACCATAACCACCTCATTACCATTTTCGTGGACTTCTGGGTCTATCCCTTCGGAACCATAACCACGTGTTCGGGGTCTATGCCTTACAATCAATAATCGAAGATGGTGATCAACCCACCGAATAGAGATCCGCACAATCACAATAGAACCACATCTCGGATCGAGAACAAGAATAACTTCACAAAACATTTTACGACGCACATGTTTTATTTTGAAATATCAGAGTAAATAACTCAAAATAAGCATATATAACCCAACCTGAACAAACGAAAACGTCAACCGGGGGGTATCTACGGATCCGATGACTTCACCGATCGCACTGGTAGGTACCTGGTAACAAGACGGAACAACTTTGGGGTCACATCCACAAAGCAAAGTAACATCGTGATCCAAACGAAGATCGAACCAAAGCGGGGTTTCGACTTTCTCGCACCCACATTTGGCACTCTTCGGGTTTTCAAATCAACTCGATGCAGAAGGGAAATATATTTAGGGCATCGAGACCTATAATAGGGTACTTTCAAAATATGCATGCATGCAAGTTGACTCAAATCTTAGCAGCGAAGAAGCTTCAAAAATCGATGCCTATCCTCAGATCTAGGATAAACCATCCAAAATCAATGCATGAAAATGGAAACTTAAGCAATATGCATAACGAAATGACAAGCTATGTTGAAAATGGATAACCCGGGCATGTACTTCCTTTAGAAAACTCGAAGCAACGAAAAACATCCCGACATGCAGAAACACGAAAAACAGAAAAACGGAATCGGTTCTTTTGTGGAATGCATAGCCCGGAACTCAAAACCTAAAGGACCCGTAGCCAAAAGGTGGCCCGTCGGCCACCAAATTGGCGGCCAACAGCCACGGCGGCGGCGGTGATTCGGCGGAGGTTCGGCGGCCAAATTGGCCGGCCTCCGACCGTTTTCCCGTTCCGTCCCTTTAGAATCCCGAGTTCTATGCTATCGTTCTACTAAAAGGCGGAATCAAAACAAGAAAAGGAAAAAAGCGAAAACGGGGCTGCGGGGAGGGTCGATCGGTGGTGGCGGCGGCGGTAGCAATAATGGCGCCGCCCGCCGAGCCTCCCGCTCGATCCCCACTCCTCCAGCCCCTCAGCGCACGGAGCTGCTCGGCTCGTCCGTAAAACACAGAGACGAAGGAAATGAGCGTTGAAAATGAAGGCCCTAGCCTCCTATTTATAGGAAAGGTGGGTCACAAGATGTTAACTTGCATAATGACCTTTTCGAAAACACAAAAAGCGACGCAACTTTTGCAAACGGACTCCAAATTTAGCAAACTTAGTACCCATGGACTCGAAATAAAATACCGGACACAACGACTATAAACAAGATATGCTTTTAAAGACCCATGAAAAGTCCAGTTTTTCGATAACTTCCGAGTGCCAAACCCCGTGGGTGGTCGAAAACTTGCATACTTAGTGTCTATGAATTAGGTCATAAGACACTCTTCACAACGCTTGAGGTTTCGTGACGGTCGCATCACCGAAACAAAAAGTCAACCTTTTGATCTTTCTCGAAAAACATGCCATGCAAACCTGATGCTCAGGAAGGACGGGGTATTACATCCCTCCCTCCTTAGAAAAATTTCGTTCCCGAAATTTCAAACACGTGGAGGAAACAACTCAGGGTACTGATCCCTGAACTTGTCTTCCAACTCCCATGTAGCTTCATTCGCCATGGTGATTCCACAACACTTTCACCGTGAATGCGCTTGTTCCTCAACTCCTCGACTTCTCGCTCCAAAACAGCCCACCGGTCTCTTCTCGTAACTCGGATCCCGAGCAAGAACCACTTGGTCATGCTTGATCACGTGTTTTGGGTCGAACACGACTTTCTCAATCGAGAAACGTGAAACACGTCGTGCACATCTCCGATGCTAGGCGGCAAAGCTAGCCTATAGGTAACGGGCCTATTCTCTCGAGAACTTGAAGGTCCAACGAACCTCGGTCGCAACTTACCTCGCTTCCCAAAACGAACTCACCTCTCGTCGGGAAACCTTAAGGAAAAACGCGATCTCCGATCATGAACTGAAGATCCGTACGATGCTTGTCCGCATAGGACTTCTGCCTGTCCTGAGCTTCCTTGATCCTATGCTTGATTTGATCGATAACCTCGACCGTCTGCTGAACCATCTCTGGTCCTAACATCTTTCTCTCGCCCACTTCGTCCCAATAAAGTGGCGATCGACACTTCCTTCCGTACGACGCTTCATAGGGAGCCATCCCTATGGTGGCCTGATACCTATTGTTATAGGCAAACTCCACCAAAGGTAGTATCTCTTCCAAATTTCCTCCTCTGTCGGCCACGACTACTCGCAGCATGTCTTCCAAGACCTGAATCATCCTTTCCGACTGACCGTCAATCTGAGGATGGAAAGTTGCACGAGATTCGACGGTCCCCACGGCTTCCTCGCAGACTCGCAAACCTCGACGTGAGCCCGGGTCACGATCCGACATGAATCGATCTTGCACACCATGTAACCGCACGATCTCTAACGTAAAGTCGAGCAAGCTTATCTAACCCGCACGTTATCCGAATCGGTAAGAAATGAGCTGACTTCGGGTCTATCGACGACAACCCATATAGCGGTGTTTCCTCGGCTGACCTTGGAAAACTCACCACAAAATCCATACCGATATGATCCCATTTCCACTATGGGATTGGTAGCGGTTCTGAACAAACCCGACGGACGTTGTTGCACGTTTTCACTTGTCGACAAGCCAAACAACGTTCAAAACGCGGCTACATCCTTTTTCATCCCTTCCCACCAAAAGTTCCTTTTAAGGTCTCTGACATTTGGTGCTTCCGGACGAGTCAGATATGGTGCCTCATGAGCTTCACTCATGATCTTATCTCTCAATTCCCTATTGAGTGGCACACATAACCTTCCTCGGAATAATAGCGTTGTCTTTCGCCCATGAACCCCTTGCTATCTTCTTGCCTTGCTTTCAAACGCATTATTTCCAAGAACTCGTCTCCTCGTTCTTGCGCCACGATGGCTTCTCTCAGTCCGGTTCGTTTGTCAAAGTCTGCGACGAATCCTTGCACCGATTCCGCGGTGAATCACTTCAGTCTGAGCTTCTCAAAATCTCAAATAAGCTCCTTCTCTCGCATAAGAAGATATCCCAACTTCGCTCTCGATTTGCGACTAAGGGCATCTGCTACGACATAGGCTTTCCCCGGGTGATAGCTGATAGAGCAATCATAATCATTTACCAACTCTAGCCATGTCCTTTGCCTCATGTTCAGCTCCTTTTGTTCAAAGAAGTACTTGAGGCTCTTGTGATCTGTGAAGATCTCACACTTAACTCCATAGAGATAGTGCTCCAAATCTTCAACGCATGAACGCTGCGCTAACTCCGTGTCGTGAGTTGGGTAGCTCAACTCGTGCGGCTCAACCGACGAGACGTAAGCTATAACCTTCATGTTCGCATAAGAACACAACCTAAACCAAGCTTGGATGCATCGGTGTAGACCACAAACCCATCGCTCCCTTCCGCACGGCTAACACTGGAGCAGTTGTTAGCTTCTTCTTCAACTCTTGGAAACTTGCTTCACAAGCTTCGGACCATGAAAACTTGATCCATTTCTTGAGCTGTTGCGTTATCGGCCTTGCTAACTTCGAAAACCCTTCGATGAAACGTCTATAATATCCTGCCAAGCCTAGAAAGCTTCGAACCTCATTGGCATTAGTCGGAACCTTCCAGTTACTTACTGCTTCAACCTTAACTGGGTCGACTTTAATTCCTTCGCATACACGATATATCCAAGGAACATCACTTCTTTGAGCCAAAACTCGACCGACTATACTTGGCGTACAACCTCTCGCTCGTAACGCTTCCGTAATCAGCACGGAGGTGTTCTCTATGCAACTCGCATTCTTGGAATAGATGAGAATATCATCGATAAAAACCAAGACGAAACTATCCAGACATCGATGGAAAACTCGATTCATCGATCCATGAAGATCGCGGCGCATGGTCAAACCAAACGGCATCACGATGAACTCGTAGTGCCCATACCTCGCTCTGAACGCGGTCTTATCAACGTCTTCCTTCACGATCTTCAGGTGATGGTAGCGACCTCAAATCGATCTTAGAGACACTCGCCTCCTCGAGTGGTCAAACGGATCGCCGATCCTTGGAAGAGGATATCTATTCTTGATCGTCACTATTCATTCCTCTCGTAGTCAATACACATCCGCATCGACCCATCCTTCTTCTTGACGAACGTAACCGTGGTGCCCACGGCGACACGCCAGGTCGGATAAAACCTAGATCCAACAACTCGCCGAATCTGCGCTTTCGGTTCTTGCAATTCTTTAAGTGTCATTCAGATGGTGCCTTTGATATCGGCGCCGCTCCCGGTTCCGGATCAATAGTGAATTCCACTTGTCATCGGTGGCAAGCACGGCAAGTCCTCGGGAAACACGTCCGGATATTCACACACCACCGGCTCCTCTCGTAATCGCCATGCGGCGTTCATCGTGCCTGTCAAACTTACTAAGAAAGTTTGACAGCTTCCTTCCCGATCATCCTCACCGCCTTCGGTCTTTGAGATCATAGGCAAGCAAACACCATCCTTATGCCGTGGAAACAAACTTCCACTCCTTCTACTGTTCGAAAACAACTTCTCTCGAGACAACGATAGTTGCCCTATGGTTTTCCAACCAATCCATGTTAAAGATGACATCAAATCTTCCATTCCGATGACATGCAAATTGACAAGGACCTTCGCTCACGATTTCTACCTCCGGTTCGGGCATATCTCTTTCGCTTTAGCACTTCCGACGGGATGCTAATTTTGGTACTCTTTGATTCCTTGGGTACCAAACCCAACCTCTCACACGCGATTCTCAAACGAAGAATGTGAGGCTCTCGTATCAAACAAAGCTAAAACGGGTATATCACTCATATGGATTATACCGCAAGATTTTCGGAGCTTGTCTTTTGCCGCTCACGATTCAAGGCGCGACACCCTTGCTTTGTGGTGGCCTTTGGTTTGATGGCTAGGGTGACCTCCTGCCCGTGGTTCGTCCTCGGCGAACTGGTTCTCGCCTCACGGAGCTGGACTTTGCCTCATTGGCGGTACCTTCTTGGACCTCCTAATGGACAATCTCGCGTAATGTCCGGACTTTCTACAACGATAACACTCAACGTTACCTTGCACTTCGCACTCGCCTAAATGATTCCTCCGGCATTTCGGCACCAAGGTTTTCCACACCGCCCCCACCGCCGTATGGGTTGGAAATTCCTTCCCTAAGGTTGCCTTTTTCTTTCACGAATACCAGCATTCCTCGGAATCACTGGACCGCTCTGGTTCCTTGGAACACCGATTGACTTTCCTCGATCTTCCCATTTCCTCTTACCTCTTCCTCCGTCGGTTGGCTGTCGGGTGGCATCGTTTTCCCGGGCAACATTGACTCAATGTTTAAAGCCGGTTCAAGGATCTGCGCATACGCCAAATCTCCCCGATCGACGAGCGGGAATTCCGATCTCTAGTCGAGTCCTTTCACGAACTGTTTGCCTGGCGACTCAAGACCGACCAGGCACGTAGCATAACGCGATGCAGACGATTGAATGAGCGATCGTACTCGGTGACCGTCCTTCTCCTCGACGAAGATTCCGTAACTCGTTTTGCTTCTCTCGCCTATAAACGCCTGTGCACGCATTTTCCATGAGTTCTTCCTTGAAATCTTCCCACGATACCTTCCCCATCGTCACGGTGTTAGGGTTCTCCTCACGGATTCCCACTAGAAGTCGACCCAGCGGTTAGTCGAAAGATCGCGCAATTGACTTTTTCCGCTTCTTCGCACCGATGTATTCAAGATCCTTTCGTGGATCGTATCCAGCTCGGCGCCGATCGTTCGCCGAGACCGCCGAACGTGGGGATTCGCTGCGAAAACTCTCGATCGCATGCCGGCTGAACCAAAGGTGGTTCTGGGCTTCTTCCACGCTATTGTTCCTCCGTTCCTTGTTTCGGCATTCGCATACCGACGTTTGAAACATTAGAAACACTTTCGCATAGATAACCGGTATCATCGCATAACATATATCATCACCATAACCACATATCATCACATATGCCACATATCACGATCACATATAAACAAGCAATCGCTAACACATCATCGTTATGTATTTCACATAACATCATCATCACACATCACATAGATCATATATCATCATGGCATAGCTCATATCACATATAAGCATCAAACATAAACATCCTGTCATGGACAGCGTTAGTATCGTGATTGTCCATAAAGGATGTCAAAATACAAGATCAAGGTATGTCACCAAAAGGTCGATATGAGCAAAAGAATCGACTCGATTCTCGCCAAAAGATGCCGCTCGTCCATGCTTATAGCGATCACTGACTGCGCCACTGCACACACCGACTACCCGCATCTCTCGCCCATATCCGCCCACTACTCGCTTGTTTCAATGGTTCCATTTCGCTTTCCTCATCCTCTCTCACCTTTCCTATCGTGGCTCGATTCGGGTTGCCGCCTGCAAAGCGATCCTACATGGAAGCAAGTCTCTCGTGGGTATGATCCCATCCAAGCTGTGCCTCGATCACCGAGTCTCGTGTGAATGCTGCCTGGGTTTCAGTCTACGGCGCTTGCCTCTTCCTCAACATGCTCAACCTCGCTCGAGTCATCCGCTATCTCGATCACCGGTCCTCCGAGTCCTCACTGCCCCTCTCTCCTCCTCCGGGTCTTCCTCCTCCTCATAATCTCCTTCCCGGAGGCCAACACGACATGTTCGGTGGTACTATGATTACGATTCGGGCCTCTTCTCCGCCGTGGTGGTGGATCATTTTCTCACTGGAAGGTCCCGCTCAAAATCATTCCCCGTCCGTCTGGCGAGGATCGTAGACGGAGGTGTAGTGACCGTGTATCCCGATGAGCGGCGATCGTCTATGCGATGGTCGCCTCCCAAAGGCTCTTCAGAACATCATCCTCGTAATCAATGCGGATCGGCACTCGGGGTGCTCGCGATCACATCCTCCTCGATGGTATACCTTGATGATCGGTCCACTGTCTCCACACTCGAGCGGCGAACTCCGTGAAATCTAAGGTAAGGTGTCCGGTGATAGGATCCCGAGAACATCACGCACTCGCTTCTCGCCCATGGTTGCCAACCTGCGGTAGCCTTTACGTCATCCGATAGTAAGCACCGCACTCGGATACCTTCCCACTATCTCGAATCTTCCTCCACAAACCACCAAATCTCCCCAGAAACACTCCTAACGGCTCATGGACATTCCTGGTACATTCCCTGAACTTACGGATCTGCTTATCCAACTTGTGGGATCTTAACCGCGTTGTGCGGGCCATCAATATCCATAAACCTACATGTTAGTTCATCAAAATAACAACAAATATTCATGTTTCCTTTTCGCCCCAAATATCCGGGCAATCATGTCTCAAGACACATATTCACTTTCAACACATATCAAGATCGATATGGATATTCATAATAATAATCACGTAAGCAAATCGAGATTCACTTACAAGCACTCGCTTATCAATATAAACAAGATTTTCAATCAATCACATATTTCTATGTAAACACATAGATTCACATCATCCATTCATGATCATATCACCACATCATACCACATCAATGGTCCCCATATCACGCCCACACAGTGCCCTTTCGCCTCATCGACAATCACTTCCACATCCATATCACCATCCAACCACATCTTATCCACATCACGCTTACATCACGTAAACTCTTACTGTGCCAAACACATGAAACCAAGATCATATCAAGCATCATGTAACCACATAAAGCATCGAAGAATAAACACATACCTCATCCCTTTTTATAGGAGGCGGCTGACGGAGTCGAGGGTAGTCAGACACGATAAGCAGTTTAGAAGAACAAGTTCTAAACACTCAATTTCAAGAACGCATAAGATATAAAGCAAACGAATCGCTTTGATATCAATCAATATGAACACATACCCAAAGCCGGAATCGCCTCGATACCAAGTCGGTATCGATAACAAGATAGATGCGGGGCAAGAACACCGCTCTGATACCAAGCTGTGATGCCCCAATTCCCGAGGGAAGGCACGGATTTGGGGCGTGATTAGGGGTGGTGGTTAAGAAGCGGGGAAGGGAATACATATAATATACACGATAAAAGATGTGACCATGAAATCGGGCAAGATCTTTCTATAATTGGACATATCCTCAAGGGAGGGATACACAAACAATCCACCAATGTAATAATATCGATACCATAACTTCAATGAACGTGATCTTGGTTTATAATAAGTAATACAAGAAAGCAAAATAGCATTACACATCACGACTAGACCGGCCAACCACATAGCATGCTCATATCGAGACTCACAAAGATAACAACATAATAGCAAATCTTATTCCCAATCGGAAGGCAAAATAAGGGACAAGAATACATCAACATCGAATACGATATAACACAACATCGCTGGAAGCATAGCATGAAGAACCAGCAGCTCCACCCTCCCGTCGTCCGTCCGGCCCTCCTCCATCCGTGAAAAGATTTGAAAAAGAGTTCAAAGTGAGTACTAGCACACTCAGTTGGGGTTTTATCATAAATCAAAAGAATCATGATGCCTGCTCACAAGACTTACCTTAGGAGGTTTTAAAACGAATCCACTTCTAAGTAAGCAAAATAGATTTTTTCGTTTTTCGATACCTGATCCGTTATTATTATTGTTCTCATCATAGAACCAAAGAACCACGGCTCGAACGTATCCCGCCACCATCACATCTCACTCGGCACGGAACATATCCGGCAAATTTCACAATATCTCGGCCGGAACATATCCAACGACCCATGCAGGAACGTATCCAATGGCTAACTCGGTGTGGACATCAGGGTCAAATCCCCATTAGAACCATAACCACCTCATTACCATTTCGTGTGGACTTTGGGGTCCATCCCTTCGTAACCATAACCACGTGTTGGGGTCATCCTTACTATCAATACTCAAGATGGTGATCAACCCACCGAATAGAGATCTGTGCACAATCACAATAGAACCACATCTCGGATCAGAGAATAGTAATAACTTCACCAAAACATTTTACGGCGCACATGTTTTATTTTGAAATATCAGAGTAAATAAGTCAAAATAAGCATATATAACCCAACTCGAAGCATTTAAAACGCCAACGGGGGTATCTACGGATCCGATGACTTCACCGATCGCACTGGTAGGTACCTGGTAACAAGACGGAACAACTTTTGGGGTCACATCCCACAAACCAAAGCAACATCGTGATCCAAACGAAGATCGAACCAAAACAGGGGTTTTCGACTTTCTGCACCCACATTTGGCACTCTCCGGGTTTTCAAATCAACTCGATGCAGAAGGGAAATATATTCAGGGCATCGAGACCTATAATAGTGTACTTTCAAAATATGCATGCATGCAAGTCGACTCAAATCTTAGCGGTGAAGAAGCTTCAAAAATCGATGCTCATCCTCGATCTAGGATAAACCATCCAAAATCGATGCATGAAAATGGAAAAATAAGCAATATGCATAATGAAATGACAAGCTATGTTGAAAATGGATAACCGGGCATGTATTTCTTTAGAAAACTCAAGCAACGGAAAACATCCCGACATGCAAAACGAAAACCGTAAGCGGAATCGGTACTTTAGTGGAATGCATAGCCCGGAACTCAAAACCTAAAGGACCCGTAGCCAAAAAGTTGGCCCGTCGGCCACCAAATCGGCAGCCAACAGCCACGGCGGTGACGACGATTCGGCGGAGGTTCGGCGGCCAAATTGGCCGGCCTCCGGTCGTTTTCCCGTTCCGTCCCTTTATAATCTCGAGTTCTATGCTATACGTTCTACTAAAAGGCGGAATCATAATAAGAAAAGGATGAAAATAGAAAACGGGCTGCCGGGAGGGCGTCGGTGGTGGGGCAGATGCACAATGGCGCCGCCGAGCCTCCCGGCTCGATCCCTACTCCTCCAGCTAGCGGCAACAGCACTGAGCTGCTCGGCTCGTCGTAAACACGAGAGACGAAGGAAATGAACGTTGAAAATGAATGCCCTAGCCTCCTATTTATAGGAAAGCAGGGTCACAGCAATGTTCATGATAATGCACTTTTCGAAAACGTAAAAAGCGACGCAACTTTTGCAAACGGACTCAAATTTAGCAAACTTTGTACCCATGGACTCGAAATAAAATACCGACACAACGACTATAAACAAGATATGCTTTTAAAGACCCATGAAAAGTCCGGTTTTTGATAACTTCCTGAGTGCCAAACCTTCGTGGGTGGTCGAAAACTCTGCATACTTAGTGTCTATGAATTCGTTATAAGACACTCTTCACAACGCGAGGTTTCGTGACGGTCGATCACGAAACAAAAGTCAACCTTTGACCTTTGTCGAAAAACACGCCATGCAAACCACGATGCTCGTGAAGGGAGGTATTACAATTTCAATTCCCAAAGCACAATACTTTGATGAATTAGAATGTTGACAAATTATGGATGTTACCTCAACCTTTGTTCTCACTTTGTCCTCCTCCGGGAACACGTGCTTCAATTGTTGGCGGTCGCCCTTTCACTTCCGAGTGGGTTTGGTATTCTAGTAACTTCAAGTGCCCTCTTTCTTCATCCTCTCTTCATCTTCCTCCACGTGTTTGGGTAATTCTTTCACCTCCAGTGGGTTTGGCGTGTCATCAATTTCATGTACCCACTCTTCCTCGTCACCATCCAGTAACAACTTCCTCGTGGCATCGATCCCGCTTCTCATCCTCACGTGCCCATTCTTCCTCAATTTCCACCTTCTCCGCCGCGGCGACTGTCAGTGTCTCTCCCACCCCATTCTCAACAATTGGGTCACTTTCAAGAGTAATGACCGTCGGAGCTTGATCGGGTTGGTGTGGGAAAGTCGGCTCGTCGATGTCTCTTCCACCCAATTCTCAATAATTGGGTCACTTTCTAGAATAGTGACCTTTGGACTCGATGGATTGGTTTGGAAGTTCCCTCCATTCTTTGCACCACTTATTAACCGTGCTATTAACATGTCCCACTTGCGCCTCCAAACGCTGAAGTGAGGCGTCATAAGCATCCAACTTTTGACGAACTTATCATCCCAAGTGGCATTTGAGGTGGAGGTGGCTCTGCGGGTATGCATCTTGAGGTGGAGGTAGTTGTTGTGAATACGGATACGCGCGGAGGTGGTTGATCCCAGATGGATTGTAGGATTGATCCTCATAGTGCAAGTGAGGTGGTTGGTCCCGAGGGATCATAGGCTTGTTGCTCAAGGTAGGGATCGTAGGCGATACTCGTGGCCCGACGGATATCCTCGGAATAGTCGAACCGGGGCTTCTTCGTAAGAAGAATTTACCCAATACGACGAACTTTCCTTCCCCCACTGTTTGACCACATTAGTACTCACGATACCCTGCATTATGAGACACCAACAACAAAACAAGATCACACGCACCGTGGGAGAAAATAACCAAGCAGGCGAAAAGAAACACGGAAAACAAACAACATAAACAATATGCCTACGGTTTTCCCGACAACAGCGCAAAAATTGATCGAGCTAAAACACACTCAAATTCACCGCAATCGCATGCGAGGTAATTGTAGCGTGATAAGTTAACCCAAGTCGCCTCTCGAGGAAAACTTAGCAGGCGATTGTTAGTGTTGTACGTAAAGAAATTAAATCTAAACATTCTAATACCAACGAGGGTTTGAAACATACGGGAATTGAAATACAGAAAATAAACAGCAATCCTAAGCTAAGGGTTGTCAATCCCGAGCTACACTAATAAAGCAATAAATCTAAACCGGGGTTGTCAATCCCTAGTTGAACTATGAAAGCAATAAATCAAAGCGATAAACAAAAGCAAAAGCAAACCTATTCTCGTGGTTCGTCGAGCCCTAATCTAAGTCTACTTGTAAATGAACCATAATCATCAATCAACCAACAAGAACAAGGATAAATCGAAAGTAGGAAATCATATATCAAATTGAATAAAGAACAATCTAAATAGAAATAATAAAATATCCAATATCAACTATAAAATAGAATCGACAATATTCTCAAGCAAAGCATGTAAATGTTCAACAGAATTAAGAAGCGAATGCATAAATTGAAAGGATGAAAAGAAATTAATACTATGATATTGTTTCTATCATTGGTGTCAAGCTCCGGAAAGAAATTGGCGAGAGGCACCGCGGAAAAAGGACTACGAATCGAGAGCCCGTTTATTTTAACCTAGCACATATATTTATATAAAGTGAGAGCAGTGCGGTTTACAATGAGCGCCTGGCAAGAAACAATCTGCATTGGAAATGGCTGGATGAAGGTGAGCGCGGTGGAAAATCATTACATCTCACAAATGGCGTCGGGTGAAAGTGAAGCGTGCGGTTGAAAAGTCTTCGACTCATAGGGTGGCGGCGTTCGGAAGGAGCGAGCGGCGATGGTGGTTGAGCGTTGCTCAGACTAAACGCCGATTGGGGTCGGTGGCTGGCGCTAGGGTCAGCGTCGGACGGGCGCGCTAAGCGGGCCGCAGCGGCGTTGTGTCGAGCAGCTGGCGAGCACTCGGAAGAGAGCTGGATGGGCGACGCGAGCGGGGCGGGCGGTGGTGAAGCGATGGCTGGGCGGATGCGTGGCGCTGGAGATGCTGCGCAGGCGGCTGGCGGTGCGGCAGGCGGCGGGCGATGCGGCGGGCGCGACGGGCTGGGCGTGGGCGCTCGGTGAGAGCGCGGAAGAGGCGGGTCGAATCGTCTTTGAGGAAGCAACGCTCACGGGAAAAAGGCTGAACGCGATGGCCTTTGAGCGCCGGCCGATCGCGCAATGCACGCTGGAAAAGGGTCGAGCGCGGTGCCTAGCGCCGGTTGAGCCGGCGACGGGCGTACGCGGATGCTGGGCGAGGCGTACGCGGGGCGAGCGCGGGCTGTGCGAGTGCTGGGCATTTGGCGCGCGGGCGCTCGGGCGCTCGTCTTGTGGATCGTGACGTTCGCTCCGTTCTCGCGTCCGAACTCCAATTACGATCCGTTTGCGCCTATGAACTCTATCGCGATGCTCTTAAATAAAATTGATCCTTGGCAGATCCAATTCATCATATTTTAATGCCGTTTTGCTACAAAACATCGAAACAAACCAAATAAGTCCGAATCGATAAATACTAATCAAACCAACGGCATAAATAGGACAAACTTTTGCTAATGACATGTAAAACAATACCAAGAATAAGCACAAATTCATACCAAACACCCACAATAACGCATGAGGATTTTAGTTTAAAAGACTCATGCCTATCAAATATTTTATCATTTTTCAAAAATATCCGGCCGGACTATTTCATCCACGTTGTTCCATATCTGATCATTCATTCATTCATTCGCACACTATGGAGGTGGCCACCTACACATAGTCGCCATGACCGATCGAGGTAGTTAACCTTAACACATAATCACAAGTATACACAATCCGAGTTAGTCCTTAACTAAGTCGGATCCGATCGTCACCCTTTTTTAACGTTGGTGGACCAAGACATTCTCATACCACATTAGATATACCAACCTCAGATAGGATCACAATAAAACATAAACATTTGGCAATCAATAACAGTTCATGCAATAATATTTCATAAAGCTTTTGTAAATCATGAATTGAGGTATGCATATCAATTTGTTTCAAGAGAGCCCAACTGCTAGTCCGAAGCTATAAATTCTAAGTGGGGCAGGGTGTGGTTATCCTTGCTCGGCAACTACGTATGAACAGGACCTTCATAAGAAAATAACTTTTCTTAGATTCCTTCTATTGGTCGAGGGTCGTTTCTAAATTACGACTAAAAGTTCCCAATTTAGGTTTCTTTGTGATTTCTTGTGATGGTGTTAAGATAATTTCAATTATCTTACATTCTCAATTCCCAAACTGTATTCCTTCATCTTTCATAGATAAACCTCAACTTATGAGTTATATACTCCGAGTTTAACCTCGATGCTAACCTTAGTGTTCTTCTAAACGTTATTACGTTATAGATTGTGAGTATTCATGTTATGATTGGTATATTAGGATATTCTCAAGCCACTAACTAGATTTACAATTATAGTTACGTCCTAGTAGGTTATGCTTGACGGCTTGTCGTATTAACACGACGAATGAAAGGGAATCTTGACTTATGATTCAAGTGATCACATCTTATCACGTAAGTAAATACTTAGAGATTAACGAAGTTCTTTGTGAATACTAACTCGACCTTTGAGACATAAGGATTGACATCTTATGTTTGAATCTTAGCTTACACTTTCGACATTGTTTGGTTCTCTTGGCTCGTCGGAGATTGTGTGTTATATAATCGCTATTTGTATCGAGGTTGTGTTGCGCTCAATCTAATATCGTGTCGGGTTGTCGTTGTTGAGCATTAATGTTATAAGTCGGCTTTCGGTTTCTTTAGCTTAGGAACTCACGTTTGAGTTATCCTATTATCAATAGAAAACCCTAAATTTGTGTCTAACTTCGATTCTCATTAATTCCTTCTTAATTTATCGAAATTTGTCGATTTCTTTTGGATTCTCGTACATAAAGTAATATGTTGTTTACGTTTGGGGTTTTGATTGTCGGCACAACATAAATATAACCATTCAACACCATACAACATCATACACAACATAAACTATACTAAAGCATTAGAACACCCTAATTTCTAACATAATACCCAACTATAGTGTATGTGTGCATGAGTGTTATATTCATTCATCATAATCACAACCATTCATTCTAAACTTATAGATTAACTACAATGGTATCATTCACAATTCAAATCAACTCATACTTAACAATTTTATTATATTTTCGATAATTAGCAATAATTAGCATAAGTATTCAATAAATTCTAATAAAATAATGTTATGCTCCTATCATATTATAGAATTTATTTACCAACTCAATATCATCAAATAAAATTTTAAATTTCGACAATTTAAATTTATTGAACATTGATATTCAATAAATTCCACAAACATTATATCATGCTTATATCATATACTAAACATGAAACATCATTTCATATCATACATTAAAATTAAAACACATGCTTATTTACTTAATAAAACTTTTGGTAATATCAAAATGTACACATTTAGGATCAATAAATCCTACCCACTTCACAACATGTTTATAATATGCAATAAGCATGAAATATTAACTTTAAACACCAACTAAATATTTATAATATGAACTAAATGCTTCGAATTTTTGATCCTTACACATATATTGTATATATGTTCAATAAATTCCCAACAATGCATAATAGGTTCATATTATTTCAAAACATCATATATCATATTATTTTCAACAAATAAAAATCAAATAAATCTTAAATATATGCATATAGTTTCGGTCCTCTTGGAAAAATAGGAGTAGTGTCTCAATAATTTCAAGATTAATATATGATGTTCATATCATATATCAAACACTATACCTCAACTATTTTTCAACAACAAAAATCTAAATAATTTTTAAAAATTAATATATATTTCGGCCCTAACAAAATAAATAGGAAAAATTATTCAAAAATTCCCATATTTATTCTATATTCTCCTAACACATCAACAAACAACAATATTAAATAACATTCACAAAAACATGCTTTATCTTCTATGAAAAAATTCTAACAAAAATTTAAAAATACCAAACATGTTCCAAAAATTCTAACTTTAAACACAGCTTTAGAACACATTTCTAAGCATATTTTATTCATGACTTGAGAGCATTTGGTGGCACAAAAGTCACTAAGAAAATAAAGAACAAAAATTAGGGTTCTTCATGAAAGAATTCAAAAACAAAATCTAAAAAACATTCTACTCCATTACAAATGGAGAGAATGATTAATGCTATCTTTGTATGGTCTTAGAAAATTATTTGGAGGGTTGGAATGGAGGATTGAAGCTTGGAGAAGGTGAAGAATTTGAAAAACAAGAGAGAATTTTGTCTCTCAAAGAGAGAGAGAGAGAGAAAGGCACGAAATGCTACTGCATTGTGGCAGTAAATGGGCTGTATTAATCCTACAGGGAGTGTTTCTTGGTGGTAGTTGGGAGAAAGACTAGTCAAATTACCCGATTTAGCATGTTAATATCGGTTCTTTAAGTTTTATCGCGCTTTCGATTGATTTCTCAGAACCTTATGGTTTTATTTTCTTAAATAGCCTTAAAAAGACTTATTTCATAGTTTATAATAATTTCATGAAGTTCGGATTGCATCCGGTAAGTGAATTCTGAATTATCGCGGAAAAACAACGTCCGGTGATTAAATTATGCTCATTCGAATTTCTATTGAATTCTTGAGCTTTCATAATTAATTTGAGTCTTATAAGTCATTTCTTATTAATTTAGACCCTTGGTTCGAGTTTCGGTTCGTTCGGATCAGTTCGGGTTTTTCCGGTATATATTCCCGGCGTTCAGTTAAGTTATTCAGGAATTTCGTTCAGAAATTGATTCTTATGAATTATAAATTCATAGTAATATATTCCTTCATGATTTTTATTGTTCTCATTAATTTCAATGATTAGCACGGACTAGAAGTTGATCTGGCTCGTGAATAGTACTTTTGAAACTGACTGGGTAATTCTGCCCGAAAATTCTAATTCTTTGGCTTCTCACATTTTTTCGTGAGACGATTCTAGAAATGCATTCCTTTTGTTAAGATTCATTCTATATCTTACATTTTATGTTCAGGCTATTCAGGAAACCCTAATCCGGTTGGACTAGTCACTAGTTTTTGATTTCTCTAGTTTTCGATATCTGAATCAATTCTAATTCGTTTCGTTGATCATCTTAAACATAATTAAGGTCTAAGCACCACAAGTAATTGGTTTAATCATCACTGATAAAAGTTTTAAATTTTTTCGGGTTATTACATACCATACCCCTTGAAATAAATTTCGTCCCGAAATTTGCTAACCTTGGAAAAGATCTGGGTATTTCTCTTTCATAGCTGATTCTAATTATCAGGTTGCTTCTTCTTGTCCATGGTGTCGCCATAGAACTTTTACTAACGGTATCTCATTGTACCTTAGTTTTTTTGATCGTCGGTCCAAGATTTCCGTAGGCAATTCCATATAACTCATATTGTCATCGAGGACAATATCCGTCGGTGGTATTACATTGTTGGGTCATGTATGTACTTTTCGAGTTGTGAAACATGGAACACATTGTGCGCGTTTCCAAACATTGCGGCAATGCCATCTGTAGTGCGGCCTATCCTTTCCAAAATTTCATAGGGTCCTATGAAGCGTGGTCGTAGCTTCCTTTTATTCCGAATCTCACAATTCCTTTTGACGGGGAGATCTTCAAGAAAACTTTATTTCCCACTTCAAAGTGTAGTTACGTGCGGCGTTTGTCGTGTCGACTTACTTTCGGTCTTGGGCCTCCTTGATCCTTTGGCGGATCTATCTCACAATCTCGATCATCTCTCCCACAGAGTCAGGTCCTAATACTTTTCTTTCTCCCACTTCATCCCAGTAAAGTGGTGATCGATATTTCTTTCCATAAAGCGCTTCATACGGGCATTCCAATAGTTGCTTGGTAGCTGTTGTTGTAGGCGAATTCCACAAGTGGTAATACTTGTTCCCAACTTTCTCCTCTATCTAGGACAACAGTCCTCAACATGTCTTCAAGCGTTTGAATGGTCCTCTCGGATTGTCCGTCCATTTGTGGGTAAAACGCGGTACTGAAATGTAATCGAGTCCCCAATTTCTTTTGTAAGCTTGTCCAGAATCTGGATGTAAATTTTGAATTCCTATCAGACATGATAGTCTTAGGGACTCCATGTAAGCGTCGACTTCTCGAGCATAACCGTATATTACATCCGATCCATGTGTTATCGAAATTGGTAGAAAATCGGCGCTCTTGGTCAAACGATCAATGATGACCCAAATAGCAATATTCCTCTTTGTGATTTGGGTAGCCGGTAACAAAATCCATGGTTCTATCGTCCATTTCCATTCCGGTATGTCCGGTTGTAAGGTTCCATAAGATCGATGGTGGAGTGCTTTCACTTGTTAACACGTCAAACAACGTTCTACGAATGAAGCTACGTCTCGCTTCATTCCATCCCATCAAAAAATTTCCTTAAGATCTTGGTACATTTTGGTGCTTCCGGGGTGTGCGGTGTAAGTAGTCTCATGGGCTTCTTTCAAGATCTCGCTCTTAAGCCCTTTATCTTCTGGAATAAACACTTTCTCGTCATACAACAAAACATCATCTGTTGTTTCCCTGAAATTTTTGTGGTTGTTGTCCTTGATCTTGGCTCGTACTTCCTCCAGCTTCTTACTCTTCTTCTGGGCTTCCAAGATTCGAGCTCTTAAATCTGGGATTGCAATCAACGTTGCAATACAACCTTCTATCGTCTGAGACGGGTCTATAATTTCGATGTTCATCCTTTGAAATTCTTTTATAAGCATCTCTTCATGCCTGAGGAGACATCCTAAACTAGAGTGAGATTTGCGACTCAAAGTATCGGCTACAACATTAGCCTTGCCTGGGTGGTAATTGATACCACATTCGTAATCTTTCACCAATTCTAACCATCTACGTTGCCTCATGTTAAGATCTTTCTGTTCAAAGAAATAGTTCAGGCTTTTATGGTCAGTGTAGATCTCACATCTAACTCCATAAAGATGGTGTCTCCAAATCTTTAAGACATGTTCGTAGGTAGGATAGTTCAACTCATGTGGGCGTAATTGCCTTGAAGCATAATAAATAACTCTGTCTTCTTGCATCAGAACACATCCTAATCCATTCTTCGAAGTGTCCGTGTAGATTATGTACTCATTATCTGCTTCGGGTACTGCGAGTACAGGTGTTGTCGTTAACAACTCCTTCAATCTCTCGAAACTAGCCTCACACTCGGCAGTCCAATTGTACTTAATTCCTTTTCTTAACAATTGGGTCATGGGTCAGGCTATCGTTGAAAATCCTTTGATAAATCTTCGATAATAGCCGGCAAGTCCTAAGAAACTCCGAATTTCATTAGGGTTCTTTGGTGATTCCTATTCTCGAACCGTATCGATCTTGGAGGGGTCTACTTTGATTCCTTCTGCAGACACGATGTGACTTAAAAAGTCATCTCGTCTAACCAGAATTCGTACTTGCTAAACGTGGCGAGGAGTTACTCTTGCCTTAATGTTTGCAGCATAGTTATCAAGTGCTCTTCATGTTCTTTGTTATTCTTGGAGTATATTAGGATATCGTCTATGAATACTAAGTATGGGTGAAATACCTTGTTCATGATATCCATAAATACTGTTGGGGCATTTGTAAGTCCAAAGGGCATAACGATGAATTCGAAATTACCATACCTTGTACGGAAAGCCGTTTTAGGTACATTCTCTGGTCTAATCCTCAGTTGATGGTATCCAGACTTTAAATCAATCTTCGAAAAGACTCCTGCTTCCTTAAGCTGATCAAACAGATCGTTAATTCGGAGCAAAGGATACTTATTCTTAAGAGTTATCTTGTTTAACTCTCGATAGTCTATGCACATTCTCAACGTGCCATCCTTCTTCTTCACGAAAAGGATAGGTGCTCTCCATGGAGACACACTAGGTCTAATGAAACCTAACTCCAAGATTTCTTGTAGCTGGATCTTCAATTCCTTAAGTTCTTTTGGTACCATCCGGTATGGGGCCTTCAACATAGGGGCAGAACCTTTTTTGAGATCGATCGTGAACTCAATCTGTCGGTTTGGCGGTACTCCCAGTAGTTTGTCTGGAAAAACATCGGGATACTCCCTCACGATCGGGAACGTCTTCTCTCATTCTCTCATTCTGTTCTTCCTCCTGGAGATAGACAAGGTAAGCGTGGTTCTCTGTCTTGTTCAGCAACGTCCTTGCTTGTAGGGAAGATATGATTGGGACTCTCCTCCCCATGCTGATCCTGTGAAAGTCTGTAGGTTTCTCTCCGGGATATTGGAAAGAAATTTTCCTTTCATTACACAGGATGGTCACATTATGTTCGGTTAACCAATCCATTCATAGGATTATGTCCACATCTGGCATAGGTATGATGTAAAGGTTATCTGTCATGACCTTAAGTGAGCCTAGTCCAAGTTCTAGGTTCGAGCATGTGTGGGTTACCGTTCTTATGCCTCAAACTGGTGAAGAAATTCTCATGATTTGTTCAGCGCGTTTAGGATCTAGTCCTAAGTTCTCTACGCATGCTTTAGCAATAAAGGAATGTAAGGCGCCAGTATCAAAAAGTATGATAACAGGCAATTGGATTAGTGTTCCCATACCTACCAAGTTTCCTTGGTTCCTTGGCGGTTCCTGCGGGAATTCTCTTTCTTGATTGAGGGTGTAGGCCCTGGCTTACGATGGTGGTTGTTGTTTCTGTTGTTGCTATTGTGGTTGTTGTTGTTGTTACGGTGGCTGTCGATATTGTTACGACGACTGTCGCCATTGTTGTTGTTGTCTTTGTCGTCGTGGTTGATAGGGTCGTTGGATCGGCTGGAAGTACTGAACCGGGGGTTGCTGCTGAAACGATTGAGCTTGGATAGCGCGGACCGGTTGGACTCGATTAGGCACATTGGGACAGCCATTCCCTCCTTGGCGTATCCATGGACAGTCCCTGGAGTAGTGACCCTTCTGGCCACACTTGAAGCATCCATTATTCGTGAATGCGCATGCTCCCTTGTGACTCTATGGCACCTTGGGCACACATGGAGTCTCACGAACTTCTGGTTTCCCCCGTCAGGTGTGGGTACCATGGGGCGTCCATTACCTTGTCCGTGCCCAAATGGCACATTATTCCCTTGACATGGCCTCCTGTCGGCCTAGCCAGTGTTGGATCCTTGACCTTGGTGGGGTCCTTCCCACTTCCTCTTCCCACAATTCCCCTGGTGATTAGGCGGATGCACAACGACACTCCTATCCTCGGGAAAGGTTGCCTCGATGTCCAATGCCCTACTGAGGGCCTCACGGTAAGTCAGATTCTCGTGGCCAGTTATCGAAACCCTGATTTCATGGCAAAGTCTTATCCAGAACTCCTCTATTCTCTTCTCATCGGTGTCGACCAGCTGAGGCGTATACCGCGACATCTCACAGAATGCACGGTCATAGTCTGTGACTGTTGTCTTTCCCTGGCGCAAATTGTAGAACTCATGTTCTTTCCTATTCCTGTAACTCTTAGGAATGTATTTCTCATACACTTCCTCCTTGAAATCTTCATAGGTATATTCTTCCAGTTCCTCTGCAAATAGGGTCTTCCTCTTTGCCTCCCACCAGAAGTCAGCGGCACCGGTCATTTGGAAGGCCATGCATGACAAGCATTCCTGTGAGGTGTAGTGAAGGAAATTGAAGATTCACTCCAGTGCGCCAATCCAGAGTTCAACATCCACGGGATTCCCAGTCCCATTGAAAGTTGGCGGATTCTGTCTGAGGAATAGTTCCTCAATCATTCTTACCGGTGGTGGTGGTGGTAGAGTGTCCCTTCTTTCGGGTGTTACCTCACGGTTTCATCTTCTCGGTGGCATTCTATCTTTCATAAATATACGTAATCAAATATCTTCTTATACCATCAGTCAGGATCATAAATATCTTAGCACCGGTATGTATGTATAATCATAAGCATAAATCTAGCATGTCGTCGAGCACCACATATCGCAACATCAAAAACCAAAGCTCTTGGGGAGCTATCATCATATCAAATCAAATATCTCTACGAGGACTTTCATTATCACTTTTAAGATCCACAAAAGGCTAGGTAAAGAGTATGATGCTCCGAAAATTTATATTAGCATCACTCAGTGTACTTAGTCACGGTGCGTACAAAAATCTAAATGCTACCGTGGTCATCAGAATAAGGGTTCATGTCGGAATGATTCATCGTTTCCGCATGCATCAAAAGATATACAAGGGTATATAGACAAACACTATCTTGTCCTTATAACTAGATCCATCGTGAGCGGGGCTCATCGTGTCGAGTCGAACCGAGGAGTATGGGTACCGATAAGCGCCGTATTTTACGTTTATTGTTGATGTTTAAAGATGATTTTAGATCGATAAAGTGCGTTTATGTCTTGGATCTCAATGATTTTATATATTTTGGAAGATCTTGCTCTTGGGTTCCGTTTTGGTGTTTTGTAGGCTTATAAGTTGAAAATCGAAGCATGGAATGGGGAGCGAGCGGCGAAGGTCGAAAGCAGGCCTAGCGACCATCCCATGACGCTAGCCCGAGCGCGAGCGCAAGATCCGTGCATAACAGATGGCTCGCGACCGGCATAGCGACCGCTAGGTCGGGCGAGAAATCCCATGCCGATCCGAGATAGTGCTCGCGAGCTACCCAACGTCGCGAAAGAGCTATTGCCCGATTTCGCGACCACCCCTGCGACCCTGGAGGTCGCGAGGTAAGCTGCGTCGCACACCCACCGAGGACTCGAGGATGGCCGGCGAGATGTTCCCTCACGACCGAACTCGCGACCATGAGCCCGGTCATGCGCGTGGCGGAACTCCAAAATTAGGGTTTCGACTTTAATTCTATAAATAGGGCATTACCCCCTCGCGTCCCCAACCTTCCCCAGCGCGATTTTGGACGTTTTTCCTCAATTTTTCATTATTTTTCCATAGATTTTCACTTTAGCTTTGATTTAGATTCATTCTAGCTTTAGTTTTCCATCATTCTACATTAGTTCTATGCATTGTTAACCTTTGGAACGATTTCGTCCGAAGGAATTCCATCGTTTTCCTGTTTTCCGTTGAAGTTGGGATTGGAACCCAACCATTGTTCTTCAGACGCCACCCTACGGGTTTTATCTATTTAATTCTTATTTTTATGGTTAATTCGTATTTTATTTCGTTATTTATGTCCAGCTAAATTCCGTTCTAATCCTAGGGTTTGCATGATTCTATCCTAAATGTTGTGATTCCTGCTATTGTTATTTACCTTCCTGGCATTGATTCATGATTCTTGGTGCTTATTTATATGTGTTGATTTCTGATCAATCTTGATGCATATCATAGTTGCCAGTTAATTACTTAACCGTTTTAATTGTCAATCGATCTTGAATGCATGATACGGATAAGCCTTGAGTCGTAACAGAGATAGGAACATTCGTAGGAAGCATATTCATTGTGATCCTTTTGGAGTTGCTTATTTTCCTCTAGAGACGTAACAGTAATAGGGAAAATTAGTAATCAACTGCCACAATTGTCGTAACAAAAATTGTTGGTTACATATGTGATCTTCCATCTTGTCTGGATTAAAATGGTTAATAATAAGAAGGATAAACATACGTTGTGGATAGGATTAATGCATCCCTAGGGTTAGTCTTTCTTAATAGTTATCTCTTTGAGTATTTATTGCTTTAGTTTATTTTCAAGTTGTCACCTTTGCTTTGGATTTAATATCCGAAGCCTTAAAACCTTTAAAACCAAATTCTGTTTCTTGGATAATGATGAATTATTGTTGAGTTAGCTTCTGTGTTTTCGTGATACAATCCCTGTGGATACGATACTCGACTTACCTTTATACTTGCACGTTTTCGTGTTAGAAAAGTGAGCGATCAGGTACTGTCTACTCCTTCTATCTCATCGTCAGCAGGCAGGTCCTCCTCAGGATCCTCCTCTGGGTCTTCCTATGGACCTCCTCCTCTATGACCTCAACATCGAATATGGGAGCCATGGGCTCTCGGACTCTAATGACCCTAGCTTCTCCCATAGCATCCAGGTCTCAGCAGATCTCAGTCGTTATCTCCTTGAAAACAACAACTGGAAACAGAGTAGCAGCAAGACGGGCACAAGCTCCTCTCACGGTGCCTGCAGCTAAGCGACATGGATCATCAACCTCCACAGTATCATGGTACAGGGTGTTTAGCATGATTTTATGCTTATTCTTGGTATTCTTTTACATGTCATTTTCAGTAGTTTGTCTTATTTATGTCGTTGGTTTGATTAGTATTTATCGATTCGGACTTACTTTGTTTGTTTCGATGTTTTGTAAAAAACGGCATTAAATAGGATAAAATGATCTTCCAAGGATCAATTATTGAAGATCATCTCGGTATGAGTTCATAGGCGTAAACGGATCTTAATTCGCACTTCGGACGAAGGAGAACGGATCATTTCTTCAATGTCGCGCACGTGCACTCCGCGCATGTTTATTCATGGAAAGGTGGCATCCAATAGGATGAAATATATTTTTCAAGAGTTATCCTATATTGAATAGAATCTTGATAGGAGTCTATAGGCACAAATGGATCACAATTCGGAGTTCGGACGAGAGAACAGAGCGAAACACGAAGTCGCGCGCTTGCCTGACGGCTGTGGTGGGCTCGCCCGGCGCGTTATAAGCAAACCGGCGCCACACGGCGGCCGAGCTTGCCCAGCGCCCTCCTCAAGCCAGCGCCCGCTCCATGGCCATCCCTCTGCGTATTCTTCAGCCACAGCATACGCCGCACGCACAGCAAGCGTTCAGCGACCTCTCCGCATGCGCGTCCCCACCATCCAGCGCTCGCTTCCTCTCCAGCGTCCTCGGCACGCCTCCAGCACACGCTGGGGGCCCACCCAGTACTCGACCACCCATCAGCTCCGGCTCACCACCGAGCGCCCGCTCAACCATATTTTTCTCGTGAACGCTCGCTCGCTCACCCCGACGCCGCTTTCGCTCCAAATCGCCGCTTCGCTACTCGAACCAGTAGCTCATGCTCAATATAGAATGCTTACCCAACCAGTGCTCCCTCCAAACCGGTGTTCTCTTAGGGAACAGAACCTCCGCTCCGTGCTCGCTCATCTACAACTGGCGCTCACTCATTTAATATATATATATATATATATATATATATATATATACGCGTTAGGTCATTTTTGGGGGATTCTTTTCTCCGCGCAGCCGTGTTCTTCAATTCCATTTTTCGGAGCTTTCTTTTCGAACGACAATGTATCTGATCACTAGAGTATTAATTCTTGTTTTTATTTCCTTCGATTACGTATTCTTACTTTGGATTCCTGTTGAATTTCATTCGGTCATTTACGTGCTTCACTTTGAGATTATTGTTGGATTGAATTACATAGTATTATTGTTTGAGATTTCTGTTGGATGCAATTACATAGTAGTTATTGGATTGTTGGTTTTCTTTTGATTCTATTTCTTCTGGCATTTGGTACATTTACATTTTATGCAATTGATTTTGGATTTTAGTAGAGTGTTAAATCGTCTTCGCTTAATTTTATTGCTTCATGTTTGATGATCTAGATTAATTGATTCTACTCTTGGCTTCCTGCTTTCATGTTTTCTTAGGTCCTCAACTAGGGATTGACAACTCCAAGTTAGGTTGCTTTCATTTATATTTTATTTTTTTCGCATTTCAATTCCCGTTTGTTCAAAACCCCGTTGGTATTAGAGTGTTTAGGATTTACCGTTTTATGTGCAGCGTGAACAATAAGCCTGTTAAGTTTTCCTTAAGAGCGACTTGGGTTAACTATCCTCTACAAAGACCTCGTTCGATTATGAGTCAATTAAGAGAACATTTTTAGTTGAAACACAAGGGTCCATGAGGGGGTGGCAGCGGTTGATCTAGGGGAGCACCAGTAGGAAGAGATGGATGCTGACATAGAATGATCGATGGCGATGGTCTGGCCTGTTAATGACGGGGCTCGAATCCTACTAACGGTAGGACCGAAAAAATGATCTGTCAAGGACGAGAAGGTCCAGCCTCGAACATGTTCCTGCCACAGCCAGGCAAGAATACGGGTCCATCAGATGCCAAACAAGACACCTCCGGGTGAAGCCACTCGGGAATCTCATTGCGTTAAGTGTATTCCTGTTCGGAGAGATACGGTTCACTTGGTGTAGCTCCGTATACCATGAATACGTAGCTCAGGTGACTGACAAAATGAGGCAAGTCCACGTCAAGATCGAAGCTCTCTCGGCGTCGATAGATATAATCTGCCGATATCTCACAGGCATATCCCTGCCAGTCGGATGACAGTCTCATGATCAGTTGAAGCACACCTTCATAATGTGACGTACCACGGGCATGTGTAGCTGCCCAATGACATACAAAATGAGTAAGGAACTCGCTGATGTCATCTACTCAGTATATCTGGTATGAAGGGTAAGAGCGTACCACCTTCTCGGGTGTGACTTAAGAAGATAAAGGGAGCCTAGTCGTAAAAACCGTCCGAACCATCTTATATTCCTAAGTTCTTATGAAACTACTTTCATGGTTTGGTCTCCGGGAAGAGACGGTATGTTTTCTTAGAGTAGAGCAACGATCGATGTCTAGCCTTGGGTAAAGGCTAATTGGTCACCCTATCTTATTCGGTTCTAGATTCTTTATTTCTATTCGCGTTATAACATCAGATCATATCCGTTCCCATCATATACTTACAATTCATTATTTGTTTTTATACTTCCTTAACGTTATACTTTGATTCTTTTCATTATTGCTACGATAGAGACAACACGCATAGTGTTCGAAATTCCTTCGCGTAGAGAGGTTGGGACTCATAGTAGTGTGAATCTCTAGTTAAGCAATCACTTCGTCATCGTAGACTCGTCGCGTGCTCATCCTCAAATCCGTTCGGATTATGATTCTTAAAATTTCTATGTTCTCGTTCTTCCTTAGTATTTCGTTCAATCGGGGATACCTTATGTTCTCATACTCAGTTCGGCGCAAAGAGATCATGCGTCTTAAGAGTCTATATCCTCATGGGGAAACATACTCATTTACATCATGCTTCGAGCATGCTTTGCATATACAAGTAAACACAGATCAAGACATATTTTGCGATAATCAAGTATCCTCATATTACTCCTTTATCAAGCCCCTAAAGTTTGCAACTTTCTTTCAAACTAATGACCAATCATTTCGAAACAACTTTTCAGTTTCAAAACATTCATTTCTCCAAAATATATTTCAACCTCTAAACAAGGCAATATTGTAAGTCCATTTCACATTTCATATACTTCCATCATTTCAAAATAACTTTTAGTTGAGATAGTTATCTTTTTCATCGTTGAGCAGGACGACAATACAGTGCAGTGCAGTGGCAGTCAATCACCAACAATTTCTAGACTCAACTTTCAACTTAGAATTCAAGGAAAGAGTTTCTAGGGTTCAGAGCGAACAAATGCTGTGATACCACTTTGTGACGACCCGACTTCTCAAAGAAGTACAGATCATATGGATCGTCACTGGTATGATAATGCAACGGATATATATATATATATATATATAACTAATCAATACAATTAACCATTTAACTACTCGTAAATGCATGGATTGAAAGGAATAAGCTGTTTCAATACAAACCCAAGTCACAGAAGGACTTGTCAAAAGGTTCAATATTCAAATATAACCCAATCAGGGTGTAATTCAAGGAACAAGGTACGACGTCAAGTTCAATACGATAATGAAAGACAGTTATAATCAAAAGACACCAAGACAATATAAGAGTTTAGCAGCAATAAACGTGTGGACATACATATGACGATGCATGTCTAAGGTTCTAGAACCTTTCTATTATAGCAACAAAACACCTGCCACTCTATACCACCTCGCACTCATCGTCAATCCCTACTCAACGTGCAAATCAAAAACAAGATACAGGGCTAAGTATAAAAGTACTTAGTGGACTCATTGCCGAGAATATTTTCTTTGTAAAGTTATTGAACTGCCTATAATAGCTCATGAGGATTTTAGTTGAAAAGACTCATGCCTATCAAATATTTTATCATTTTCCAAAAATGTCCGGCCGGACTATTTCATCCACGTTGTTCCATATCTGATCATTCATTCATTCATGCGCGCACTATGGAGGTGGCCACCTACACATAGTCGTCGTGACCGATCGAGGTAGCTAACCTTAACACATAGTCACACGTGTACACAATCCGAGTTAGTCCTTAACAAAGTCGGATCCGATCGTTACCCTTTTTTAATGTTGGTGAACCAGCACATTCTCATACCACATTGGATATACCAACCTCAGATAGGATCACAACAAAACATAAACATTTGGCAGTCAATAACAGTTCATGCAATAATATTTCATAAACCTTTTGCAAATCATGCTTTGATGTATGCATGTCAATTTGTTACAAGAGAGCCCACCTGCTAGTCTGAAGCTATAAGTTATAAGTGGGGCAGGGTGTGGTTGTCCTTCCTCGGCAACTATGTACGAACATGACCTTCATAAGAAAATAAATTTTCTTAGATTCCTTCTTTTGGTCGAGGGTCGTTTATAAATTACGACTTAAAGTTCTCAATTTAGGTTTCTTTGTGATTTCTTGTGATGGTGTTAATATAATTTCTATTATCTTACATTCTCAATTCACAAACTATATTCCTTCATCTTTCATAAATGAACCTCAACTTATGAGTTATATACTCCGAGTCTAACCTCGATGCTAACCTTAGTGTTCTTCTATACGTTATTACGTTATAGATTGTGAGTATTCGATTTATGATTGGTATATTAGGATATTCTCAAGCCACTAACTAGACTTAAAAATTATAGTTACGTCCTAGTAGGTTATGTTTGACGGCTTGTCGTATTCACACGACGAATGAAAGGGAATCTTGACTTATGATTCAAGTGATCCCATACTATCACGTAAGTAAATACTTAGAGATTAACGAAGTTTTTTTTGAATACTAACTCGACCTTTGAGACATAAGGATTGACATCTTATGTTTGAATCTTAGCTTACACTTTTCGACATTGTTTGGTTCTCTTAGCTCGTCGGAGATTGTGTAAGTTATATAATTGCTATTCGTATCGACTTATCTTAACGCTCAATCTAATATCTTATTAGGTTGTCGTTGTTGAGCATTAACGTTGTAAGTCGGCTTTCGATTTCTTTAACTTAGGAACTCACGTTTGAGTTATCCTATTATCAATTGAAAACCCTAAATTTGTATCTAACTTCGATTCTCATTAATTCATTCTTAAGTTATCGAAATTTGTCGATTTCTTTTGGATTCTCGTACATAAAGTACTAGGTTGTTTACGTTTGGGGTTTTGTTTGTCGGCACAACATAAATATAACCATTCAACACCATACACAACATAAACTATACTAAAGCATTAGAAAATCCTAATTTCTAACATAATACCCAACTATTGTGTATGTGTGCATGAGTGTTCCATTCATTCATCATAATCAGAACCATTCATTCTAAACTTATATATTAACTACCATGGCATCATTCACAATTCAAATCAACTCATACTTAACAATTTTGCTATATTTTTGATAATTAGCAATAATTAGCATAAGTATCCAATAAAATCATGTTATGCTCCTATCATACTATAGACACTACAAGAATTTCGGTTATAGACCACGGGGAATCCCCATGTCTATTACATAAAACATCGTTGTCTATCAATGTATAGTCTATTAGGGTGGCTACGCACCATGGGAAAATCCCCGTCGCTCATCACAATATAGACAACGAAAAATCCCGTGGTCATCATGTTATATTTAGCGGCGGGGTCTTGTAATATACAATGGATATTCCGTTGTCTATAACAACATAGACAACGGGTAAACCCACGTTGTCTATGATGCTATAGACAACGGTGTTCTAGCTTTATACAATGGTTAAACCCCGTTGTCTATTGTGTTTTAGACCACGCGGACATCCCCGTTGTCTATATATTAATAGACAACGTGGAGAAGTCCGTTGTCTATTGATCAATCAACGAAATAAATTTATTTATTTATTTATTATATAATTCAAAATACCTATTTCTGCAATTAAAAAACAATAATACAAAATAGATATAAAATATATATTGTCTCATAAATAAAGAAATCAAGGTAAAATACATAAACGTTATATCTAGGAAAATCCTCAATCAACAATTGTAGCACAACAAATATTGTCTACCTAACTAATTAAATTGCCCACAAAACATCAATTTCACCATCTTGAACCTTTCATTTCACCATCTACGCTCCAACATCAATCATCTAATTTGCCTCTATCTACATGATCAAAATAAGATGCATATATGCGTAAATAAAATTTAATATCTAAAAATATTCAATTCAATAAAGGTATCAAACTTACCATCATCAACAACCATAGAATCAGCGACTAACTCGGCCCACTCTATACGGACTTCATCGATTTCTTTTTTCGAGTAAAAGCCTTCGGAAAACTATTAAATAAACAAAATAGACATATTTCATTACTAAAAAATATTAAAGAATAAGTATTTAGAAAATTTTGGATTAAATTGTCACGTTATAATTCTTTGGAAAAGGAAGTGCAATGGTGTTATCCGAACCATAATTATCACTAATATCTTTCATGTACCGCATGACATAGAATCCATATTGACTTCCATCAGGTTGTTGTTGACACTACATGAAATGCATAATTTGAGTTATCAATATTTTGAAGGACAATAATTTTCATAATTATGGCAAGAATTTCATACCTTGATCATTTCCCACAAGAGATTATGTCTCGCCCTTTTTCCTATGCTCATATTGAACATTTTTAGGGCCCTGCAAATACATATTGTGGATTAAGATACATAACACATACAATAAGTAAAACTTTAATATAAACAAACTTACATTTCTATGATGCACTTCCACTCCTGAACATGATTCTCATCACTTAATGGATCCATCACATATACAGTTTCAATATGAGGATCGATAACTATAAGAATCCAATGCCAACTAAAAAGAATACATATGTAATCAATTATCATGAATTAGTCACATCGCTGATTACTAGGTTACTTCAAGGATTTTATCTTTGAGTTGCTAGGATTTCTCACAGGAGATCTCATCAATGGTAAATTAGAAGCAAGGCAAGGCTCAATGCAGAGCAACTAATAAAGTTGCTAAAACTTTGAACTGTGCTATGATATGCTACTTGGATAGGCAGAACCACATAGTTCAAAACAGTTCTCATAAAGTGTATCAACAAGGAAATTTATTTGAACAATGTTACTTCATGTTGTCGGTACATTTATCTGAAACTGCTGAAAGCATAAAGTTTTCAAATTGTCAAGTCCTAATATCGAATATGTTGACCAAATTTCCCACATCTTCAGTAGAGTTCATGATAATTGTCAAGCATATGAAAACTTAGAATCCAGAATAGGCTCGAATGAACATACATGCAAATCAAATTTTTCAACCTGAAACTATTCTTATCCTTTAATGCATGAGCTTCATCCATTAGCACACAACTCCATTTCCAATGTCTCAGAATTTTGTGGTCTTCTTTCTGCTGCAAACTGAAGAATGACTTTCAGATTTGGAAATGGAACAGAAACTCAACTGGCAGGAAATTTTACAAATAATAATAATAAATAGACCTCTAAAACACAAACCTATGGCGTTCAAAAAATGAATAGCATACAAGAATAACATCAAATGGTGGTGGCATTCCGGCCTTTCCCAGAGAGCTTAACTCTCTTGAATAAGCTGACCGTGCTGAACCATGATACTGAATCACAGTAAATGATGGACACCATTTCTTAAGCTCCCTTTCCCAATTTTCCAAAAGAGAAGCAGGACATACAATTAAGTGGGGGCCTGGATCATCTTCCAGATGCTTCAACAAGGTCAGATACGTTCTGGCCTGGGATACAAGATTTCCTTTGAGATTACAGGGATTTGAGAATTACAAAATGATTAGGCAATAAAGAATTGTAACGAAATAACCTGGACAGTCTTCCCAAGACCCATCTCATCTGCCAAGATAGCTGCATGCCAAAATATTGTTAGAAAAGATGAGAAGTCTGTTGAAAACAGAACCAAAACTGAGTGCCTTCAACTTTCTTATACTAGTTGATGTAAGCATCATCATCATAAGTCCAGAAAAGTAGTATGCATCAGAAGCATGCAGGGAACAGTGATGAATTAGTAAATTAGCTACCTGTACAACTTGATAAAATTATCATATAGGAAAAGCAATCACAGATTAAACAGGTTAATTAGACAATAAACAAATACAGTCTTCTTCCCACAACAAAACTGTGAAATGCATATTATAGTTACCAACTTACATTTGTTAATTCTGGAATTAATCATAGAAAGGTGGCAAGAAGGCAAGTTGGGCGAACTTTATTTGTGGCGTGAATGCGTTTCATCAATTAAAACAAGATTAAACACTCAATTGTTCAGTGTAAATTACTCTGAAACACAACTATACAAGGTGTACCTCCACCAATTTTCTTCCTATACAAAAGCATAAGAAAATTGACTCCAATTAGCTGGTATGGCTTTAGTGTAGGCTGAAAATCCTCCCCAACTCCGCATGCTTCATTCATGTCATCCTGCATTCAAAAACTTGAAATGGTTCAAACTCTCAATCTGCATTCATTTTCCATGAAGCAAAATCATTCGAAAACTACCAAATTGTGCGCAGACAACAAAACAGAAATAGCAGGAATTCTACAAATCAAATCTCCACAACTCCACAACGTTAAATCAAAAATCAAGGACTCCATCGTCAGTACCTGAGTGACAATCCTAGCAGCAGCAGCAGCAGACCCCGACTCCACTTCAGAGTTGGGGTCACCGTCACCATCGTCGTCGCTGTCGCCGTCGCCAATTTCTTCGTCATCGTCGATCACGAACCTGCTCTCCCGAGTACTCACGGAAGCTCTTTTAGTGACCTCAAGTTCAGCGTCGTCGTCGTCCTCCAAGTCATTGAACTCGTTCCTGTTTCCGGTAGCCGCGCCATCGGAAGAAGAGCTCTCAATTATGTAGATGTCATGTTCATTGGAATTGGTGGTGGTATTGCTGGTATTGGAGAAAACGACGGACTCGATGGGGGTGAGGGTTTGGAGGAGGGGTTGGGCTTGATGACACGCGAGGGTTTGAGGGAATTGGAGTGGGGACCATTCGTCTTCCGACAGTTCGATCAATTCTCTCTCTATCTCTCTTCATTTTCTTGTTGCTTTCTATTCTGATACTACGCTTTTGAGGCGATAGACCACGTGGTTAATGACCCGTGGTATTTAATCAACACGAGAGGAAGATGGCGTGGGTTAAATCCGTTGTCATGAAATTTTATCTTTAATAAATAAAGCGAAATGAACCCCGTGATACATAATATAAACCACTGTAATGCATCACGGATTTTGGCGGTGGTTGTCATAACCGATTGAAAAAGCGGTTATAGACACGCGTTCATATTCACGTCAGATATACCATAATAGATAACTTTTGTATTAATGTATGTAGTCTATAAGCTAAATTCTTGTAGTGAGAATTTATTTACCAATTCAATGTCATCAATTAAAATTTTAAACCATGAGTTAAAAATACCTAAACTTTTCGGCAATTTCAATTTATTGAACATTGGTGTTCAATAAATTCCACAAAATTTATATCATGAATATATCATATCTAAACATGAAACATCATTTCATATCATACATTAAAATTAAAACACGTGCTTATTTACTTAATAAAAATTTTGGTAATATCAAAATGTACACATTTAGGATCAACAAATCCTACCCACTTCACAACATGTTTATAATATGTAATAAACATGAAATATTAACTTTAAACACCAACTAAATATTTATAATATGAACTAAATACTTGAAATTTTTGGTCCTTACACATATATTGTATATGTGTTTAATAAATTCCCAACAATGCATAATAGGTTCATATTATTTCAAAACATCATATATCATATTATTTTCAATAAATAAAAATCAAATATATCTTAAATATATGCATATAGTTATGATCCTCTTGGAAAAATAGGAGTAGTATCTCAATAATTTCAAGATTAATATATAATGTTCATATCATATATCAAACACTATACCTCAACTATTTTTCAACAAAAAAAAATTAAATAATTTATAAAAATTAATATATATTTCGGCCCTAACAAAATAAATAGGAGAAATAATTCAAAAATTCTCATATTTATTCTATATTCTCCTAAGACATTAACAAACAACAATATGAAATAACATTCATAAAAACATGCTTTATCTTCTATGAAAAAAAATTCTAACAAAAATTTAAAAATACAAAACATGTTCCAAAAATTCACAAACTTTAAACACATCCTTTGAACAAATTTATAAGCATATTTCATTCATGACTTGAGAGCATTTTGTAATACCCCGATTATTTAAAAGCCTAATTACGATATTAATTTCGTAAATTAGAGTTTTATTATGAGAAATTGATTAATAAAATATCGAATAATGATTTTAATTATTTTGGAACAATAAATTCCTATGTTTTATTCACAAATAAATGTGAATTGAGAAATACGATTATGTAACGTATTTCAACAGTATTATTTCAACGTCGATTATGTATCGATAATTAAATATTCGTGATATTTTCTAAGTGTATGAGCTTAGAATTAAATTCCATTATTATTGGAATGATTTAATAAAGTGATTACGACTTTATTACGACCATTTTAAGATGAGTCGATAATTAACGTTTTGAGACGTTTCAAACGTTAACGTTTAGAGATGACTTGAGAATCAAGTCTAATGATCAAGGAATTATGATATTTAAATTCCTATGATTATTTTATGTAATTAGAATATTATTTAGCATTATAATAATGCTATAAAATTTTGGAATAATATTTGAACATATGTTAATTCTCGAAAAACCCTAGAATCGAGAATTAGGGTTTTTCCACAATGGATTAATTCCAATAAATTTTTCTATGATATAATTTATCATCTAGGATATATATTATGATATATATCTACTTATGGCATGAAAATCAAATTTTGGCCTATTTAATTGAAAAGTGCCGTGAACTATATCTATGTGTATAACATAGAATTGTTTTATTTGATCTTCCAAATTGTATTATATCTTAAGTGTAGTATTAATACACACTTACCAAGTAAAATTAGTAGATGAAAAATATCTTGCAATGTGTTATGTGAGATAGCCGAAAATGTTGACTTATTAAGCTAGAAAGCTTGATTTTCTTAATACTTGATTACACAATATTTGGGATAATGTAATAATTTTTATCTACATGCAAGACAATGAAAAATCTGAAAATTCCTTCCTTCCTTCTTCATGGTCGACGGCAATGTGGCTAATATGAGTCAAATATATTTTTGTTTGGTTCAAAAACTTTATTCATGTATTTACTACATGTAAGAGATATTTTAAACCATGACATACTCATGTTGACTCACAAAAATAAATTTTGTCTTGCTTTCTTTTGTAATAACCGAGAGAGAGAAAGATGTGTGTAGATTAATTCATTTGATGTATATATTAAGTGATAAGTCTTGAAACACATCACTTTACATTCTTCATCTCAAACACACACACTACCGAGAGCTTCTCCTCCAAAAACCCAAGTATTCATCTTCCAAAAAGCTTGAGCATTAATCACCCTACAACAAATCGATACCGTTAACGAGGTTAGATATCGAACGAGCTTCGATTATACCTAAGCTTTCTAATAATCCATTGGTTCAAATTATTTTTCCAAGCATGTGTATTTAGTGAAAAATTATGCTAGCATGTACATATGCTTAGAAATTATGTTACATATGTTAATATGTTTACATTGGTGATTTATTTCTAAAGCTAAGCATATTATATAAATATTTTGTTGATGATCGAAATTTCTAAGTGTTGATTTGAAGATGTATTATTGATATATGATGTTGTAGGAGTCCTTGGTAATTATTTGGAAATTTTTAAAAATTATATACTATGTTTCTTGAAATAGCCGAGAATGACTAAGTTGTGTATCTTGATGTACAAAATTTATTTAAGTGTTATGATAGCATATTATTGATCTAGGGTATTAATTAGGTGATGTTGGAATTTATTAGAATTTTTGGATATATAGCTATTTTTATTAAAAATAGTCGAGACCTAATGTCATAGGATTAATGGATTATAATGTGTTATAATGTAATATTATGATATATTAGTGTTACATGATAGTATTTAAGCATAGTGTAATTTTGTAGGATTTTATAAAATTATTTGGTATGCTTTAAGCATAGTAGCCGTGAGCTACATGGTTTTGTTCTTTGGTGTATAGTTTGATTAGGTTGTATATTATGGTTGAATAATGTTGTAGGATAATGTTTAAGTGTTATAGGAATTTATTAGAATTTTAGAAAATTTATTTGATAATTTTTTAGAATAACCGAGGCCTATAGTATTGATATAGGTGGTGTTCCAATTTTTCTATAGTTGATATTAATACATATTAATGATCCTAGTGTAAAATAATACACTATATGAATTTAGAAAAAAATTTGGAACAAGTTTGGGAAAAATTTTCATATAGCCGTGAGCTATAATATTGAGGATGAGGATTTTTAAATCCTTTTAATCAAGAATAATAAAATATTATATGTCTAAAAATTATTTTAGACATAATTGAATTTTCGAGAATTATTAAAAATAGTATATTATGTTTACTTAAACGTTATATTAAATAACGTTAGAAATATAAAATAATGCTTGATGTATTAAATGATTAATATTAAAAAAATATTAATCAAGTTTATCGATTGCGTGAAAAATCGAAATTAGAGCTTTATGAAAAGAAATCGATTGAAAATCGATTTATATTAATTAGATATTAAATATGTGATTATTAAAGAAATTATTAAGAAAAGTCAAAATTGTTGACTTTTGAAATTGACGTATGAAATATGTTCGTTAAATACGCTAATACGTGAAAAACGTATTACTTTTATAAAAATATCTCCATTGTGAGAAAAGATTTCATAATTGAAATCATTTTATTGAATAACGTTATTATACGTTGAATGTTTAATCTAAAAGGTTAATATGAGAGTGTAGATCATATTACGTCTCTCTCGAAGTACGAGAATTATTTTATTGAAATACGCGTTGAAACGGCGTATTAAAATTTATTAAAGACTTCGAATTATTATTTTATTTTATAAAATATCAAAGTTGAATAAACTTTGAAAATCTCGAAAAGCGTGCCAACGTACTAAACGTAAATTTTGCGTAAAGGTGGGACGTGAACGCTCACAAACAACGAAGAAAGAGCGCGCTGAGAATCAACGTTCGAAAGTAAAGGTGGGCTTTACTATACTCGAACTGATAAATCTTTGTCAAATGATTTATTTATGATGCTTTATTGCAAGCAATATTTATGAAATGATTTATTTAATTACCTGCCCAAAATGTTTATGTTTTATGTATGTATCCAATCCATGATATTTGATGCATATTGTTGGGTAGCTCCCACTTTATGATATGCTTGAATTCGTATCCTTGTAAGTACCCACAAGGATGATGGAGAATTCGTATCTGTGCCGAGATGGCAAGGATTTTGTGCACTCGATTATTTGTTTGTGTCTTGAAAGGGTGCTCGGCGGTCATGGCGTCGTGAGAGAGGCCTCTCTCTCAGTAGCGAGGAATTATTTGTGGGATGAATTATTGTGGTGGATATGGATCATACATACATGGAAAATGCTTGTGGCGATATTTATGGAAAATGACGAGAAAATATTTAGTAAGCACGAGTATTTCAAATTAAAACCTCGTGTTATTCTTGTGATGGGGCGAGTAATTTAAAATTGATAAATTATTTTGGCATGAGCCATCGAGTGCATTCTTGTACTCAACTGCATATTTTGTTTTAAATGTGCGAGGTTGGTGATGATGGTGATGGAGGAGAGATGTTGAGTAGTCGAAGCCTTTTGGTATTTATTATGTTTTGAAAGAAACCTTGAGTGCATATCATCATATGCATTCACATGCTTTCATTGCAGTTTGAATATTATTGTATGTTGATATTGTGATTGAATCATCCAAATTATCGAATCATTTGTTAAAGGACTTGTAGCCTTTATATCATAAATCACTTTTGCCTTGTAAGTAAGGTTTGAATTTCGTAGTTCGATTGGTGTTACTTTGAAATCTTTTGAATATTCCTTTTAAATGTTTTGTAATCATTGTTCCAAGTTCCAGTTCTCGCTAATCATCGTTTGGATTAGAGGGTGTGACACATTGGTGGCACAAAAGTCATTAAGAAAATAAAGAATAAAAATTAGGATTCTTCATGAAAGAATTCAAAAACAAAATCTAAAAAACATTCTACTCCATTATAAATGGAGGGAATGATGAATGCTACCTTTGTATCATCTTAGAAAATTAGTTGGAGGGTTGGAATGGAGAATTGAAGCTTGGATAAGGTGAAGAATTTGAAAAACAAGAGAGAATTTTATCTCTCAAAGAGAGAGAGAGAAAGGCACGAAATGCTACTGAATTGTGGCAAAAAATGTGTTGTATTAAGCCTATAGGGAGTGCCCTTGGTAGTAGTTGGAAGAAAGACTAGTCAAATTACTCGATTTGCCATGTTAATACCGGTTCTTTAAGTTTTATCGCGCTTTCGATTGATTTCTCGAAACCTTATGGTTTTATTTTCTTAAATATCCTTAAAAAGACTTATTTCATAGTTTATAAGAATTTCATGAAGTTCGGATTGCATCGGGTAAGTCAATTCTGAATTATCGCGGAAAAACAGCTTCCGGCAATTAAATTATGTTCATTGGAATTTCTATTGAATTCTTGAGCTTTCATAATTAATTTGATTCTTATAAATCATTTCTTATTGATTTAGAACCTTGGTTCGAGTTTTGGATTGTTCGGATCAGTTTCGGGTTTTTCCGTTATATATTCCCGGCGTTCGGTTAAGTTATTCAGGAATTTCGTTCAAAAATTGATTCTTATGAATTCTAAATTCATAATAATATATTCCTTCATGATTTTGATTGTTCTCATTAATTTCAATGATTAGCACGGACTGGAAGTTGATCCAGCTCGTGAATAGTAATTTTGAAACTTACTGAGCAAGTTTGCCCGAAAATTCTAATTCTTTGTCTTCTCACATGTTTTCGTGAGAAGATTCTAGAAATACAATCCTTTTGTTAAGATTCATTCTAGATCTTTCATTCTATGTTCAGGCTATTCAGAAAACCCTAATCCGTTTGGACTAGTCACTAGTTTTTTATTTCTCTAGTTTTCGATCTTCGAATCGATTCTAATTCGTTTCATTTGTCATCTTAAACATAATTAAGGTCTAAGCACCACAAATAATTGGTTTAATCATCACTAATAAAAGTTTTAAATTTTTCGGGTTATTACAATGAAGTTGGAGAACGAAGAGTGCTTGGACCAGAAGCAATTGAAGAGATGGTCGCGATTGTGCGACAAATCAAGAAAATGATCCAGGAAGCTAAAGATCGTCAAATGTCTTACGCAGATACGCAATGAAAGGAGCTAAACTTTGAGATCAGATACAAGGTATTTTTGAAGGTCTCTCCTATACCAAGGGAGTACATCAATTTGGAATAAAGTGGAAGCTCAAACCAAGATTCATTAGACCATATAAAATCCTAGAGAGGATCGAACCAGTCGCCTACAAAGTAGCGTTGTCACCGAGTTTCGACAAAGTTCATAATATTTCCACATGTCGCAATTGCGAAAATATATGTTTGATCGAAAACACATCATTCATCAAAACTATATCATTCCTGAGTCAGACTTAAGCTATGAAGAGAAACAAGAATGCATTTTAGATCGGAAGGAACAACAACTAAGGAATAAATCGATTCCTTTAGTTAAAATCCAATGGAAGCATCATGGTTTAGATGAAACGACATGGGAGCCAGAAGATCAGATGAAAGAGAAGTGTCCCTAGAGATTTACAGAGTTACTAAATTTCAGGATGAATTTTTTTTTAAGCAGGAGAGAATGTAATACCCCGCATTCATGTAGTATTGATTAATATATGATTAAGAGTTAATAGAATGACATTGCATCCATGAGAAAAAGATAAAGTTGATTAAGCTAGAAGTTATATATTTAGCCTTGAGTCAGGAAAAAAGAATCTGAGATAGAATTTTTGGCTTTGGTTAGAATTAGATATCTAGATCCCAGAGTCCTAAGATAGCAGATATGTGTTCATAGATATGCCTTGGGTTAAGAGTTAGAATTTGATAAAGAATTCTAGAGTCTTTGCTTTATTTATTAATTGAGTGACTAATTAACCAGATAAAACACCAGTACTGCTTTTTAAGGTCATAATGCTTTATAATAACCAAAATTTGATGTTAATAATTTAGTAATAAGATTTAATGACATAATAGTAAGTTGAGAGTGATTAATCAATTACAGTGACTTAAAACCATTTCTATGTTAATTTTTGATCTGGAAATTACTTATCTGTTATTAATGGCTTTTATTATAATAAAATGAGCCTAATACAGTTAAAAGAGTAATGAGTCTATTTCCATATTTTTATCTTGATAGAGTAAAGACAGTAGTAGAAAAAGTGTTAAAACAAAGTGTACTAAATATTTAACTATATATATGTGGCTTCTCCTACACAATACACTATTTATTATCATCAAAACCACTTCTCTCTCTCTCTTAAAATCGATATGCTCTCTCTCTAAAAACCGATCACTCACACTAACACACACTTCTCCATTTTTGTTTCATTCAAGCTCCATTTTAGCTCGATCATACTGTTAAATCTTCGATCTGACTTCAAAACAAGGTAAATCTTAAACTCTAGAACACATTTGTGGATTGAAAAATAAAAAAATCATACTTTGGAACCCCCTACATTTTCGGTCATAGTGGGTTTGCTTCAAGAGTTTGTTTTGCTTGATTTATGTTTCATTATGTGATAGATCTATTGTCTAGGAGTTGTTTGATGTATGATTTTCGAACATATGAGGATTCTTGATGAATTTGTGAAATTTTGCTCAAACCCTAGCTTTGATCTTGAAGATATGGTGTTGATTTGTTTAAATTGGCTTCATACAAGTGTATTTGGGTGTATTTAAACACGTTTGGAACAAGAAATCGAATTAAAATCGAAGTTTATGAAAAGCCCTACATGGACCGAAACTTGAAGCCTTGATAATGTTTATGTTTGATTTTATTTGTTCAAATTGACTTGATATTTGAGATCAATGATATGAATAAATCTTAATATGATTTATTCGGATTTTTCGGATCATGTTTGCAAAAGTTGAAAATTTTTAGTTTAACATTGAGATAGGTTTTTGTTGATAAAGTGTTGATCTTTGAAAATTGGATGTTAATTGATTATTAATAGTGTTAAGCATCGAAATGTGTTTGATTGAATGGAAATGGTAGCTTATGTGATAATCCAAAAATGTTCATAGGCTTAGATTGAAAGGGATTAATAGATGTTGTTAATAATTTGTTAGCTTAAGCTTGTTAATATGTCTTAAATGCTTAATTGAACATATAAGACTTAGTCGAGTCTTGATAAGAGTCTAGATGTAGTTAGAGGATGCAATGGCAAGAGATTCATACACCTTAGAGTCTTAAGAGACCAAGAGCCTAAAGTCTTGAATGACGGCTTAGCAAAGAATAAGAGTTTCTTCTTCTAGATACAAGTTCATCACATGCTCATATTGTATTCTATACTGATTGAAGATCCAGTGGGACGAAGAAGGTCGTGAAATATAGAAGTTTAGTCCTCCGTATAAAAACGTTATCATGGGTATTTCTTAACTAAATGATGCAAGTGCTATGTATTTTGCATATTAAATATTATGATATCCATTTGTTTGAGAAAATGACCGACTTGCCAAAAGATTTGAGCATGATGCATGTTGCATATCTACGAGAGATGAATGATATTGATCCTATGCTGGACGAGCTGCCAGTAAGAGTTTGTGTATATAGTGGTGACCGTGAGCTAGCGAAAGTTGGCCGATCATAATGTTTGAGAATGAAGCCTACTTCTCATATGGTGTTATCTTTTTTTTTTTTGGTCAATTAATACAGAAAATTTAAAGGCTGCGTCACGGTGGACTCGAACCCGAGACCTTTGGCCTCGGGCATTAACCACTCTACCACTAGGCCAATACACACACACTCATATGGTGTTATCATTGTTGATATGTGATATTTGTCTACATGCATGTGTTCAGATGTTGCATCATACATGAGCATGAAAGTAAGTACATTCATAATTGGCATACATATGTTATTTTACTAAAACTCGTGTGTGTTACATGTTGTGGCAAGTAATCTTATAGCTCTAACAACAATCTTTTAATTATTTTCGACATGTATCCACTAAGTGCATTTTTACTCACGCCCTGTATCTATTTTTAAACGTGCAGGTTGAGCTCAAGATGGTGCTGGAATTGAATGTTGTACAAAGAGCTTCTCTAGTTGATCATAGTTGTGCCCTGAGTCTTATGTCTTCGTACATATTAATCAGCCACACTTTCTGTTGCCCAATTTTGACCATTCTTTGACTTTGATTATGTAATATTTTTTGCCGATATGAACTTAGTCTTTCATCATTGCGTCTCAAACTTGTTGATTGTTCGAAATTTACCTAAGATGATTTGGCTTGTAATTACGGATTGATTATTGATGCATGCTTTTATGATATTCTTTTATCAGGTTTGATTAACCTATGGTATCAAGTTGCTTGCCATAGTTTTATTTTTCCTTTCTTACCCCCAATCGTGGCTTAATTGCTTAACTAATCCTTAGTTAAGGGATTAGGTTGTGACACCGTCGCTGCCACTATTGGCCGTTGGTTGGTGGCCATCGAGCCACTTTTTGGCTGTAGGCCCTTTAGGTTTTGAGTTTCGGGCTATGTATTCTGCAAGCGTACTAATTCTTTTTTTTCTCGTTTTTTATATTTTTACATGTCAGGATATATCTTGTTGTTTTGAGTTTCTAAAGGAAGTACATGCCCAGGTCATCAATTTTCAACATGGCTTGTCTTTCTATGTTCTTAAAATTGCATATTGCTTACGCTTCCATTTTCATGCATCGGTTACGGATGGTCTATCCTAGATTTGAGGATAAGCATCAAGTTTTGAAGTTTCTTCGCTCCTAAGAATTGTGTCATCTTGCACGCATGCATTTTCAAGGTACCCCTTTATAGATTTCGAGGCCCTGAACATTTTTACCTTCTATGTCGAGTGTATTTGAAAACTCGGATGTTGCCAAATATGGATTCGGAAAGTCGAAAACCCCCGTTTTGCTTCAATCTCTGTTTTGATCACGTTGTTTCTTTGTTTAGTGGAATGTGACTCCAAAAGTTATTCGGCATATTTCTAGGTACCTGCCACCTTGTTGTGATCGGTGTAGTTGTTGGATCTGTAGATCTCTCTGAGTAAATGTTTTCGTCGGTACAGGTTGGGTTATATATGTTTATTTTGAGTTATTTACTCTGATAGTTCAAATAAAATGCATGTTATGCCGTGAAAATATTTTAACGAAGTTATTACTGTTCAATACTCTGAGAATGGTCCCATCATGGTTATGCACGAGTCTTTATTCAGTGAGTTGAGCACCGTCTAGAGTATTGACCATAAAGGATATGTGTTGGAAGGGGATAGACCCCGAAAAAGAGTGGTTATGGTTGAAAAGGGATAGACCCCGGAAAACCACATGTGGGCTGGCTGGATACATTCCGGACGTAGGCTATCTGGATACATTCTGGGCCGAGAGACTGATATTGAATCTGACGTTGGTAAAGACTCGGGATTGTTATGGGAGTAACAATAATAATGGGTCAAGTACAAAGAAAATATTTTGCTTACTTAGAAGTGGGTTTATGTTTTTGAAACCTTCTAAGGTAAGCATTCTTAACATGGATATCATGATTTTGTTTTTGTTATAAAACTAGCTGAGTGCGCTAGTACTCACCCTAAAATCTTTTCAAATGTTTTTCAAAGATGGAGAAATGCAGGACGGGTGACGCTGAGGGGTAGAGTTGTTGGTCCTTTCATGTCTTCAGCTTCCGCAAGCATTATATCTGTGTATTGGTGTTGTTGTGATGTACTCTTGTCCCTTCGTTTTGCACTCTGATTTGGGAACGAGATTTATTATGATGTTGTAATGCTATGAGGCTCTATAAGAGCATGCTACATGGTTGATCGAGTCTACACTGAATAGGGTGTAATGATATTTTGCTTCTGTGCATTACAGTTGTCTATTCAGGTGATATTTATTTGACGGGTTATGTTGTTGTTATTGATATATGTCTGTTGATGGACCGTTTGTTATCCCATCCTCTCATGATATATCCTATTTATAGAGGAGATGATGCCCGATTTTCTTGTCACGTCTTCTTGTTATGTCTGCTTTACGTATTCCTCTATTTCTTCCCCGCATCTTATCTCCCATCCCTAATCATACCCTGTAATTTGGGCATTCCCTCAAAAATTGGTGCGTGACAGACTCACAGTCCCACGCTTCTACAACACTCTCTAACGAGGCAATCCCATATAGAAGTAGGCATAATTGGGATATTTCGGTTCAGACAAATTAATGATAAGTTAGATAGATAAAGTTGAGACCATAAAACTTGATAGAACATCTCATAACCGGCTTATATATTTTCTATATTTTATTTAGTAAACGCATAACATGTGTACATTTTAAAATAGGGCTAATCATGTTATGTGTTCCTAATTTTTAGATTTTTCTAGAAAATGGTCATAACTTAAGTTTTCTGAAAAGCATAACTCTTCTTTGAGCGTTTTTAAAAAAATGAATCAACCGACAAGATGATAAGTCACCTTGTCGGATTCTTAGAGGAATTATAGGTTAGTTGAGGTAGATTATTTCCCACCTCGCCCTCTAAACGACATCCTTTTAACAAAAGTTAAAAATTCACATAACACTTCTTCCAGCAGTCATCCCCGTCCACGACTAGCAGGTTCTCATGGGCTATTTTTTAAATTCCAAAACTATTGCCAATGCCACGACGATCTTGCTAGAGTCATGGATGAGCTTGTGATATCATTGCTAGAAGAAGTGGTAGGTAAATTTTTTAATTTTTTTTGTTAAAACCATATCGTTTAGATGGTGAGGTAGAAAAACAAATCCATATTAATTAACATGTAATTGACCTAAAAATCTGGTGAGATGATTCATCATCTCGCCATCGGGTTTTGTGACGCGGAATAATTTTTAGAAAAAGTCGAATGATGGAATTTTTTTTAGAAAACATAAGTTACGGACAATTTTTGGAAAGACTGGACCTTTTTTAGAAAATGCTAAAAGATGGATTTATTTTTAAAAAACGTAAATTACGAACAATTATTAGAAAAAATAAAATCGAGAGCACAAAACATGTTTAAACCTTTTAATATAATCAAATGTGTTAGGATGAAACTTGGTACACTTTACAGGCATTAATAACAGAAAATATGAATATGAAACAAGAAATCGATCATTTGTACAATGGATATGCTTGTGACATGTAGGTTAAGTCAAAAAATATGTGATCTTTTGTTTAATATTGCTAAATTTATCAAGCAGCTTTTTTTATTGACAAAATAATCAAGATTGGTTTTTTTCTTTTTTGTATTAATTCGTTTTTTTTTTCTTATTCAAATCTATTAACTCTTAACCAACTGAAATAAACTTTTCGTCCTTGTTTTCTTTCATTGTTGTTAATAGTTTATCAATAACTTTTTTCGTATTTACTAGTTATTATGGACATTATTAATGATAAATAAAATCTGTATCTATCTTTTTTAACCGCTCTACGTACCTTTTTACATGTCTACGTTGACATTTGAAAGTTACGGTTTTAGCCTGTCCACTCAAAAAACTAGGCCTCCAATGAAAATGAAAAAAGTAAATAAAAGGCGTACTTACCACGAGAAAGATCAATAATAGTCTTTTAACAGACCCTTCTGTTTCTGTACGAACCATACGAAAACGACGGCAACTGTCATTTGCATGTAACAATGGTGCAGTAAATTTATTTCTTTGGTAATTACATGAGCACCAATTAGACAATCGACAGATATACAATCAATATACACTTGTACAATCGATCACCTTTGTATATATACATACGAAGAGGGAAAAAGAATGCAGAGCAATTGAAGGAGAGTACTACCGATGTGTGGTTTCAGTTTTCAGAAAGCGAATATACTCCTGCTTCACCATTTCTCCTCCATTCACCGGATCAAAGCTGCACCGGTAGAAGCTGATAGTTGGCCCGATATGTGAACGAAGAAACGAGATAGATATCATAAGCAGCATTTCAAGTACTTCTTGCATGATCAAAATCGAAGATACTGCCTTATTCTTTAAGAATGTGAATTTAGTAGTGACATAGGTGTGTTACCTGCCATCGATGCCTACGATGATGACAGTGTTCTGAGCCAAATGTTGTGATGAACTGGGTGACTTCGGGTAAGTGGAACTGAGCAAATGACCATGCTGAGCTAAAATACTTAGGTAAAACCCCTGAAAGAGCCAAAAATATAATATCAAACAAACTGCTTTCCTTCACATGATTGGGACGCAGGAAAAGTAGCGAAATAGTAAGCACAACACTGAGAAACTAGGTAGACGCAAACCACCTCATAAGAAAAACTATACAAAAGCAGATGCTCCAAAAGCAGAAGATAAAGGGCATAGGCGTAGAGCTAATTCATTTAAGATTGTACCGGCATTCAAGAGGGCTTTCACTATTGAGATCTCTACTCTAGAATATACTGCCAATTTTTATTTTGAACATTAGAACATAGAATCTTGTGATACGATGAGACAATCAAACCAAGCATGTTAGCAGTGGTTGGTAATTTTCATCTCAAATACTCAACGTAGATATTGCAGTAATTACTGTTAGTACATTCACACTTCAGCTAGCATAAGTCATCACAACAATAAAGGTGTTTCAAGTCTCAAGTACTTATAGCTATTTTCTCTCATGTGCGCCAAGAGTTACCACATTGCTTGATACTGAATACAGGATGATCTAATGGTAGAAGGTTATACTACATTAGATTTTCATGATGGAGATAAACTCTGAAAATATCTTCGGCCTTACTTTTCTCAAGGTTACCAAAAATATTTCATGTGTAAAACATCTTTATAATCTTAAGAGAAGCATAGAAATGGATCCAAACACTCAACTATCCACCATAAGCTACTCCACTTAGGGAGTGTTTACTTTTCATGATTTGTATTTTGAAGGATTTAGTATTTGATGGACTAAATGTGTGATAAGATAATTTTTATCTATCAATCATTTGTTTACTACAATGGACTAGTGAATGATTAAAATTGGGATAAATAACTCTCCAATTATTTGGAGGATTAAAATCCTACCCATATTGATTGGATTAAAATTAATCGAGAACAATTCAAAAGATTAAAAATCTCGGACTTTGGGATATTCTCAAATGTTAATCTTTAAAAGTAAACATTTGATTAAGTTGGATTAATTTTATCTATCCAACATAATCATATAAAGTAAACACCCCCTTAAGGTGAAAGCTATGATAGGACAGGATAAGTTGAGGTATAAAAGTTCTCACCTTTCAAGAAAGAAAATGATGAACTGGGATTAGCACTAGAACTTCGAGAGACTAAGGGCTCAAGCGCATTGGATGAACTCTGGTTAATCGATACTGGACATTTAGCAGCAGAGGAATCTGTTGCCTGGTGATTGCCGAATCCCCGCACTCTGAGACTAAATATGTGAATAGTACCTTTGTCGCTTGATACAGCCAACCACTGCACATTTGGAGACAGTGCAATGTTGTATATAGGGATGTCAACGGGCGGTCTTTACCCGGACCGATCCGGAACCGTTCAAAGCATTAAATTTTAAAACAACGGTTCGGTTACGGTTCGGTTCAGAACCGCTTGGACCCGGACCGTCAAGACCGACCCGTTTGTCGGTTCGGTCCGACCGACGCTTTTTTTTTACAAAATTTTAATTTGAGCATTACATATCCACTTTTTCTGTAAGAGCATTTTACATTTCAGTGTAATTACGAAATATTAATTAATTAATTAATTTTTCACAAAATCTAATAATCTTGTTCAGTCAATATTTCCAAAAATTCATTCAAGAAAATACATTATCAATCCTGGTCATGTTGGATTTCATCAATATTTCCATAAATTTATATTAGATACTGCAACATGAACCGAAAGATATACCAAAATAACTAGTAATTGGATATTTAAAATCCATAGGCGACAATGAAAGAAATTTTTACAGTTAACTAATACAATATTTACTCGAATTTAAATTTTTTCACAAGCCTTTAAAAACACATTTTTTAAAATTTAAATATGTATAATACAAGTATAAGTGTATAACGAACAATCTGCATGTAAGAATAATGAATTATTGTTCACATAATTATTAGAAGGTGATAATATTATGTCAATCCCGAAGTTCGAAAGTGCCGCAATATTAAAATGAAAACACATTTTTTCTTGTCTATTTTGATTTTACTCACAAATATTTTAATTTTTCCTCCAAATACATAATTTACATTTTGCTATTTTATAATGATTTTAATCATCATGCCAATCAAGTAATGTAGCATACACGACTATTTGAAAAACACGTGTGAGTCCAAAACAATTATTGTAAGAATTAAATGTTAAACGACTAGTTTTAAAATATTAATTAATAATTTAATACTTAATTGAACATAACAAATAATTTTAAATTTTAAAGGTAAGAACATCTTTATTTAGAACTTAATTCTTATACTGGGCATTTGGACTATGTACTTAATCCCACAATCGGCTTTGATTTGATAGGATTATAAAATTAGGGGAATATTATAATAATATAAAGTTTATATATTTGGAGAAAAAATGAAAGTTTGTACGTAAAATAAAAGACTGAACCAAAATTATTTATGAAATTATTTACAAAATTATTTAGCGCCCAACAGGTAACGGTTAACAATGGGTAATACCGATCAGGAACCATAACGATGGTCCGGATCCGGTCCGAATCCGGTGTTTATGGGCGGTTCGCAACCGTAAACAATCTAATTTATTGGTTACGGTGGGATGAAAGCTCGTCCGTTGACATCCCTAGTTGTATATATCTGCTCTGTCTACCCCTCTGCGAACCTGTAGCAAGAAACGCCAATCAGAAGAACAATTTGAAAATTGGGATCAATAAAAATGTTGTTATTAGGTAGAATATTTCTGTCTGTTTAGCAATTATAATAAAAAGAGAATACACTATCACTGTCTACACAACATCACACACACGTACTTGCTACCCCAAGTAACCCTAAGACTGAGCTAATAAAGGGAACAAAAAACCTAATCTGTAGGATTCTAAACACTCCAAATAAAGATGATAAAATCTACAGTCTCAAGTTAGGTTGTATAATTCATGGAGACCCAACTTGCTAATCAACGTAACAAAGTGTGGCTTGAAAAGTCCCTTTGTCAAAATGTCATTTCCTCCCTAACTTCCACTCAGTTAGGCAACACCTGAGAAGTACATATATAGCAAGTATGAAAGGAGGGCTAAAGGACGACACTCTGGTTGGACAGACAATGTTGTTCTTAAATTTAAAAATTGGGAAAATTGTCCGAGGTCAGAATGAGTTTGCCGTACACATTCCCAAATTTTTAAGAGCCGCGTAGTGACGAAAGAATTCTCACTACGCCACTTTCGCATGTTTTCTGCAGTGGCCTCAGGACGAGGTTCAGTGAGGAAAATAAATTGTGCCCCTACCATCAACGACCAACTCAACTGATTGAATATCAGCCAAAGGAGGAAGAAATGAGGTGGTAGGAGTGGAATTTGAAGGGAGAGAGAAACATCCTGCCACCACCATCAATGGCCATCTTGACCGATTATAAAGATGCAATATCGGCCAAAGGAGGAAGTGAAAAGATGTTAGGAGTGGAATTGTAAATTTAAGGGGACGACATGGTAACAAAAAGATTAATTGCTTCTAAAACCATGTGCTTTGCCCCATAATTTATTTTTTCCCATGAACTTGATCATGTAACACTAATAACATGAACTTACATGTATTTGCAATTTTCTCCAAAACAGACATTCCTCCAAATTAAACTCTCAGAGGAAAGGAGTTTAGAGCACTACCATCACATATGCAGTCTAAGAATAGAAGGTGTTTTGCATATTGCCACAACATTTTAGAATTAAATTTGGCCAGATTTTTGTTTTAGGTGAACATTGCAACAAAATATAAGTTCATGTTATTAGTCTTACAAATTAAAGTTCATGGGGAAAAAAAAACTATTGGCAAAGTTCATGATTTTAGAAGCAATGAACCCAAAAGAAAAATAGGTCCTAAGGATTTCAAAATCCTTAGAGCTCTGATACTACTACAATAGAAAGAAAATACAATGTCACTATACATACACAACATTGCCTAAATATACTTGCTGGCCAAGTAATACTTTCGACCCGTTCTCCAGAAGTATGAAAAGTTGGAGGACTTTCTACCATCCATTCTGGTGTGGCTGGATTCTGTTCAACATCCAAGGACTTGGAGCACATCTTTTGTTCTTTCCACTGCTTAAAGTGATTGTTACGACCACGAAGAAATGACATATCCCAACTACGGATATATAAGAACCAAGACTGCTAAGTGCATTCCATCCAGCGTAGAATCTGGATAATCTAGAATGCTACGTGGCATACCCGAAAGCCCTAAGAAATGCATAGGAAAGAAGGTAAGATTAACCCCGAAAAAAGTCATCCAAAAAATGGATTTGACCTAAAGTTTCATGGTATGTCTGACCAAAGATTTACCTACCCAATAGTGAAATCACGCAAATAAAGCAAAAACAGCTCCCATAGAAAGTACATAATGGAAATGTGCAACCACATCATAAGTATCATGTAGAGCAATGTCTAGCCTAGAATTTGCCTGGACTATTCCCATGAGTCCTCCTATGGTGAACAAAAAGATGAACCCTATAGCAAATAACATGGGTGTTTTGTATTGTATCAAACGCCCCCACATGGTAGCGATCCAACTAAAGATTTTGATTCCAGTGGGAACAACCCAAACAAGAAATCCAAGGATGCCTACACTGGTCATGGCATAAACCATGCATAGATACCCAAAAACTGGTTTTCCCAAAAAAGTGGACACGATATGACTTATGATACCGGATCCAGGCAGAATGAGGACGTAAACTTAGGGTGCTTCTCTCTTCTACTAATATAAGCGGATCAATAGAAAAAAGGTGGACTATATCATCAACTTACTCCATTTGTATAGGAAAGCTAGCGATGCTTTATGGTGAATACTGTCAGGTTTAAATGCTTTGAGATCGTAAAGATTGTAATATTCCTCATTGCAACAAAGGAAATATTCTGACCGGGCACATTACCTTTAAAAGGCGGATACCCATTCTCATGCTAAAGAAAACAAGAGGCGAAAATGAGCTTCTTCTCTTTCTCATTCGGATCCTCCCGTTGATCAAGTTTGCAAGCACCAAGGAAGTTTCAAATGGCTTCGCCTAAAGGTCATATAAAACTCCTAACTCCTAAGATTGGAACTTTCTTGTTTACTTTTCATCTTGTTGCGCAGCTCATGGGAACTTTCTTGTTTACTTTTCACCTTGTCATAGCATCGCATGAAAGAGGATGATAAACCAAAATCTCATCAGCAAGTCCTTTCAGAGTAGAGAAGTAGTCATTGACTTACTGAGTAGCCTGAGTATGAGAGAAAAGCTTCTCATATAACTCAAATACTCGAGAGACGTTTTTGTCATTGGAGTACATCTCTCGGAAAGAAACCCACATGGCTTTGGCATTGTCTAAGAACATGATGTCATGATGTTCTGACTCACAGATGGTTTCAGGCTATTGAGTAGTCAAGTCATGACGGAGCAATCATCAGCAAACCAAGTTTCGTAGTTGGCATCCGTAGCGGTGGCGGGCGATCGAGAAAATGGTTACATTTCTTACGTAATCCCAACAACAGGAGAAAAGCATGGGACCAGAGTATATAGTTGGAACCATTCAACTTAATGGTGGTTTCGATAGAAGGTTTAGAATCAAACATGATAAAAAAAATAGGACAAAGAGCAAAACCCTAAGCAGAGCAGCAGACGGAGTCATAAAATGGGCAGAGTAGAGCAGAACAGAGGCAGAAACCAAAACCCTAATTTTTTTTTTTTTGAAAGACTAAGTCAGAGACGGATTCGAATCCACTCTGATACCATGTAGAACAAAAAATATAAAGATATGTAGGAGAAAAATATAGAGACATGTAGGAGAAAAGTAGTAATATTTTCATCACTCACTACTACAAAATCGGTATAGACTACGGCGTTATATGTGTAGTCATGTGCGTTCAGTGTAGAAAAGTGGTGTAGAGAAAAATAGGTAGCATACACTACGCTTTTTATCGTAGTCTATACCCACTATAGACTAACGCCGCACATAGACTACGCTTTTCTGCGTAGTCTAAACCGACTGCACTACACAAAATTTCGCACATACACCACGCTTTCGGCGTAGTCTATACCCATTATAGACCACGCCGCACATAGACCACGCTTTTATGCGTAGTCTATACCGACAGACTACACAAAATTTCGCACATACACACGCTTTTATGCGTAGTCTATACCCACCTATAGACTACGCTTTTCACACATAGACTATGCTTTTCGCGTAGTCTATACCGATGCACTACACAAAATTTCGTACATACACTACGCTTTACGGCGTAGTCTATGTATTAACTACAATTTTGAGTTTATTTACTACGGTTTTAATGCCAAATTTACTACGCTTTTCTATTACAACCGTAGTCGATTTAATAACAATTACGGTTTTCAATTTCAACCGTAGTTAATTTCTTTATTTAAACTGTACAATTAAATGAGATTAAAATATACTATGACTACGTTCAAAATCACTATTCAAAAATATACAATCTGTTTTCATTACAACTACAAAATCACTATACAAAAATATACAATTTGTTTTCATTACAGCTACAAAATCACTATACAAAAATACTATGCACATCACATAACAAAACAATAAGACCGTATCCCCCATATCACAGTACAAAATAATTCAAAAGATCAATAACTTACAACTAAAACATCACAAGACTATATGTGAAGAAGCATGAAATTTGCCCATTCAACGCGAACTTCATCAATGTCCTCTTGAGAGTAAGACCGATTTTGAAACTATTAACAATTCAAAAATAGAATATTAACACTCTTGTATGAAAAAATGATTATATTAAAGAAATGAAATGTTTATCTTACATGTGAACGTAAAGAAATGGAACCACTCTTCATAACTTCTTCAATTATATCTTTCATGAAGCGTAGTACAAAGAGCCGCATTGCTTGGAATCGGGTTGTCTTGGACACTTTTAAAATATCAAATATTAGCAACATGTAGATGTATATGAAACCAACATAAAACAAATGTGATTTGATAAATGAAAATACCTTTACAATTTCCCAAGTTGGTTGTTTCTTCCCTCTTTTCTCCAATTTTGCATTAAACATAAAATTGTCCTTCAAACAATTAATAGTAATTAGATACTACCACAAATACACACATTTCAAAGTGATAAGCAGTATCGATAAATGCTCAAACATTATGTTCATGGCAATGCAGTAACAACATCACAATTCCAAATTGCCCTTCCTTTTGTTTTGCTTTCATCCTCTTTGGAAATTGTACACCTTTGACCGATCTATAAAAATAAAGTGAAATGCTCAAGTCCTTTGGAAAAACCTTACATGAAACTTGCGAATTAATTTGTACTCATTTATACTCAAGATATCGGACCTCCAAATAAACACACTCTTGAAAAAATTAAATATGCACTTGAAAATCAGCACTTAGAGTGCCCGGATCGATGATATTACGGACTTCAGTTGTTGGGTGAATTTTGGTAACACAAACTAACTACAGGATCATTTATCTTTTATCCAGGACTAATAATAACTTCCCGGACCCAGTGAGGCTTTCTCATGATAACAAGTCGAAAGCCATGGTACCTGCTTAGAAGTCGGCGGATAGGAAGAAACTATTCGACTCTACCAAGATTAAATTGAAATCGTGAAGTAGCTTTGAAAGAAAGTTATCTTAGATTAGGGTTTCGTGTGCATGATAGAAGAACTTCCTCACTGAATAATCCATTAGATAAGTTATGTCGACATCGAGGATGAGATTTAAAACGTCCTTAAGCATATAGAGGGTAAGGCGGTGGGACGAGTCTCACCTTTAATCACAAATTCACAATTACCACATGAATATGTCCATGTTTACCAAAACCCAGTTGATGGTCTACAAAATTCTCAATATTAAGTACTACATTATGGCTCAAGGCATGAGGTCCACGAGGATAACATTAGTTTACGGCTAATCCAACAATTTGAGCAAACAATCACGATGGTGGTGAAAAGGATATATTATGACTTATGAGTGTGTTTCCCAAATAAAAGAATGATTAAATTCAAAGCATTTATTCCCATTTGCATCAAACACATACCAACATTCATCACCCAAATAGTGATGATATTTGAAGAAATCACTTATGACCATCGTCTTGCTCGGAAATTTTGACGCGCTTCTTTGAATTCACACATCAAGAATTATTAAATATGAAGAAAATCATATTGCAATATGAAATCCACAAAAGACAAGGCATTGAGTGGGTTACAATTCTACCTATTTCTTCACGCTTGTATCTTGAAAGCTTTCGGATGAGGGGCTGGACGTGCAAATCCCTCGGGTTACATACAACCCCATAAAATCCAAAATTACCTCATCATCAATAGCTTACCTGTTGAACTACTCCATAATGACCTAACAACGAGTAAATAAAAATAAAATAAAATAAAATCAAGACAAAGACACATGCATATATGATATCTTGTCGTATGTAATGTCATGAACAAAGTCGAACTTCCCATTGGTACAACAAATTTAAATTGCAGATAAGTAATCTCGTAATAGTTTCATAAAATTCAAACAATTGTCGGTTTATCGGTATTGAAATAGCAAAGGTTGAACAGCCATCTACCAACAATGTCTCGTATAGAAACTAGAAGGCGATTTACCTCTTTGACAAGATCGCCAAAACGCCACTCAAGACAACCAACAGCGGTATACATAAGATAAGATTTTCTCTCGCAAACGCTTGCATGCATCTACAACAAACCTAAGGAAGGTGTAATAAGAAGAATTCATTTTCGAAAATGTGAAAATAGATGCTAATATACATCAAGGTAAAACTAGGCATTTTATAAAACCAAATACGAAACCATATCGGATAAGCTATTAGATAAACAATTAGCAACATGCGAGGAAAGCAGAATGGAGGACTATGCCTTTAGCAAAGCAAATCAATTAGCATCGACAAATGATTATTTCTATAAAAGACTGAATGAATCCACGCCTCTAAAGGTGATCATCCCATATAAATAGGAAGTAAAGGAAACTACTTAGTGAATCGGTAAAGAGGTCTTTGAACAAAGTAGGGATATATTAATAAATGAGCGAGCTACATCAACCGGACTACCATTGCTACCTCGTGCATCTTCTTTGAAATGTCCGCTTTGTTTCCAATAACAATATAGGGAGCAGGGAAGGCCACCGGGACCTCCGGATGATAAAGGAGCGAGAATGTGCCGATTCTTGAAATATCACCGCCCATTTGTTCAAGCTAGTCTTTGTCCTTCGTTGAGAAAGATCATGAGCGAACACAACACCTAAAATCAAAGATCATGCGGAAAAGGACAAAAGTGACCTATAGTCAAGAATCGAACAATTAAAACATATGAAAATACTCACAAACTAAACTTTATACGAATAGCATTACTAGTTAGAATCAAGTAAGAAGAGAACCAATATCATCAACTATTTAAAAAGTAATCAAATTTAAGCGAACAAAATTACTCAACTAAAAGAAAATATGCATTTAAAATGGTAAAAATATATATTAGGTGAAAAATGTTGACTATCTACCATTAATTTGAGAGTAGAATAGAGACCGGGGTCCTTGTATCTATCATGTCCCGATAAATCGAGCTCAACAAAAATCTCTATCCGAGTCACCTCGATATTATTTGATGAGTTCATAGAACTTCCATAAGTAATATCTTTGCATAAGACAAAAGAAAGACATCAATTTAATCCAGAGTGTTCGCTATGTATGCATTTCAAGAAATCAAATGCAACTATTACCTTGACAAATGACATTACACCCAACCTGTTTGAGTAGGTTGAGCAATAGAAGAGCCGGTCATGATCGGATGAACAAGAGATGTTTTCCCCACACCTAAAGGGTATAACATTAAAATGCATTTTGTGACATGATCTAAAACCGAAACATAATCACTCCTCAGCATTTGAGATCTCGCATGATCTTGATCACTATTTGACTACTTTGATCAATCAAAATAACCGTATATACTTTCTAATAGTGATTAACCGTGACAACATTAAGCCGACAGTACGCAACGACAACGTCAATAAAGGAATTACAATCTCAACTAAACAAATAAGTAATTCAAACAAAAATTTTGGAGAATATATGAAACAAGATGAGTATCTCCTTGCCTTCATTCAGAAAATCATAACTCAATACTATCTAAAAATCTCTACAACAAGTAAAGTTGTGCAAATTCACTTAAATGCCATCAAACCATAACATAAATATCTCAAACACCAATATTAATAGAAAAGCCTCTACGAAGATCAGCCAACACTCTCAAAATCATCAAATAAAGAATACAAGTAAAATCAAGAATGCTTCCAAATTCAAACACACTAACAACAGAAGCATGATTATTCACGTATGAGAACACGCAATTTTTGAAACAACATTAACTTACCGAATCTCCAACAAATAGCACTGACCGCCCACTAGGAGGACCACCGTTTTCTTCTGTTCTCCCTCATCCTCTCCTTCCAAAACATCTCTCTCATCTCTAAAACACACTGAATCCTACACTCCAAAAATCGTCGCAGTCTTATTCACCAAAACCGGTATCTCAAAATTGGTTCTCTACTCAAACCCAATTTCAAAAGCATGTCGGGTTCAAGCAAAATCTCATCGGCTGCGTAAATTCAAGGAACCCCCGCCTCGCAACTCGAAACCCTAGCGCGCAGCCTCAACAACTCGGAATCAGCGCCGCTCACGAGTCGCGACTCCCGGATCGAACACCGTGGTTGATGTCGCCTCGGAGCCCAAGAGCGCTTTGAAACCCTAGCGCGCCTCACTTCTCCGATCATGGGATACGCAGGCGGTGGAGCGCCTCCTCGAGACCCGAATCCGACCGAGATCGATACGCTTAATCGGACGAAATAATCAGGGAGGACCGCCATGGCGGTGATGGATGGTGGCCGGACGGTGTGCTTCAGTGTGGAGCACTAGAGAGCTCTCATGGGAGCTTGTTGGTGAAAATGGTTAAGCGATATGTTAATAAACTCACGCGTCGTGAGTTCGAATTTTTTTTTTAATTTATGACATAGACTACGCTTTTTATTAAAAACACGTACATACACTACGCTTTCTAAGCGTAGTCTATACCCACTATAGACTACGCACATACACTACGCTTTGGTTAAGCGTAGTCTATACTTCAAAAAAATTCGCACATAGACTACGCTTTTTACGAAAAAACGTAGTCTATAAGGTGTAGAGAAAAGTGATATTTGTAGTAGTGACTGCATAAAGCACCTATATATAATTCAAGATACAAAGGCAGCTTGGATACAAAACCAATGTGGGATAGTATTCTACAACAGCCTGCACAGAAGGGAATGTGAGCAGAATATATATACTGCATTTGAACAATTATTATGTTAGTGTCACTTGAATGTTATACATTTTCAATTCTTTTTGGATTAGGTTACATGATTAGACTTCCTATAAACCTGATTAAATGCATGATTCATGTAAGCAACATAATTTTATCATGGGTTCTTCGTATCTTCATAACCCTGAATCTTGGCTTCAAATACTTCTAGAATTAAATCAATATGTTTTATCGAACAGCAAAGAAATCTAAAAGGCAAAAAATGTAATTGTAAATTTCTTTACTAAAACTAAAGCTCAAAGAGTGTTATGTAAATGTACTAGCATGGAAAGGTTCGTATGCACTGAGAATGTAATTACAATTATAATGAGCTTGGTAAAATTTTCAAATAAGATGAAAATGGTACTCATGTCCCTTAAATTTGACATATTAGCAAAATAAAACATACCAAAATTGTAAAGGATGGAAAGCGAACCATGATATACATTTATCTTGTATAAAGCATCTTACCTCTTGCAATCGAGTTCCATCCATTGTTTTGAAAATTCTTATTAAAGTGCCTCTCGATTTGGCGGTTGCAAGAAGAAGCCGTCCGTTGTCAAGGTCAAGCAAGCAATCTTAGAATCATGAGCATTGATTAACGTTGTCCTAATCGGGCCAAATGATCAATTCGAAACTGTCCTCGTTGCGGACGGGCATGCTAACACGAGATGTCTGGGTGGTGAGACAGTACAACCACAGACCTCTTGGATTGCGAAAGTCTCAATTTGATAAAGAAGCTTCAGATCCACAAAATTATAAACATATATCTTGTGCTCAAGAACAACAACTACAGTCTCGTCTTAGTTTGTTGCGCACGAACCTCGGATCTAAATGAAAACTCACCAATACACCTTTGAAAATCATCCGATAATAACATTATGCGGAGGATATTGGATATTCACTTTAGTTCAACAAGTGCTAAAATGTTGCATCTCGAAAGCATCTCTATTATCTTAAAACCCTTGATAGGATATGGCCCAACCTCTCGGGCCCGATAGCGAGCCCCAAGCAGTGGGCTAACCTAATGTTGCCTACTCGGTTACGCTGAATGACGGTCCCAAACCCCAATTAAAGCGCGGTCAAGGACACGATAATGAGGTAGCGGTGAAATCATGGGTAATAACGGTGGAAATCATGGTCCGCCAATCAGGGATTCGAGATAAGGTTTACGTTTATGTATAAATAGGAGTTAGATTGAAGGTAAAAGGGTTAGCAAATTCTTGAATACTAGAGCTCTTTGAGATACTTCTTTGTAATCCGATTATAGTAAACATCTTGAGGATCATCTCATCATAGTGGACGTAGATCTTATTCTTGATCGAACCACGTAAAAGTCTCGTGTTCTTTCTTTGTTTTCATAAATCTACGCACACTAGATTTATCATTGGCTATTGTCGTGGAACACATCTTGAACAAAAAGCGTGTTTTCTCCAATCTAATAGCAGGACACGTGCAAGCGCTAATGCGGTCGGCGATATCGGTAACAACCGTGCGAGAGAAACGATCGGTGGTCACACTGGCCGGGAAAGGGATTGCGGGCGCCACCAGCGGTCACACACACGAGGGTTACATGGAGAATGCTTCCATACACCCTCGGGATCGCCGCCCAACGAAGAGAAGGCGCCGACCTCGATGCCGGTGAGCAGGAGGTTCGCGCTCCCGAGTCCTCGGTCGGCGGTGTCAAAATTCCTCAGCCTTGACCTTAATCAATTCGAGTTTCCTCAACCGAGGACAAGCGGAGCGGGCCTCAAGAGTGCCGAAGTGGTGATTCTGAGCGATCGAGGTCGCTTACCTCTCCGTAATAATCAAGCGTTCACGCGCAAAGATAATGGCGTACCCGATACGGGGTTCATTCACCTCGTACCCTCCGCGGGCCGTTCTCCGCCTCGGCGTGATACCCATGAGTGGGCGGGAAAGAAGGGAGAAAAGCGAAGTCGAACTCCCCTCGAAGAGGGCGAGGCGCCGTTATCGATCTCCCACTCCCAGGAGAGGATGGTAACGACTCCCGGATTCGGCCGACACGGACGGAATTATCTCTCCTTTCAAGGAGATTGGATACACCCTTGCAGCGATCTGGGCTCCGAATATTCTGCATACGATGGCCTTGGAGATCCTCGACTTCCTATTTGCCTATACCACCAACATGGCGAATCAAGGAATGGAAGATTTCCATATGTAAGGTCTTTCCGGTCTTGATCTCAACGCTCGGCGTTGGTTCACCTCCGCCCGTAACAGACATCCATTGCTTCAAAGACCTCATGGATCGGTTCAAATGGCGCTTTTACCAAAAGATGCCGCCTCAACAACCTTCGTCCGTCTGCACAATCCATGAGGTGAGGCGAAACAATGTCGAATTTCGTGTCCGATTCATCATGGAATCCCTTAAAATAGATGAGTAACGATCTCACATCATCAACGCATTCAAGAACGGGATCCGACACGGAGCTACGAATAAAGAGATCACCCGAACGGTAGAAGGCGGTTAGTCGTCTTTGGACCTTGGTTGACAACTTTGTCAAAGGGGATGAGTCGGACGGAAGAAGAGAGAGATGCAGGATGAGCGGTGATGAGAAGGAAGCGGAGGATCGGGCCGAGGTCTTTGAGCGCGAAGTGCGTTCGAAAAGAATAAAAAGGGGCAAGAGAATCAAGGTGGGACCTCGGCCAAACCACAGTAATAACGGCGCTCTCTATTCAAATCAGGCGGAAATATTTGAGCTTCTGCTGAGCTCTTTCAAAACCTCCTCCTATGAAAGGAGGATCCAAAAAGTCAGCGGAAAGTATTGTGACTACCACGAGTGCGGTCACGTCTGAGAAGATGCAAGTCCTTGAGCTCACAGTTGGCGAGCTCGTCAGGAAGGAGCGAAGAAATACATCGGCCGACCGGTCGGGAAATAAAAAAGAGAGGAAAAATGGAGGTGGTAATAGCTGCGGACCGACCTCAACGGCAGCCCGACACGAAGATGGCGGGGCGAAGGTCCCAATGCTGATGGAGCGGTCTACGCTATAACCGGATCTGCCGGTTAGTGCAGCGAGGTCGTCACTTAGAAATGAAGCTCGGAGGCCCGACTCAAGAGCCGAAAAACAAGCGACTCGGGATGGAGAGAACATCGTGTTCTCCAAAGGCGACCAGTACCAAGATCATGCCTCACCGGGCGCCATTACTATACAAGCCGTGGTGGGTAACAAGAATGTACACCGGGTCTACATTGACGCCAGACCTCGGGTTAGCATCATATTCGAGCTGCTGGATAAACTTGATGTCGGAGGAATTCAGTACACCCCGCACCTTCAGTTCGCGGAGCTTTACTCGAGGCGGTTCAACCAGAAGGTGTCATTACCTTCCCGGGTCAAGTAGGCGTGCTCTCAGTCGGTTACCAAAGCCATTCAATTTTCTAGTCCGAGCTCCTCTCCATACAACATTATCACGGGAAGAGATTGGCTGTATGCACGGGCCGTCTGCTCCGTGTACCACCTCGCCATTAAAATACCCACCCAGTGGGAGTGTTAAGCATCCGGGGTGACCAAGCGGGCTAAAGAATGCCTACGAGTCTCGACCCAAGATGCGGCCTTACCTCGAGCCTAGCAATTCTGAGCCTCCCAAGTTGCCACCTCTGGATGATCTTCGAGAATCTCCACTATCTGATTTAGCGATTCTTCCAAAGTTGTCAAGGTTGGTACCGAGTTCGATCGATATTCGCCGCGAGTCGTCACGCACTTCTAAGGAATATAGAGATGTGTTTGCATGGTCTCCATTAGATATGGTTGGGGTCTCGCCGAGCTCATAACTCATCGTCTCAACATCGATCCACTACACTAAACCAGTTCGTGTAAGAAGAAGTTTTGCCGCGGGCGCAGCCAGGTCGTAAGAGACGAAGTAACCCAACTCTGTGAGGCTAAAATCTATCTGAGGTTAAATACCCAACTTGGATGGCGAATCCGTTGTAGTTCGAAAGCCGAGGGGGATGGCGCATGTGTGTCGACTATACCGACCTCGATAAACAACCGCCCAAAGGATTATTACCTCCACGACATTGACAAGAAGGTGGAAGCTTTGGTGGGGCATGAGGTCTTGGTTTCTGGATTTATACAAGGATACCACCAAGTCTTGATGAGCCGGAAGGCGCCCAAAAACAGCGTTCATTCTTGGCGGTGTCTTTGCCACCAAGAAAGATGCCGTTCGGTCTGAAAAGCGCTGGAGCTACCTACAGAGAATGGTGGATGCGATCTTCAAGGATCACATAGGGAAATTGTTGAGGTCTATGTCGACAATATAGTAGTCAAAAGCAAAAAGGCGAGAAGCTGGCGTTGATCTCGAAACTATTCTTCAGCCTCGTGTCGGCCAACCTCAAGCTCAATCCTAGAAGTGTACATTCGTGGTGAAGGCGGGTAAATTTACGGGATCTTTGGTTTCTCAAGAAGGCCCGAAAGCCAATCCTACCAAGGTGAAAGCGGTGCTCGACATGCGGATCCCAAAACTATCCGTGAAATACACAACTCACCGGATGCTGGCCGCCTCGATCGATTCCTATCTCGAGCTGTAGAAGAAGCTTCCGCCTTCAAGATCTGAGAGAGCTCCAGTTTTTCACCGCGGGAAGAACACCAGGTCGCCTTCACGACGGTGAAGGAATATCTCGCCGACGCCGACACTATCCGCCCAAAGCAAGGTGAAACTCTATCGTTATATCCGGCACCCTCGGACGAGGCAATTAGTCTTGTCTTTCATGCGAGATGAGATGGGACGGCAACTCCCATCTACTTCATTAGCGGGACTCTCAAAGGACGGAGGCGAGGTACACCAACCTCGAAAAGGTAGCTCTGGCCTTGGTGAATGCCAGCTTACGTCCGCCTCGACTTTCAAGCTCGTTCCGTCTAGGTACTAACGGACTTACCTCAAGACAAGTCTTATCAAAACCGGAGTCATCCGACGTATAGCTAAGTGGGCACTTGAGCTCATGAGCACGATATCTCATACTCCCCGGGCCGGCCATAAAAGGGCAAGCCACTTGCAGTTTCTAGTGGAGGTCAGTCGCGAGGTCGCCTCACCAATGAGGTCACGTGCCCTCACAATGGAGGAATCGCCCCAGCATCACCCGTTGGATGTTGGCGGATGTATGTGGGCGGAGCTTCATGCAAGACAGAGTAGCGGGCGGGCATCCTCCTCTCGGCCCAGATAAGCGAAGTGACATCGCCCTCGGTTTACCTTCCGACCACCAACAACGAAGTGGAATCTGGCAGATCTCGGGACTCCGCCTAGCAAAGGAATTGAAAGTGGACAAAGTCCAGATATTTGGAGATTCCGGTCGTGGTAAACGGGTCTTAGGTACATCTGAGGCTAAAGATGATCGAATGAAGCGATTACCTTGAGAAAGCGAAAGAGATCTTGGCCTCGTTCGGATACTTGATGTTAATCAAATCCGAGAGGAAAAGCAGTCGGTGACATTCTTAGTAAATTGGCTTCGTCATCGACAAATCCGCCCGATGAGGAAGTTCATTCCGGAAGCATTGGCGCCCACATCGGCGTTATCTCGAGGGTGAACCAAACCGGACGACGCCCCAAAAGACACACGGAAGTTGGCACTACCCGGGATCGGTAGAGGCCAAAAAGATGATGGTGAAATCCCAAAAGTATCTTGTACGGAGGCTCTCTCTACCGGAAGTCCTACCTTCAACCCTCCCGAGATGCCTCGCCGTAAGGTTTACCACGTGCTCAATGAGATTCACCGGGGTCTTGCGGGCTTACATCGGGTCGCGAGCTCTCAAAGAAGACGCTGAGGTCGGGTATTATTGGCCCACCCTTATTCAAGATTCACCAACTCGTCAAAATTGTCAAGTGCCGCCTTCACTCCACGCCAAGAAGCTACCTCGCACCGATCCGAGCGACCGCAGAGCCCATGGCCTTTCATGCAACGGGGATCGACATCGCTGGTCCATTCGACCGAGCACCGTGTCGCCCGTTATTTAGTCGCCGCCATACTACTTCACAAAACGGGTCAAGTCGAGCCACCGCTTAACCTCACGAGCAAAAGGATCAGACCTTCGTGTGGAAGAATATAGTCCGCCGCCGCATACCACACATTCCGGTCTCGGATAATGGTACCCGCCTGTCGATAAAAATTTCAAGGAGTGGTGCAAAGAGCTCCAGATCGACCAACGGTTCACCCTGGCCGCACACCCGCAAGCTCAATGGT